>VZRX01008503.1:51018-156595 GCA_013398075.1 Notiomystis cincta
TTTCTCCTTAATCATACATTTGCAGTGTTTCTTGTGTGTGTGTGTTGTTTTGTTCCTTTTTTTTTTTTTTCATTTTCATTTTTGTCTTCATGCAAGTCATGCTATGGAACAAAAAAATAGATTAAAAAAAAAAAAAATCTTCTACAGTTTTGTTACATTTTGGCCGTAGAAAAAGCCTGCATCTCTAGTACAACTCCAGAACCACGAAGAATCATCCATAAAACCTGCATGGAGCGAGTTAACTTTGTCCAAATGAGAAGGTCTTCTATGCCTGCACAGTTCCACAGAGATGTTTATTAGCCATCAATGTTCATCTCCATCTTGCCTTGTCAGGTCACTCTGACTGCCTCTGTTGGCATATATTTAGCAATGACTGGACTTTCTTTGCAAAGATCTGCATGTAAAGAATACAATCAGTACTTGAGCTTCTTCCCTGCGCTTTTCACATCAAGCTCGGCATCTTAGTGTTAAAGGAAGGAGGAAAAGGTGAAATAGCTACATGCAGAGGCAGCCATATTCTTCTTCAACAGGATTTTTTTTCCCATGCAGTCAGCCAGACTGAGACCTCTCTACAGTGTGTCTGAGTATTGCTTTCAGCTTAAAATAGGTGCCCATGCAAAGTTTCATCCTACTGTGCTTGTTTGCTCAAACTCCTGCAGGGTTCCTATGGCTCAAAAATATCCTGAGAAAAGCAAAATCTTCCATCGTTGGCATGTTTCAGCATCGACTAAACGCCTAACCCATTCCACACAGAGCCAGTAGATCCACCATGAGCCACAATAAGCATGTGCTAGCAGGATGCACCAGGAAGGGAGCCATCTGGTGCATCTACCCTCCATCCTATGTACTGATACCATGCAGTATGGCCCACCAGTACTACGCCAATGCCTGCCTATTGTCATCTGAGTGCTATTTAGGAGTGTTGTCACCTAAGCATCAGAAGTAACACCGTTTGCAGCGGGTGCTACTGTGAGACATTGCATCTTCAGACTTAGTCACCTGGACTATATGCAACATCGCATAGGCTAATTGAAAGTAAAGCTTTTTAGACCATTCTCTGCTACTGATCCATGCTACAAAATAGATGGGATGGGAGACCAAGAACGTCTCACTGGGCTAGGAGAGCTGTAGGGCGCAGACACTGAGGATAATCCTATCGCTTTTCCACTTATGCCAGCTATGCTGTTAAGGCTCCGTGACATTTCGTAACCTTCATTTAAAAGAAAAATGCAAAGTACAGCATTGGATCAATGACAGAATGGACTAAGAATGAGGTCAACATTGTAGCCAGTTCAATAGCATCTGCATGCACGGACATGCCGAGAGTAGTATCGCTTGCAACATGACTCAGAAGGCCGTTGAAATACAGAAAAAGTTTAAAATATATACATTAAAAAAAAAAAAAAAGAAAAATCATCATTTCTCAAGATGGTCAGGCTATGTAATTGATCCTACAGGCAGCAACATGGTTGTACCCTAAAAAAAAAAAGAGTCAGTGGGAGGGATTTTCTACGTCTCCGTCATACACTCACACATACCTCTCCCTTCCACTTCATGCATTGTGACCTCAGGCAAAATCAAGGTTTCTGGTGTCTTTGTGGGGCAGGAGGGGGGAAAAGGCAGCAAAATCCATAGAATTGGATGTGTTGCTATAGAGATACTACTCCTTTGTTCTCAGCATTAAAAACAAAAAAAAAAAAGAAAAAGAAAGAAACCAAAATTGCATGCATTCAGTTTCCCTCCCTCCCTCCCCCCCGCTTCTTTTTCAGGCATGCACGTAAACAGCTCAGCAAGTGTACAGAGAGTTGCACAAACTATGGATGAAATTCTGTTGGAACAACAATTAAGATGCTCTCAATGTGTTTCAAACAGGCCAACAATATGCTGACGTATATTACTCTTTAGCCAACCAGCCTCTGTCTCATTCAGGAACGAGAGGCGGTTGCAGTGCATCGTGAAAACCATACATTCCCCATCCCAAAGGATGTGCCATTTGGAGTGTTCCCCTGATCCACTGGAACCACCTGAACTCGCCCAGGCTGAATGAACACGGCCAATGCTTATCCAATACAGAATCAAGTAAAACGCTTTGCTACAAAGGTAAATTTTAGAGGATATACTTTCATATGAAAGTCTTGTGGTCCTACTATATCTTTGTTGATGATAAGCTTTAGACTTATAAATACATACACTATCTATAACTGGCATTTACTATAACTATTGCCCATCATACAATGGCACATGGGAATTCTATACTCCATACTCAGTGTATGGTTACGTCATACAATCTTTGCAGTTTTAAAATATTGACTCTATCTTATACTATATACAGTACACCAGTGGTAAACACTGATTTGAAGAGAGTGAGTTCTTTTCCAATTTTCCCATTCCTTATCAACTTTGATGCGTATAGATGTAGCTCTAATTTTGGGTTTGTATGGTTTCCTCACGTTAAATTATTTAAGCAAAACAGTCTGGTTTAAGAGGGGAAGGCCTTTTTAATGTGATTTTACTTCTGTTGCTAAATAGATTATTCTGACCATTAGCAAACTAAACTGCAGTTACTTCTGAGAGATTCGTACCTGTCAGAAGTCTGAGAAACTAACTAATAATGATTTATTTATGAAAGGATTTTAGATGGATTATTTTCTAACTTTAAGACACCTGTGCCAACAGATGTTCATGCTTTTCTTTTTCTGTTGAACTAACCAGCTATGAATATCCAAGTATTTTATTTTAGTGCTCCGTTAAGGTCACTAAATAATAATTTCATATTTTCTTGAGGATGTTTTTCTTTTGTGTTTTATCTCTTCTGTCTGCCACCTCCAAGTCTGCGCTCCTCAGAGTCTGGTAAGCTCTGTGAGCTTTCCAAGTGGCAAACCTTCATTGCTATGATACATTAATTGGTCTCTCCTTAGGGGATAGGCTAATTTAAGGACATAGTAGAGCATCCTCCACTAAAGCTTCCTGCACCAGCTGGGGTGGAAGACTCGACTGCCTAGCACAGCTGCATGGGGTAGTTACAGCTCCTCAGGCTTTTCTTTCTGAAAGAAATAGGTTAGAAACTCCAAATGCAGACATCAGGTGGTGGTTTCCAGCCCAAACGTGCATCTCTACAGCAAGCGCACTCTCGCGTGCTACAGCTAAGCTGCCTTTCCCTCAGTTATTTAAACCGGCTGCTGACTGCGTGGTCACAGGGCCCCAGCTACATACCCTTTCTTATTCCTCCATCAGGCGGGCAGGGATATTCCCCGGTTGATAAGAGGAAGCAGGGTCCATATCTCTCCCGAGTGCCAGAGCGGGTAAAGGGCAGGCCCTCATCAGGCGTAATAGCCTGGTCTATGTGGGGACAGTCTTCGTTTGCCAGCGCCGCCTTGGCCACCTCACCATTCAGTTTCGAATCTTCAAACATATAAGCAGAAGGCTATTGAAACACTATGCACTGTTTGTTAGAGTTCCAGCTGCAAATTAAGGGTTCACAGCTAAAGACTTCTATAGCGACACTCTACAGGGTAGCACATCTGTCCTAGACACTGCGTTCGTGTGCACTGCGCCAAAATAAAATAAAGTCTGTTAAGTGGGAGGAGAAACAAAAGGTGATCCCGTTAGGTGTGACAGCAGCCACCTGTAGGTCCGCACTGGGGGCCCTTTCAGAGAGGGGCGAGCAGTGGCTCCTAGTCCTGCGAGCAGAAGACTGCGGTTAGACATCAGCGTGTGTGTTCGCATGGCAGCAGATGGCGCATGGATGGCCTGTTTGTCCTGGAGCTCAGAGCCCTGCACAGGCAGCGGACTGAGAGTCGTGGTTCAGCATTTGAGTATATTCTGTGCTGCTTTACACCCCTGTTGCTGAGGGGGACATTCCTGCTCTGCCCCTCCCCAAAATTTACCCAGATGAGTTATAGCATTTCTGGTATCAGTCATGCAGAATGGCTGTGCACGTTCTAGACACACAGAGTATGGAAATACGACAGCAGAACGTGGATTTTTAAAAAATCCCAATCCATTTTCTGATGTTCTCCTCTGAAACACATACAAGTATTTGCAATGCCAGCACAGGACACTACGTACACAAAACACTACAGCAGGCCAGGAATTTGGAAACTAGATAGAGTAGAATTTACTCTTGGCTGTAAATAATGAAAATAGGTTGTCAGATTTGCCCGTTTTGCTCCACACATTCCCATGAGGATAGACTGAGAATCATATGTTTTCTCTGTGTGACTGGTTTTTACGTTTATAAAACAATTTAAAGTGCTATTTAGTGTAGGATTTGTTTTAGGGTTTTAAAGTGCAAATTAGTATATTGAGAATATACTCGAAATATGGCACAGCTCGATATGAGTATTTTGGTTGAAGGGAAGGAAAAACAGTCAAAATGTGCTTTCTGAAGCTCCACAAATGCTGAGATATGTTAACTGAGTGGTACTGGCAGCATCCTACACCTCGGTTGCACAATGCTTATTACCTAGACACCGTAAGGCAATGGGTGATCCTGCAAGTCTTTAAAGAAAGAAACTCAACAGACAAACTTAATTTCAGTGCCTCTTCTACATTCATGTACTAGCTTGTTCTAAATGCTGTATAATATTGTCATTTGTTTTGCAATTATTTTGAAGCCAACTAAAAAAACAAGCCCCAAAGGAAAAGCAAAATACAGTTAGGTAGGGTTTGGAGGTATGATTTTGATCTTCTGATGGACAACAGATGAGTAGAAGGCAAAAGCATTATCAAGTTATGTTTTTTTTTACTTTGCACACACACACACACACACAGATGTATATGACACACACTATGCATCTATCACGCACCAGTAATTGCTTCTAGGCCTTTATTTTTCTTCTGTTTAGGTCTCACTGGTTTGTCACAACATAAACAGTCTTTGCTGCACATCTCACCTCTGCCTGCATTTATCTCTGTGCAGAATCAGCCAATTATTTCCCCCAAGAGGGCTGTAGTAATGTTTTGTTTTGTTCTGTCAGCAGTGAAATAGTGAGGTCTCTCAACACATTTAAAAATGTGACAAAAGCTATAGGGGTGTTTTAATACTTGTGGACACTAATTTCAAGAGGATTCTAAAGTTGTAAGGTTCTACTGAGTTGTGATTCCTTTCTGTTCATAATAATCACTGCTTATTTAATACCACTCTGCACAAAAAGCTGGCACGGCTGCCATAGAAACCGTGACACTGCAGGTACTGAGCCGTGTATTTAAAATCACTTAACTGTGTTTGGGGAGAGCTGCAGTCCTCCTGGGGATGAGCAAGGAACTGGGCTGCTTCATAAGTGTCTACTGCTACAAGCTGATGGCTCTAATCCTGAAATGAGGGAAGCAGCTGAGTCAGCAGAGCTCTGCACTGAAATCTGCAAATGAAATTGTTGGTGATGGAGGGCGAATTGGTCCATTGCAGGGGCTCAAAACATCTCTGAGCAGAGTGGTTGTGGGTCAGGCTGCTCATTGGTAACAGCCATTGATTCTTTTGGAAGCAGCTTGAAGGCTCTGTTGTGCTTGAATGGCAACAAAATTGACCTTCTTCAAATTAATTTCTTAAATTGCATTATAAATCTCTAGTAGCTCGAGCTGGAACTTGCTCCTACAGACCCTTCAGGGTCCCTTAGCGCTGATGATTTTTCCTCTATGCTTGTTAAAAATCCACAACCTTGTTATTTTATTTCCATTCAAGAGGAAGAGAACGGAGTAGCTGGAGATGTGGGCAAATTACTGAACTGTCCTATTAATGTCCCTTGAACATTAAAGTCATGGGCCATGCCTTAGGGATCACATTCTGGACAGCAATGCTAATCCACAATGACAATTTGGGTGAATATTTAGGAAGCAGAGAAATTGCCAGCACAGAACAGTGCTTCTATTGCTGGTGTGTATAAGTAAGTGCTAAGCAGAATAGTTGTGTTCCAAACCACTGCCTACAGCACCTAATTCTCTGGAGGAATGTGATTAGCCTGTTATGAGAGTAAAGAAAACATCACTGATGCCATCAATCCACAGTTAGAAGTTCCCATTGTTTTAAGTAGCAGATTGACATGCTGAACAATTTTAGCAATAAGGCCTAAAGATGGAAGGAAATTTGATTCTTAAAGGTTGATTTCTTAAGTTTCTATTTGCATGTTTGCTTTTTCCAAGACTGACTTCGTGTTTGAGAGAACTCCAGATAAAGAAAAACCATGCAAGTGTTGCTGTCTGGTGATTCTGAGTCTAGTTATGCTAATGGCAACTATTTCTAGGTGCTTCAAACTTCTAAGGGTTGATCCTGGCCTGCCACATTCACATGAGTCTTTCCATCCCTGCTAGCAGAATGTGAAAGGCTCATAGAGCATTTTTTGTTCCTTAGGTTTCATTCCATGGAGAGAAGTCAATATTATCATCCCTGCTTTACAGATGGGTAGAACTACCACGCAGTGAGGTGACTTGCCTACTGCTATGTAAGAGGTTATTTACAACAAAACCTTCTGACTCTCAGCTTGGCACCTTATCTCCCTAATTGTCCTATCTGTGAATACCTAGCTAACTGCACCAGCTCAACACATTCTCCTGCAGAGATTTGGCTGAGAGGCTACAGAAAGTATTCAGCATATTTCCCAAGTGAGTAGTTTGTTTCACAACTACCTCATTTGTGTGATTTCCACTTGCTTTTTTCCCCCTATCTCATCCCTCTTCATTTGCAGAAAAGTATATTAAAATGCCTCGTGTGTTTCCAAGTAAATGCTGGATTTCAAGATTGGGGGGAGGGATTCTGAAAAATATCCCAACTTAGGAGAACTGCTGGATTTTGCATTAGTGTACTCTGCTTATTGTGGAGAAGCACAGTAGAGCTGCCCATGTACCTGCTGCTCCATGACTCATCTCTTTTTCCACAGGAAATGGTTCCAAAATGTTGTAGTGGCTTTACCAGCACTGATGGTTTTGATTATAAGAGTTGGACACTGAACCTCCAACTATTTGAACTGCATCTTGTGTTCAGAGTATCAGTGGACACAATTGTATGATACATTTATTGACCTCAATCTATGTTTGGAGGTGTGGCACTTGCACTGGAATGGCTCCTGCATGGGGAAGGTCACCCCAGTCCCCTTCCCTGGAGCAGAGACTGCCATTCCCCAACAGCTGCCAAGAAACAAGTTGCTGGCCTGCCTTTCTTACTGAAGATATTGTCAGAAGCCCTGTGTGGGTCAGGGATGGTGCAATTCCCACTGCTTCATCTCAGGGTTGTACCTGTGCCCCACAACCCCCACCTGTTTCTCTCCCATGTGTCTACAGCCCTGTGCAGTGGTCACTTACTCCAAAGACTGGATGAGTTGAAAGGTACCCTTAGAGGGGATAATTTTCAGTGTTTACAGGATCATTGACTGAAGCAGGGCTGAGAGAACCCTCACAATCCATAGCATGGTACCCAAGCACAGTTACCTATGAGTCAGTGTCTGAATACATGGGCTGTGACAGATTCTTCCACACTGTGCTGAAGAAGATGAGTTTTCTCAGCTCTAGATCAGAAACACAGCAATTAAGAGAAGTAGTACTGGGGTTTTTTTGGTCACATGAGGTCACTGACAATCTCCTCCAGAAGAACAGAGACTGTCTTCCTCCTACCCTTGTTTGAAGATTAGAAGAGATAAGGATACAGCCTGAGTTCTACAGCTTTCCTAAACAGAGATGGGGTGACTTCAGAGCTTTGCAGCCTGTTAGAAGGGAAGGGTTTGAGAGGCAGGAAGGAGGCAGGAGCAATTGAGTGCAAAACAGGGCCAGATCTAACAAAGTAAGTTGTTAGAAAGATGAAAGTCTTCCTGCTGGAGAAATCTTCTCTAGGTAAAATTACATTCCACACCCCCACTCCACGTACACCTAAAAATTAACCTACCACTTCTCTAGATCTCAACTGTGCTCTTAAAAACCTGGGACTGCCATTATTAGTGTTTGTGGATAGTCCCACTCCTGATCAACTGAGTGCCATTTGTCTCTTCTTTAGAAGATGGGGGCCATTTTAATTTTAAATGTGTCACTAACACCAACATGCACAGTTGCTGCCTGAAGTGTTTTATGAAGAAGAGTCTCCATGAGCTTTCCTAACAGCAGAGACTTTTAATCCAGCTGGCTCCCTGAAGAAAGTACTGGTATGTGTTCCATGAGTTAATTACTCTTCTGTATTTCAGTCCTGTCACACTCTCCTGGTGATGTAAAAGGGTTGTTACTGTGGCAAACATTAGCTGTGTCATACTCTGCTGGCACTGGGAAACTTCCTGGGATGATGGGTTTCCCTGGCTCTTGGGCTCGTGACAGAAAGCTGCAGGAACAGGGGTGGCACGGCTGAGGTGAGGGTGGAGAATTGCTGTGCTCTAGCTTTTCTTAGCTACAAGCCTATTATCTGGAAGTGGGAAGTAGAGCAGCCGTGAGGCTGCTGGAGGACAGATTTTCCCAGCTGTCTTTATCTACAAAAAAAGAAAAAAGCAAAGATCTTACATTCCTTTTTGCATCCTGGCTTTGTGGCATCACTCTTGCCTGATACTTCTTGTGCTAAGCAAATTATTATGATGAAATTAAGAGCAGAAATTCAAGTATTCAAAGATATTTACTTTAATTTGTGGTGGAATTAAGAACTGCTTGTTATTTGAAAATATCCATTGACTTTATATCCCTAGATTTCACTTCCCTAGTCAGCCAGTTAGGGGAAGATACCTCACTGGACTTGTTGTTTGTGAACAGAGAAGGACTTGTGGGTGATGTGATAGCTGGAGGCAGTTTTGGGTGCAGGGATCAGGAAATAATTTTGATTCCCAGAAAGTAAGGAAGGGGTTCAGCAGAACTGCTATTTTGGAATTCCAAAGGGCAGACTGTTTAGGAGCCTGGCTGACAGAGTCCCCTGGGAGGCAATCCTGAAGGGCAAGGAAGTGAGGAAGGCTGGACATTTTTCAATAAGGAAATCCCAAAGGCACAGGAGCAGGCTGTCCCTGTGTGCTGAAAGATGAGCTGGTGAAAGACCAGCCTGGCTGAGCAAGGAGCTTTGGCTAGAACTCAGGAAAACAAGGATGACTTTCACCTTTGAAAGAAGGGGAGGGCAGCTCAGGAGGACTACAGGGATGTCATGAGGTCAATGCAGGGTGAAAATTGGAAGGGCCAGAGGCCAACTAGAACTCAATCTGGCTCCTGCCATAAAAGACAGTAAAAAGCTTCCTATAAATATATTAGCAACAAAAGGAGGGCTAAGGAGAATCTCCATCCTTTATTGGACATAGTGACAGAGGATAAGGAAGAGGCTGAGCTGTGTAATGCCTTCTTTGCCACAGTTTTTAACAGTAAGGCCAGTTTTATTGAGGGTACTCAGTCCCCTGAGCTGAAAGATGGGAATGGGGAGCAGAATGAAACCTCCATAATCCAAGAGGAGATGGTCAGTGACCTGCTACACCACTTAGACAAACAAGTTTATGGGGCTAGGTGGGATCTGCCCAAAGGTACTGAAGGAGCTCATGGAATTTCTCAGCGAGCCCCTTTCCATCACTTATCAGCAGTGCTGGCACACTGGGGAGGTTGGCAAATGTGACAGCGAGTTACAGGAGTGGCTGGAAGGAGGATCTGGGGAGCTGCAGGCCTGTCAGCCTGACCTTGGAGCCCAGGAAGGTTGTGGAGCAGATTGTCCTGATTGCCATCATGTGGACAATCAGGGGATCAGGCCTAGCCAGCATGGGTTTAGGAAACCCAGATCCTGCTTGGCCAACCTGATCTTCTATGACCCACTTAGTGGATGACGGAAAGGTTTTCCACAGCATTCTCCTAGAGAAATTGTGTGCTCATATTTTGGAAAAGTGCACTGTTCACTGGATAAAAATCTATCTGGATGGCTGAGCCCACGGGCTGGCAGTGAGTGGATTCCATCCAGCTGGTGCCAGTGGTGCTGCCCAGGGCTCAGTGCTGTGGCCAGTCCTGTTTAATCTGTTTATCAGTGATCTGGAGGAGGGCTCCAGGGCACCCTCAGTTTGCAGACACACTGTGCTGGCTGCTGGTGCTGCCCTGCTGGAGGGCAGGAGGGCTCTGCAGAGGGCTCTGCACAGGCCGGAGCCGTGGCTGAGGCCAGCGGGGGGAGGTTCAGCAGGGCCGGGGCTCTCCTGGGCTCACGGCAGCCCCAGGCAGGGCCACAGGCTGGGCCAGAGGGCCTGGGAAGCTGCCAGGGAAAGGACCTGGGGGTGCTGGTGGCAGCAGCTGAACAGGAGCCAGCAGTGCCCAGGAGGCCAATGGCACCCTGGGCTGGATCAGCAACAGAGTGACCAAGCAGGAGCAGGGCCATGATTGTCCCTCTGTACTCGGCCCTGCTGAGGCCACACCTCGAGTGCTGTGTTCGGTTCTGGAGCCCTCACAATGAGAAGGAAATTGAAGGGCTGGAGTGTGTTCAGAGAAGGGAAATGGGAGCTGGGGAAGGGTCTGGAACATAACTCTTGAAGAGTGGCTGGGGCGAGTCGTGGGTGTTTAGCCTGGAGAAAAGGAGGCTCAGGGGAGACCTCATCACTTTCTACAAGTACCTGAAAGGAGGCTTGGCCCCTTCTTGAGGGTTGTCCCCTTCTCTCAAGTAACAAGCAATAGGACAGAAGGAAATAACCTCAAGTTGTACCATTGTAGCAGGAGAGGTTTAGATTGGATATTAGGAAACGTTTCATCATCGAAAGGGTTGTCCAGCATTGGAACAGGCTGTCCAGGGAAGTGGTCGAGTCACCATCCCCAGGAGTATTTAAAAGTTGTGTAGATGTGGCACTTGGGGACATGGTTGAGTGGTGGACTTGGCAGTGCTGGGTTAGGGGTTGGACTTGATGATCTTCAAGATCTTTTCCAATCTGAAGGATTGTATTATTCAATGATTTCTCTCTGAGATGTTGCATAGAAAGGAAATACTTACAGTTAAATTCCCACCTCTCTTGAGTCTCTTTAAGTCAAATTCCACTCCTCTTAGCAAGTTGTTTCTGTTTTAGTTGCCTGGATAGTATTTACTCTGCATTAATACTCATTGTCCACTCATCAATTACACCAGTATAATTATCCTATTCTTTTATGCTGGACTTCATGGAAACTCTGCTGTGCTTCTTCACTTATTAAGAGAGGGTCAGAGCATAACAGCAAATCAGATAGTAAAAGAACTTCACACTGAGACAAATATACTTTTCTTGAGTTGGTACATGGCTATAATAGTGATTTCTGAGTTCCTGACAATTAAGAATAAGCAATAAACTTCATGCTGTCCCTCTAGAAAATGATCAAAATGTCTATCAGCTACTTTTTATCATTCTTTAAAAATAGTTTATGGGAGTGATTGGGGAAGATTGTAAAACCAAATGCTTTGTTCAGGACATCATTCAGCAAAGTAACAATTATGCTTCTGTGCCAGACCATCTTTGGCTACAGAAATCAATTTTATAGGCTACAGAGCAGGATTAAGAAACGTGGATCCCATGGGTAGGGACTCATTTTTGTTGTTGTTTAATCAGGTCCTCAGAGTGAAAGGGATATAACTATATTAAATTAGAAAAAGAATTATGGAGAAGATATATTAAACCACAGAAAAGGGGTGACAAAATGATGAAATGATGACTTGGAGAGTATGGAAAGAAGTATAGCATAGAGAAGAACAGCATAGAAAATAGGTGTTTAGGCCTTTGAAAATGAGCAATGATATATTGACATAGGCACCAGTGGTTTTCAAATGAGAGTGACAAGAATCCTAGATTGGTAGGTTTGGGAGTGTTTTCTTCTGGAGAGTAATGAAAATTATTTTTTCCCATGCAGACTATCTGAAAAAAAAGAAAGTAATTTGACTAAATAGCTCTATTTTCATACCAAGTACTTACTCTTTGCATTAATACCTCGCATCAGGTTTTGTGTCACAACCTCAGTGAAGTTACCTACAGTCTGTGACATTCCTGGTTCTTTTGCAATAAAGAACTGTTTTGTAATCTCCTCGGCTGCCCAACATGGAGCTCAGGTTGATGGGAATTGGAGAAAAACTTCACAGAATAAAATGTGACAGTCTGTAACATACACAAGTCGCAAGCAACGTACAGCAATAACAAATAAATGTTAACAAACAGAGCGAAAGAGAGAAAGAGAAAAAAGAGAGAAATGTGAAGAACATGTAAAAGAATTAAGATTCCTATATAACAACTTCATTTTAGTTACCCCAATATTCTAAGGCCATTAAAATCAATATCTTTAGCTAGGTATCTTTATTAGTTTCCTGATTTTTATATTACTGCATATTTTGAAAGTTGTCATGAAGCTCTTCTGAGTAGATCATACTGAAGGACTTTACAGTGGCACGAGAGCAGAGTTTAGTATGCTACATGAATTATGCAGAATCCTTCCAGCCCAACCTACCTCTTCCACATTTACTCACCACCGTGTCGGCCTGGGTCCCTCCAGGAAGCCGTGTCCCCCAGGAAAGGCACTCCAGTGACGGCGGGGACCGTCTCGCCCACTACTAACTCGGCCAACACAGTAACATCACTCCCAGAGAATGTCACCCTTGAGAGGTACTACTCCTTGAAGTGAGGTGACAGTATGCTGGCTGCCCACCTACTGGTACTGCTAGAGAGGTACAGGAGCCCTAGGAAAGTCGATCCAGTGCGTCTTGCTACTTACAGGCATTATTTGACATGCGCTTAATGCAGTGCTGAGAATGCTCCTGGAAATCCTGCATTGCACAGAGCTCTGGAAGAGCCTTCCTAGGTTCATCCTGATCCTTCTGGGGGTTTACTTTTACCTACTCTGAACATCTGAGAGTCTCAATAACACCAGAAGAGTCATTGACATGTCAGGTAGAGGTTGCAGGAAATGCAGTCAGGTGAGTCATGTTACCATCTTATATTACTGCTCTGACTGAGGAATACAGTATGATGATCTATACAGTATGAAAGTGTCTGAGACATGGAATGTGGATGAATGAATACAAAGAACAATGACAGCAGGAATGGTAGAGTGCTTGTTATTTCAATTTTGTGCTTATAAACAGACAAGCAAGTAAACAAAAGGCTTGGAGAAAATATCTAGCAAGTATAGTCCAAGAGGGATACAAGCAAGAGGACTGGGCACAGAACTGGGACCTCATACCCTACACCTTTTTGCCCCTGGCCTTTAGTGTGATTAATTGTCCTGCAGCAGAAATGAACTTGTTGCACAGAGGTGCCTTTTCTGTATCTGTCCTGCAAACACCAACCATACAGCAGAAGGAGGAGATGCCAGGAGTACCTCTTTCATATTCCAGGAATGCATTCTGCACTGGATGGCATGGGAGCTGCACAGGCAGGCATGTGCTTGAGAAAGAGGATTTACCATATTTGCATCTGTTTTGTGCTGGAGGTTTGGCACAGATTGGCCTTATTTGGCCAGAGTGCTTCTATCTGTGTTTTCCCATGACTAAAAGTGCCTTGTGCTCATTAGGTTATTAAGGCATGAAAAGTCCTAAAATTTATTATTTAGTTCTGCAATTGTTTTTTAGCTTAGTGCAGTCCTGTCCCTAAACACATTCAGTCCTGGCTCAGGCCCACAGAGTTTGTGTGGGGAGATTTTCTAATTTTAGACTTTTTTTTCCATGTCTCACCTAGTGCCAGAGAAAAGCAGGAAACATAAAGGACTGTGCTTGAATGCATAGCTCCTCCTCTTTGTTTTCAAATTGCTTGGCAGAGAGGATGTTATTTTTTACTCACATTCTAAAGTCAACAAGCACCATAGTACAAGTGACACCCACCGGTTTTATCTCTACAGGAAGTGACAGATGAATAACTGTGCAACAAGGTATTACTTTATATTAGCTATAAATTCTGCTTTACATGTGACCCCCAGCTGTGAGATTGCAGGAATGCCACATGGGGCAGGGGGCAAGGAATAGATCCAAAGTTCTTCCACAGAACTGTAGGCACTTAACCGAGAATATTGAATTAGAGCTGCAGTCACCTGCGATCTTTTATGGAGAAAGGACTCCCCCAGAGCACAACTCAGGTCATAAATGAGTAGATTACTCTCTGAGGCTGCCTGATTCTTCTTCCAATATATGGAGGACCTCAGGCAAATTAAACTTAAGTTAGATGAGAAGAACTGAGTGTTATTTCTTTTGTTTTGAGCTGTTAGCAATTTCTCCATGAGATCCCAAAGACTCCATCGTCAGCGATATCAAGATGTGATCATTACCTCATCTGCTATTTTGGAGTGAGGAGTTTTGGATTTTAAAGACTAGGAAGGCTAAGAATAGTGAGGAAAGAAAAAACACCTCCCTATTACCTTTTCCACTGCCTTTTTAGTGTTTTCTATGTCCAACACATTTGAACACCAGAGGTGTTTTTTGAGCTGAAACAGACCTAAACTCTCAGCAGTTACTTTGCTGTCTACTGTCCATCTTACAGAGAGGGGCAAAGGTTTTATGACACTAAAATTAGATGAGATTTTTTTTTCATAATGTTCAGAGACATTTGATCAAAGAATTTGCTTCCCCGTGGTATGAGGGACCACCACAGCGACTACATACCTATGGCTTTAACAATGCTTTGCTCTCCATAAAAGCCACTGATGTTTACAAGCTACAGTGAAATGTTAGGCAGCATAATGGGCCTCTGACAAGAGCTGCCAAGAGTTCCCAGCTCCCACTGAGCACTGGCACTAGAATTACAGTGCTCAGCACACTTCTGACGTTAGAGCCGGTGTGTTGCACAAGGAATACAGGTTATTTAGGTTATGATGACAGAAGGGATGAAAAATGAAGCCCTGAGAAAAGAGCAGCTCCTTCAGAAAGCATGAGTGATAAAGCTGGAATGGGTAATTCCACATGATTTCTTTAAAAGGAGATCAGCTCTCTCTCGGGAAATTGCATTGAAATAATGGGTTCCTAACATCACAGCTTGTTCCAGTTCATCTGACCATGGAGTACATGGGAGTCACTGCAACTTTGTAGCTCCCTTCTGTCAGTGATAGACTTGGATTACTTTAACTTTTCAGACATCAGGATAGTCTAGGAGTGGGTTACTGAAAATTGGCTTTGGGGCAGAGAAGTAAAAGAACCACAGAATGTTTTTCTGAAACTGAAGTCTGTATTAGTAATGACAGACATTTCCCCTCTCCTCTTAGGTGCCTCAGTTCTAATATTTTTTTCCTGCATTTTACAACTATGCAATGAATAGAGAATTTTGCCATCAGTACCCTGTGAAAGAGCCTGCACCATACATTTGTATGAAGATAGGATATCCTTGGAGTATAGCTTAAGTGAAGCTGCATGCAGAGGGCTCAGAGGGGTGAGAAATTCTTAATCTGGCCATACAAACACTGGGTGTGCTGATGTTGTAAATATACATATATGAAAAGAACAAAAGGGAGGGGTAGATCTCTGAACAAACCCCAAATAACCCATCTCCTTGGCTTATGTGTTAGAAATGCATTCTTTAGACCGTGGCTGAGTGGCACCAGACAGTACTGCAGACACCAAATGAAGTTATGAATTCCACTCATGTTCTAAATGTCTTTTACAGTGTTGGGAAGTTACATTCACTGCTTCATCCAGTGACAACTCTAAGATGTAACCAGGACGTCAACCTGTCCAGCAGGTAAGCACACAGCTCACCTAAGAGAGGGACTGAGGAGCTGAGCAACACTTTACAAACAAAAGGGAGAGCTTTTAATATTTGTCTTTCATGTTTTGAGGTCTTCCTACAAACTTGCACCTTAAAATATTTCATCGTGTACTGAATTAAATTACTTATACCTGTAGGACAGTGCAAGGTTTGGGACAAAAATCAAGTTTAAGTGGTTGAAACTGTATTTTTGGTTTTTTTCTGTTATGATACTAACTGTTTAGAATACTCAAGCCTTGAGATAAAAGACACTGCAGCACAGCAGACTGTGGTTGGCTGATGCTTATTTAGTTATATTCCACTAGTGGCTTTACCACAGACCTTTCAAGTAATCTTGCTCAGTTAAATTAAGCCCTGTCAGCTGAAAATACTGGGGATTTTCTCTTTGCTGTCCACTTAGCCTGTTGGGTGTTTAATTGCAGTATAGTGGTCATCCCATATAAAATGATGCCAAACTGAAGCCCTGATCTTGAACAGGGCCGTAAACAACATTGACACATAAAAATGTTAAACATTTGACGTGGAGATGCCAGAACTTGGTGGGTGCGTGTTAAGTGAGGGGGCACACGGTCAGAGCTCTACAGTCTGAGATATCCCCAGGTAAAGAAGTTTTGGTCAAATTAGTGAGGTGAAATCTGCTGCTTTGTATCAGGCCCAGTTCCACCAGGCACTCTTTAAGCAGCATCTTGAGAATTTATGGGCAGCACAAACTGCCTTGAAGACAGTGTTTTGTATAGAGGAAATGTCTCTTTTCTTAATGCTGCTGGTGAAGGTCTGCCTGCAGCACTAGCTCTGCCATCTCTGAAGTGCTTTTCCTCCCTTCTGCTGCTTTCCCAGTCACCTACTGGTGGGATCAGATGGGATGGAGACCAGGAAGGGTTGCTGCAGGAAGGGGAGATATTGTAGAATGAAACTCTGACATCTTTATATTGAATTAAAATCAAGTGCTGTTAATTAAAGATACCCTCCTGCCAGGTGTAGATTAGCTCAGGACTGAGCTGCTGAGAGTGTGGGGGGCAATAAAAAAATTTTAATTCAAATCTGCCAGACTTTAAATTCAAAGCATCTCTGCTTTGCCTGCAAATGACCACGGCATGGTTGGCAGCAGCTGTGCAGCCTGTGGGCACAGCTCTGCTGCTTGCATGCCTGTGCCAGGAAAGGGCTCCTTATCCTGGGAGGAGGCAGGGGCAGAGCTGTGCTGAGCTCTCTGTAGAGCTCCCTTGGCCCTGAGGGCAGGCACCAGGAACAGACGTGAAGTGCTGACTCCAGAGAGGGAGCCATGTGTGGAACTACTTCGTGCTCAGCCCTGTTTGGTGATGTATTTAATCATTCCACCACAATTAATATATGGAATTAATAACTTCATGTGATGTCCTTTACACCAGAGAAGCTAAACAAGCTTTTTGTTTTTTAATAACATATTGGATACAAATCACATGATCTTATGTGACCTAGACACTGTCACACTTGAAGCTTTACAGTTAAAAATTACAAGAAATATGTTGGACAACTTGGGCACTATTTTAGAAAAGTTAGGCACCATTTCTGTGTTCCTAGTGCAATATTAACTAGTTGCTTACAGTTAGGTGATATTAACCAATCTAAAAATTTTACAGTACAGGAAACATTCACTGCTTGCAAGTCCCTGTTTTCATATAATGTGATGGTTTCAAAAACAAGTCAGTACCTGTGAATGCTTCATATTACAGAAATGAAACTTAACTTACAAGGCAATGCAGATCTTGCCTTAACAGTTTGGTTCTGATCTTAGTATTTTTTGCTTTTCTCCTGCACACATATAGATCTTTCCCTATATGGAAGCTAAAAGATGCAGGCAGTATTTTTTGCTGCTAGTGGTGCATAATAATTATCAGAAACAGAACTCCAGCTACAGTGTTACAATTTTGTTAGCTGAAGTGTAAGTGTGCTTTTTTACTTCCTAAAATATATACGCTTGTATATGTATATAAAAATAGTCTCTCTTAATTATTGCAGAAATAGATAAGTTGCTGCTACTATCAATACTTCATGGATATTGTGGTAACAGCTGAGTTTAGAGCACTGATGGTGGCGAAACAGTTCCACATTGAACCAAAATTGCACGTATTCTCAGGATACCAGTTCAGAACTGTACTGAACTCGCAGAGCTCCTGCTCCTCTAGTTGCCAGAGAGGACCAGGGTAGGTAATGGGGGGAGCTTTATAAAGCCAGGGATTTCTGAGCTGACTTCACTCGGTAGCTGACTGCTAAAGTACCCCAGAGTCTGGCATCTCTTGCACCCTTTCATGGGGCATTGGCCCATTGCTCGTGGTAGTAGACACACAAAATTGCTGTGCCCTCTTTCCCTCTTGATCTGTGATGCCACAAAGGCATCTGCTCATGAGGAAGTTTGCTGCTTGAAGGTGAGCTGTGATAAGCATTTGCAACCTGAGGGGAATGGATGACAAAACCATCGCTTGTGTGCGCCAAGGATACAATTGGTACAGTCTATCAGTCACGTGAATTGTGATTGGCCTGTTGCAATGGAAATAGCCTTTAAAAAAAACAAAATGAAAGCTATTTACCTTCTGAATGGATTTTACATACTTGCACAGAAGGGAAAAGAAACAGGAAAAGAAGAGAAAAGAGAATAGGAAAGAAGAGAAAGATTCCCACCCACTCTTCCCCTCCAAAATTAGCATTGGCATTGGTGAAGTCACACACAAAGGAAAGTCTCACTTTCTTTGTGCTTCTCACAATGACATCAACATGCATGGCTATGAGATGACGAGAAAATATCTCACTCACAATGAGTAACAAATCAGAATTTTCTTCAAAGCAAAAAAATGATAACACAAGACCATCATAGGTATATCTAGCTCTTCCAAAACACCTCTTTTGAACTCTATGTCAGTTGAGATCACTTGGCTGGCGATCTGTCCTTTCTAATACAACACAGGGGGATATTCTGAAAAGGCTGAAGAATGTCTACTATGCAACTTGGCTGGAACATCTGCCAAAAATTAAGTTGGCATTGTTTTCAACATGGTTATCTACTTTCAAATTACTCCATAGAATAAATAGTGATATTCCATGGGTAGAGGTAGATTATGGGGTTTAAAAAATCAAATTGGAGCCCCGTAATTTTGTGTGCTATAGGAGTCTCATAGAACTGAGATATTCCCATAATTAACCACTAGCCATGGGATATTATAATATATTCCATGGCAACTAGTATTCTTTCCATTTCCCTCCCCCCTCCCAGTAGAATTAGTAAGGTTAATTTTGCTCTGGTTTCACCTATTGCTAACATGAATCAGTACAATTCAAAATAAGAACGAGGCAATCACTGTTTAGGCCAAACCAGCCAGTAATGACCAGTCAAGCCTTTTCCAGTTGGCCTTTGCTGCTAGAAGGTTGAAAGAGCTGTAACTCACCAACCTGTACTTGCAAAAGGAGCATGTTTTAGAAAATGTGGTTCAAAACTCTTCATAGTTCTAAATGCTAAATTCTAGTGGAATATTATAGAATAGATTGATTTGCATGCCATGGAATAAACATCCTTACATCTAGTCTTGTCTCAGAGTGAGTCATTTTTGCATTAGTGTCAAGAATTGGAGCTGTTGTTCTACTTTGCAGTTAATCGTCAGAAAGAGACGGGATTGTCTCATGAATATGCATGATGGTATAGTTGTCCCTTCAACTTACTAGGCACCTAGTTTCTGTAATGAGATGTACAATATCTGCCATTTAAAACAGCTGAAAGGTCCCAAATGGGAACAAATGAGAAAGCATCTGGCTGTTTCGAATTCCAGCCCTGTTTTGTCAGAAAGCTCTGTAATTGCTGAGTACTTGGCTCCTACTCTGCTCTATGAAGCATTCAGCTCTCAGGAGCCTCTGAGATGCATTACACAGTCCAGCAACACAGCTGTAGAACTCTCAAAATTCTTCCACTAGATGTAACAGCTTTCCAAAATATCTTGAGACTTGTATGCCCTTAACCAGGACCAAAGTTTGGGCTCCTAGAGCGTGCTCTCATCCTTAGTTTTGCTGATCAGCCTCCACTGTACCATTTGTCCCTGCAACCTAGACTTCACACATATTATTCACTGTGTGATGGTGGGACTAGAATGGATAAATGTGCTACCCATTGCTCTAAGAAAGCAGTCTGGCTGAATCTTAAATCACTACGCGGGATGGAGGTTAACGGTCAGATGGACATTCCTCTAAGAGGTTTCCTACCTGCTCTGTTAATTTCTAAAATTTCTTCTTGGGCCAGTGGGCAAGTGTCGCTCTGAGTACTGTGGTGTGGAGAGTTTACGACAGATTTACAATAATTGGGGGATCCCAGCTGGGGTGGCCTCGGGATATGCTTCTTTTTTTTCTTTGGTAGCTTCTGCTTAGCCATAGCTAAGGAGTAATACATTCCGAAATTGTTCACAATGACAGGGACAGGCATGGCAATGGTCAGCACACCGGCGAGAGCGCAGAGGGCCCCCACCAGCATGCCTGACCAAGTCTGAGGATACATGTCTCCGTAGCCCAGGGTCGTCATGGTGACAACAGCCCACCAAAAGCCGATGGGGATATTTTTAAAGTGTGTGTGTTCACTGGCACTAGGGTCATTTGGTTTAGCACCTATTCTCTCGGCATAATAGATCATCGTGGCAAAGATTAAGACGCCCAATGCCAAAAATATGATGAGCAGCAAGAATTCGTTTGTGCTGGCACGGAGGGTGTGTCCCAAGACCCGCAACCCGACGAAGTGGCGGGTCAGCTTGAAAATTCGCAGGATTCGCACGAAACGGACTACGCGGAGGAAGCCCAGGACATCCTTAGCAGCTTTGGAAGACAGGCCACTGAGTCCAACCTCTAGATAGAAAGGCAGTATGGCCACAAAGTCAATGATGTTCAAAGAGTTTTTGATAAATTCCACCTTGTTTGGGCAGAAAGTGACTCTCATCAAGAACTCAAATGTAAACCAGACCACACAGACACCTTCGATGTAGGTGAGAAAGGCTTCCGTCTCTGCTTCCCTGTAGTGCCGCACCTGGGTGTCATTCCCGATGAATTCAGTTTCTGTCTTGTTCACAATGGGGTTAAATCTCTCGTGGGTCTCGAGGCAGAAGGTGGTGATGGAGACCAGAATGAAGAACAGGGAGGCAAATGCCACATACTGCGGAAAGAAAGATACGAGAGAGACGTTAAACAGTAGGTTAAGTACGGGGGCTTCCATTCTGAAACATCAGGGAGAGACGAGAGCTGTATTAAACGTAAAGATAATGCCAGGCCTTCTTTCTGTGGGCTTAAGATGCCAAGTCTCACCTGCAAAGACAGCCTAACATTCAGCCTGGGAGGGAAAGCAGTATGTAAGTACATGCTAAAATCCATTCCTATACAGATAGCACCTTAGTGTGAGTGTAAATTTAAGCAAGCATTAAAGTATCAGGACTTTCTGTGGGATTTAAGGTTAGGGGCATATTGAAACTGTACCTTCCTGAACTTGGTCTTCTGTTACTTCCTTGCATTAAAGAGAGAGCAGGACAACTTCCAGGACAACTGCCAGGCAGTGCTTTTCTCAGCATGGTCTCAGTGGTATCGTGGCTGCTTCCAGCTTAGTGAGAGCTGTGATATTTCAGATCTCAGAAAGGTGCTAGTAAATACCAGTGGCAGTCTCAGGTGGGCTGTACAGCAAGGAGCAGAGTCCTTGGCATCATCAGGCTTTCCTGGCAAACCCCAGACATGAGTTGAGAAGAGCCACATATCAAACTGACCTCTCAAACGCCTCTGTTCTCAGCTCCCTTCTCTAGATCTTCTGGGAATGGGAGATAGGGAGGGTAAGAAAGAGGTTTCAGGTAAGCCTGTCAGCTGATCCCAAAGGACACAGATCTATTGGCTTTCACCAGACACAGTTTTCTTGAAGAGATTCTTGTTACAGTGTAAGACCTGTACCAGAGTTAGATGAATCTTATTTTAGAGGATGTTAGATTACAATTACAATCTGACCTTGAATATTTCCAGGGATGGGGAATCCACCACCTCTCTGGGAAATCTGGGCTTGTGTTCCACCACCTTCACCATAAAAAAATCTCTTCTAGAATGAATCTTCTCTTGTTTAGTTTAAAACCATTACCCTGGATTCTGTCACAACAGGACCTACTAAAAAGTCATTCTGCATCTTTCTTATGAGCTCCCTTTAAGTATTGACAGGGAGACCTTGTTGACAACAATAAGGGCTCCCTAGAGATTTCTCCAAGCTGATCAGCTCCACCTTTCTCAGCTTTTCTCAGTCTTTCCTCAGTCTAAAGTAGACCTCTTGGTTTTATTCCATGGTAGTTGAGTGTTACAGTCAGTGCAGTCAGCCCAAAACTCCCAAGACTTGTAACCACTCTTGCCCTGCTCAGTCCTCCTTTAATCAATTAAGTAATTTGCATATCTATAAGTCTCTTTGTGTGTTGGAGTAGTACGGTCATGGTAATGCCTCTTGTCATTCCACTCCCTACATCTGTTATCTTCTCGTTTGTCTTGTGTGTCACCTTGACAAGAGATGTCATATAAGGTAGTTCTCTGTCTTTATGAGCATGAGCAACTGTGATAATTAAAATATTATTCAAATACTCTTTTAGTTTCCTGTTACTCACAGTGTCCCTTTTCCAACAGTGTAGCCAACATAGGGGTTAAGAAGAACAAGTTTCTTTTAACTGTGTGTTGCCAGTGAATGCAGTGCAATAATCTGAACAAAACTGCTGCCAGAGGAACAGACCCATTAAAAATAACCTGTGCTTCAGACTATCAAAACTCTCCTGCAATCAAGAAGTTCCTCCTGTCTGCTTTCCTGGGTACACCTAGTGCAGAATTACACTTGACTTTCTATATTAGCAAACAAAGTCAAAAACATGGATTTGTCACAGTTTGAGGTGAGCCATTGAATAGAATACAAAGAAAATGGAAGAGAATAAAATCACAAAACCATTTAGGCTGGAAGAGCCCTCTGGAGATTGTTTGGTAGAACTTCAAAGTTGGATCAGGTTGGTCTTGCCTCGTCCAGGTCTGAGTATCTCCAAGGTTGGAGATCCCACAGCCTCTCTGGGAAGCCCGTGCCAGTGTTTGGCCAGCAAGAGCAATTAAGCTTGGAAAGATCCAGAAGCAAACAGGCTCTTCTGCTTTTCAAATTCAGCTTGGTTGCCAAAGAGATCAGAACCATTGTCACAGATTTAAACAGTAAAACAATATTTTCTCCTAAACACTTCAGGATCTCACAGCACTGTTCTGTGAGAATCTACTATACATACTGATATATGCTTAATATCTCTGGGAGATAAACAATCTGAAGATCAGGGAAATTGAGAGGCAAGATGGTGGGTATCTTTTTTATCAGATTCTCCTGGTAATTTCTCCATGCACTGTTTCTCCATCTGTTAAATAGATGGTGTTGGTCATGTGCTTTGTGATCCTATATAAATGTATGCAGGTTCTATATGCTTTTATCTAAATGTTACTGGCTTTAGTATACCAACAGTCTTCCTGAAAAATAAGTTGAAGACTTTTAAGTGGTCAGAGCACTTTTATGTACAGTATCAGTAACACTCAGAGATTAATCGCCTGCATGTGAGTAAAAGAGAAACAAAAAGCATCTTGCATCAACAAGTCAGGAAGATGTTCTAGCAGCATGAGCATGTTGACTTTATTCCAGCCTGGGGCAGATTGTCACTCAGAGTCATAGAGCCATGAGAATTCAGGCTGCAGAAGGAAATGCTGACACTTCCTCGAGACAGCTAGCAGTCACAGATAAGAAGGAGAAAGGAGAGTAAAACCATTTTGCATTTTAAGGGGTCTATGAAAATGGCCCCTTTCTTTATGGTGTATTGGTGTATAGGAATATATCTCCTGAGTGAGTTTTTCCTACTTAGGACAACTTTCAGGCTGGCCTTGCCCAGCAAGTATCTTGAAGCTGATGTTTTGTTGTATTAAAGAGAACAAATAACCAGTTCTGACCGGGCACTTAAGTTCTCTGAGTGGTACAGGCTGGTGATGCTATCGGTAGAGAGCATCACACCCATGATCTCTCTCCTTGTCAGCCCTTGTTTGTGCACACCTTGGCTTCAGAGGGTAATTGAGAGCTTTTAGTCCTCACTTCAGCAGAGCAGGAAGCACCTCCTGAATGAGTGTGAAGAGTCTGCTTCCTCCTATCTGTATTTAACAGCATCCTTTCCCAGGATGGGCATGTTTTTGTGCTCTTTGTGGCTTTCAAAGTGTGAGTCTGCCTTCCAGATTTCATAAAACTATGTCTGAATAATGGTATTGACAGGAAGAATCCCAGTATTTTTTTTCTCCAATTTAACTTTTCTCCAATTTAAATGTAAAAATGCCTGAAAGTCAGGCCTGACAATTTGTTCACTGGCATCCATCTCTGATAGATTTATCACCTACAGCTTCTTGGAACACAGAAATTTAGCAGTTTACCACAAGTATCACTGGCATAGATTTGTGTTTGTGATCTCCAGTTCATATTGCTCTCATCCCTTTTTTCTTCTGAGTATTTTTCTTTGTTAATTATCTGAGATTTAGCAAACTTCAAGCATGATCTAATAGCACAAAATCAGCGAGTAGGCTTTTCTAGGGAGAGCAGTTTTAATTCTTGCCAAAGGCATCAAAAAAGAGAGTTTTCTCTGGCCCACCATCAGAGGCTGAAAGAGCTCACCCACTGTGCGTAACATAATAACTTGTCAAATCCAGAGATGGGCAATGCTGATAAAATCTGGTGAAGACTATGGGACTCACACGTGTTCTATTGTCTTTGAAAATAAATCTGTCTCTTTTTATTTCACTAATGATGGTCTGAAAACTAATCAAACCAATGGATTGCTCTTGTATAATTTAGTGGTTCTTAATTATCTTTCTCCTTACATTTTACAGCAGTTTCTCTTTTTCCTAGGATCTGAATGGGCTGAGGGAAAGGAGTGAGGATTTTAAGAAGTGATGTCACATGCTGTTGAGTTACATAATGACATCTAAAATTTTCTATCATTAAAGAAAATACCTAGGAGAAGTGTTTGAAGTGATCAAAATGCTTTTATTTGCTTTGACATGTGAATGATTTCTATTTCACTAGAAATGCTGCTGCTATCACTTTTTTTTCCTGGCTCTAATACCAACAAAGAAAAATCTCAGATTGTCCAAAACCGCAAAAGCCATAACTGAAGGCAGAGAGGAGATTTAAAGGGGGAGATTTGGATTGAAATGTAAGTTACATTAAAATGTTTTCATTCAGGAAAGAGAAGAAATTACACTCCTGCATAATTTCTACTAATACTGGCTATATTTTAATAAGTTTATTTTGAAAGAGTGTAAAAGGTGTCATGCCTCTAAGTAGAGATTTTATAATTGCCTCTGATTCTATAAATCTAATTTATATTGCCTCTGATTATATCTATCTATCTGTCTATCTGTCTATCTGTCTATCTGTCTATCTACTTATCTATCTGTCCTCTCTGCTTCTCATGGCCTTATGTCTAACCCAGCCATTTTTGCCAGTGCAGTGGGAATATGAAGTACCAATTAATTCATAACAGTAGTGTTTCACATCAACTTTGCATGGCTGTAAAAGGAGCAAGGTAATGGAATCAGGCATAGCCACTCATGAATAATTAGCCAGCATCTTTCCACTCATCATGGAAAGAAAACAAAAGTCCTGAAAAACCCAAATAAACCTTCTAATAGTTGAGGATTTAGAGACTAGGCTGAGATAAAAGGTCTGAGGATTGGACCAGACAGTATTAAATACATAGCTTTTGCTGTTTACTTCTGGGAGTAATTTTCTAAAACAGCACTTTACCTTGCATATCTTAGATAGTTCTGGTCTTGGAGATAAGAAATGTTTTTATGCTTGGTTCTGCACAAATGTGCTGGGTAACCTGCTAGAATTCATTGATATGGTGCCTGGAATTCCCAGGCTTCAGTGCAGATGGGCAGTGAAGGCTGGTGACAAAAGTACCAGGACAGAAATAATGAATGAAGCTCTTTTCCAACCTCCACCACTGACAACTTCTTAGTTGTCTTCAAGTATGTGGGCCTGCATCTTTTGCACCATCCTTTGTCTATTTTTTTAATTTTATTTAACTGAGATAATAAACTCTTTGGGGCTTGGAATTGTCTGCCAACTTACATGTGCTGCCTGTCCAGACCAATGTATGTCTGGAGTGGGGACCTGGGAAGGGAGACCTTGCCGAGTCTTGGCAGCACTCTCGGATCAGAGACAACAAGGAAGGTGTGTGGTGGCAGTGGAAGCAGCAGGGCTTTTGCAAGGCAGGTTTCAGCACCTCCAGGGTTTGTTTTCCAGGAAATAGTGGTGCACACGACGCGCTATTCACAATTCATCCCAGACCACACGCTCAGAGCGAGCGAGTAGCAGCTGCACGCCGCAGACACATGCTCTTCTCCTTTGATGCTGCTCAGAAGCTTTTAACAATCCTACTCAGGCTAGATGGGAGAGGAGAAACACAGCACACTCAGAAAAGATTCGCCAGCCTTTCCCTTTCCATCTGCTATCAGAAATGGTTTTTTAAATGATTCTTAATCCCTGTCCTTTTATAGGGAAATTCAGGAAACTGTACCTTTCCCAGAACCTCTGGATGAAAAGCAGAGGATGGTGGCATTTTGATTGAACTACATCTGTTGAAGCATCAGGAAATTCTCTATGTAAGTGGCACCATCTCTTTCTACTGATCTAGTTTTGGTTTTGATGACAAAAATTTTTAGATCACTACATGATAACACTCCTGGTTCTGTTGAACCAGCAAAGGAGAGGAACTAAGCAGTTGTCATCTCAGTCTGTATGAGCAGGGCCTCTGAGCAGCAGGAGGTTTGCTGCTTCCCTCTTAGGAGGACCCAGGGCTTGCCAAGACTGAAATGGGAGGTGAGAATATACAACTCACCACAGAACTTTGTCTCTGAAGGAGAAACGATGGTACTCTTACTGCTATGGAGCTTCCAGAAAAGTACACTGTGACTCTAGTGAGATCCACTATATTTGGATTAGTTTGTTTTGGGGTTTTATTGTTTGTTTTGGGGGAGTGGGAGAGGGCTGAGGGGTGTGGATGAGCAGAATAATATAAAAATCCCAAGTCTGGTAATTTTTCACTTTGTCTATCACTGGTAAATACTTGCAGGAAAAAGTAAGGCTCTGAAGAGTTTCAAATCACTGCTGGCAACATAGGAGCTGGTTTTGTACAAAACACCAGTAATTCAAATATACCCAGAGACCTGTGCTAGACCTGCATAAAGCCCCAGGATTTCTATTTACAAGGTATCTCTGCAAGTACTTTACCAGCTTTCTTTTACAGTAGTTCAGCTGATTGAGGTTTGTCTCTCAAAATGACTGCATTTCCATGAAAATGCTAACATTTGCCCATCTGTGACTTGAATCTTAAAGCTTTGCCTAGCTTTTGTTTTAATCTGTAAATGGTACTTTAACCACTCTTAATTTAAAATTGATTTAGTTTAGCCCATGTGTCCCCCAATTATTTAACAAGACAAATCTTTTTGCTGCAGCTCAGCCAAAGTATGGGTTAAGTGAAAGCTGGTTTAAAATACTTAGCTTTATAAACATTTTATTATGTCAAGACCAATTTTCCAGGCTTTCTTAGAGATATGGACCCTGATTCAAACAAATGACTCATTTTTAATGTGCCAGTAATTCTGCTGAATTTTTGAAAGTAATACCAAATCTGTATGACTGATCAGATGACTAAATGTGGGCACATGATACTAGCAACCAGATAATGCTGGGGAAGTGAGCAAAAGCTGGGGCTCTGTCAAAAAGCAACCTCTGCAATATTTCATTAAGAATCCTAATGGAAGATGTTTCAAGATCCTGTGAGCAATGCTCATGTAAAGGAAATTATTTGCATGGGAAAAAAATCCAGTTCTTTCTTTATAGGGGTGGTGTAGATATATGAGGGCACAATCAGATGTTAGCACCAAGCTGTTCTCTGTGAAGGGAGAGATGACCCTCTCAGCAGTCTGTCTTTCAGTGAAATGGTAAGACAGTTGATAGAGAAGCTCACATCAGCAAACATGATGGTTCACTCACAAGATTATTCAAATTCATGTTTAGTAGCTGAGACAAATAGAAGAAGGAGGCTTGCAGATAGACTCTCTCTGACTATAGATAAAAAGTCCACTAGCAGCTCATGGATCAAATGATTATGTAATGCCAAAAAATATATGACAGCTTGCAAAAAAATCTTGGAATGCTTCGTGGAATGCAGACATGAAACAGCGTGTTAAAAAAAATGTGCAGTCATCTGTGGAAAATATGCTTAAGTTATTCGGTGTTGACATTGCAATAAATAAATTAGAAGCTGATCTCTCAAATGTTAGTCCTAGCAGGCAGCCATGTGCTTTGACAAGGTAGTTACTGGCATAGGCAAGGCTGCATCAGAACTGGAAGTGGGCCTCTGGGGCCACATGGCCAGCCAGGTGGTCACCAGGCAAAGGTTGGAATGGTGCTTTATAGGTCACAGGCAAGGCTTCCAGTTTCATCTGGGACAAGAGTAAGTCTTGTGAATTAATAGGAGCACTGACACAGAAGAGAAATTAATTTATTTTGCAAAGCTTCCTTGCTGCTCCCTAGTCTGGTAGTGAGAACTGAATGGGAACAGTATGGTGGGACCAAGGAATGTTTCATATTACTCAGCAATGGCTCAGTGGGAAATTCTGAACATATACAGATTCCTGATCCAAAAGGGCACCAAGACTCCTGCAGCTGAGTGTATGAGACACAGCAGAAGGAGCTGTAAGTGTGAAAGCAAGCCTTCCATCTCTGAGGGACTGCAGAAGCATATGCTTGACAGGGACCTTCAAAATTGTCATTTCCCCGTCCCAAAGCACAGTCTTTGCTCATTCCTGAAAGGCAGCTGCACTGGCTGTTGTTAAGGGTTTCTACTGGTGAATGCCACAGAAATTCTGCAGGAAATTTATCCCAGTACTTCACCATGTTTTATCTATATTTTTTTTCCTAATGCCTAACCTAAATCATCTTCATCTTAAGCTTGTTCACTTTTGTCCTATCCATCACAGGCAGTTAAGCACTTAGAAATTTTCAGGTGTTTTCCTTCTTTTGTAAGCTAACAGCCACTAAACATTCAAACATCCCATGAGTCCTAAGACATCTGTTTTCATATGCTTGTGCTTTTGCTGCATAAATTCAGTATAATTATTAATCTAATTTTCAGATGATGCCACACACTTTTAAGCTGTCAGTTCTGTCAAAAGCTTTAGGATTAAAGAAATTGAGAAAGTCATGTAATATCTCATACATGGAACATAAGCTAACACACAGCAAAAGAGAGCTTTAACTGCCCATTAATACTAGGAGTTTCAATCTTTTTCTGTTAGGCAGTTGGTAACATTTTTTGGACTCTGCACAGTTTTTGTTCTAAACAGCAAAGGAGAGTTTTGTAGCAATGAATAGTGGTGGTGTCATGCGTTAGGATTTTCAGGATCTCACCTCACCACCTTTGTTCTGGATTTATCTCCTGAGAAAATCACACTTCCTTCTTCTCTAACTTGCTGCTGGTCTATTTTTTTTCCCTTTTTGTTACAGCTTCTGCACCGTGGCTTGCCCAAAGGTGGCTTAATTCATATGCTTATGCTTGTATGGTGTACAGCCTCTCTCAAACCTACTTTTGGAGTGGTGTTGGAAGCCTTTCTTAGAGCTGGAGACATTATTTCTGCAGCCTTTCAGAGTCCACCCTCAGTGAGGTTTGATTCCCCAAGCTCAGCTTCACACCAGCCCTGAGGAATGGAATTGTTGCAGGTAAGAAGGAGGCAGAGGGTGGTCAGTGGTCTTCAGCTCCTTTAGGAAGAGCATGCCCTGCTTACCTACCTTTTTTTGCAAGAGGAAACCCTCTAGTGTGTGGGAGTACTGAGTGCAAAAGTGCACAAGGAAACACCTGAAACACAGGGAGGCTTTGCCCTGAATGCAGAAATCTCTGACTTAACATGCAAGGCCAGCTTTTTCCCTGTGGCTTTAAAGCCAAAGAATTTGGTGTGTGTTCCAGGTCATGGCTGTGTGCAGACAATGAAGCTTCTGCACACACATGCACACACAGCTGCTGGGGTGTGGCAGGCTTTAGCATGATGCTGGCAACTCCTACACAGGATGAAGTGGAAGGTCCAGAATGCATCAAGCCCCAAATGTGAGCCGTTTGTGTATGCAGTGGGGTCCTTAATTCAATTCCTCTCCTAAAGCAATACTGCAGCAGAAATAATGATGATAGAATTCCTCTACAGACCAACTTATTTCATAATTGACCATGGATTCTGAAACCTCGGTTTCTGACTCTGTAGGACATGTTCCAAAGAGATTTAAATTCTGGGAGCAGCTGAGTGTTTAACCTCTGATAGTTGAGTTTAGCACCTCAGAATGGAGGCACTCAAAATAACTCCTCACCCTGGAAGACTGGGAGCCCTGGGATCACTATAGTGCCAGTAAATGTTGAGCTCAGGATTTCCTGTCTTCACTGCAGTTTATGTGGATGGATGTCACAGATGATGTATTCCCTGAAAAGCCAGAGTTCTTAACAAGGTGGCTAAAAATAAGGATGTTAAAACTCAGGCATTTCAATGACTGCTTCATTTTGGATAATTTCACATTATCCAGAGAAACCATTTCTTCTTTTTTTTTTTTTTTTTTGTGTTTTCCAGATTATGACTAGCAGTGTGTTGTAGGCGCTTTTCCTTCCATATTATTTGCTTAGCTTAAGCCATAGCTACCAGATTGTGCTTTTAAAGCATTTTGGCCACAGTTCTTTCCTACCTTTGGGCAGTGTGTAGCACAAAAGTCCTGTTAAGCTCCTAGATAGCCTAAATATGTTACTAAATACTGACTCCTTTTTGTGCCTTTACTCTACAAACCCTAAATATCATATATCAATATTAATATATAATTATGTAAAAGTATATCCACATTATTTATATTTGCTACTGTTATGAACAAAAAAGAAAATCCAAAAACTATTAAAAAAAATTAGACAGTGTTTTGGAAAGCAAAGGATGTTTTCATTACCCAGTTAGGCAGAGGCTCTTGCACAGCTTAATTTGTGCAAGGATAATGCACAGGATGGGAGCATACAAAATTTCCACTGACAGCAATCTTTGTCAGTACTGGGTTTTGACTGGCTGTGAGCCATTTTAGATATCCAAATTAGTGACAACATAACTTATAAGACTGTGTTGGTAGCTCTTTTAGGCAACTTCCAAAATAGCCTTTGTCATACAAGAAAGATGGAGACAGACGTTGAGCAGGGCCTGTTGCAATGACATGGGAGTCAATGGTTTTAAACTGAATGAGGGATTCAGGGTTGGATTTAAGGAAGAAGTCTTTTCATTATGAGAGTGGGGAAACACAAGAACAGGTTGCCCAGAGAAGCTGTAGATGTCCCATCCCTGGAAATGTTCAAGGTCAGGTTAGACAGGGCTCTGAGCAACCTGAAGATGTCCCTGCTCACTGCCAGGTGTTGGACCAGATCACCTTTAAAAGTCACTTCCAGCCTAAAGGATTCCGTACAGTCTGTCTTGACTCAGGCCAGCAAGATTGAGGGCATTTTTTTCAACACCAGTTCTCCTGTCTCTCTGAAGAAGAAAATATTTATTCCTGTGTTTCTGTGGCTCCACTCTTCAGTGTGTCAGCAGTAAGCATAAGGTGGCCACTTGGTGCCAGTCTCCTGTTCGAGGAGTCACACACTTTGCTTCCCCAGTAATTTTTTTATTCCTTTTCTGACATCTCATGGAAAACAGCCCATGTTTATTTGGTGAGATTCCTCTGCTTTGTGGGCAAGCATGTACATGATATTTACAGAAAGCATAATGTACAACCCAAACTCATGAGGGCACTGCCATGGCATGAGCTCCCACTGTGGTATGTGACACAGGGCACATTGGCACCCCCCTTGCTGACAGCACCATCCTGATTTAAAGGAGGAAGGTGTGCCATCCTTTCTCTCCCTGGTGCAATATTTTCTCCCACTGTACCCAATCTAGCCACAGTAGTGCATGCCCACAGACATGCAAAAACTCTGTGCTTACATGGAGGAGGGCAATGAAAAAGTCTTGTCCTCATTGTTATGTTTTTAAGGCAGTTCAGTGTTGGCAGCTCTGGAGGCCTTGCAGAGGGAGGATTTCCAGGAGCATTGCTGCAGAGCTTGGCATTGTCAAAGGGGCTCCCAAAAGCCCTTTGCAGGTGACAGCCACCCTCTCATCGGGTGCTGCACCAAGTACATCTCTCTGTTAAGCCCTTTTAGCTGGGGCTACAAAAGGCTCAGGAGGAGCCCTCTGAGCCACCCCTGGGAGGTGTATTGCATAAGCAACAAGCAAGCACTTCTAAAACCAACCTCTTGGCAGTCAAGGTCAAAAGAAAGATGGAAATATTCAGAAAGGATCATAAGTAAGTCATAGCATAAACCTAGAGAAAATTTGTTTTCTGCATAAGGTGAAAGGAATGTACAATATTGTAAAAGGTTTGCTAGCAATGTTATGTAACTGTGTTTAGCTTGTGTTCTGCAGCACACTCAATGTCTTGTTGGATAATAGGATCCTCTCATGTATTGTTTACTGTTTTCTGGCTGTATCTTCTGTGGTGTATTTTCATTTGTTCAAGTGCACATGCAGGTACAATGCTAAGTGTAGAACTCAGAAGAGTTCTGCTGAAGAACCAACTCAGTTTCTGGATTCTAACCTCAGACATAAAGGAAATAGCTCTTATTTGAAACTGCTATGTTTGAATATTATGCATCTACCTGCACTACAAAGAATCCAAACCACTGTATAGCATTTAATGGTGTGGAACTCCTCACCCTGGAAGTGCTGTTTCAGTGTTAATGTAGATATCAATCTCTATTTTAACTCTCAACTGTTTTGTAAGGCAACACAAGTAGGTACCACTTCTGTCCCATAGACAAGATGATTGTGTTTAGAGCCTGTGTTTCCCAAGTGTGTTGTTTCAACTTTGAATACACAACTACCAGTACTGAGATCTTGAACTGGGGTAAAATTAGGGCATTTTGTTCAAAACCTGTATCTTAATATCTAAACTTTCTCAGGAGTGGATAGCTGTGAAATTTGGAGTGCTGGGCTGTTGTTAGGGTACTGTGTCTGTTGGCCAAGATATGGTCCCCCAGAACTTGAGTTTGCAGAGTTCAAAGCCACCTGGTTTGTGAAATTCCAGTTTGGTCCTTGAGCCATGTTCTTCCTTTTAACCTTGCAGTGCAGTGAGTCCAGCACATAGGAAATGTGTGTGGGGTGTAAGGAATGGGGGGACAGTGTTCAGATCTCTGTAGGCTCTGTGCTTTGTGCTACTCTGGGTTAAGAAAAGGGTGAAAACCTTTCCACTGCCCTTTGTAGTGTCCTCAATACTTTGTCATGTGGCTTTGAAGTCCTCAGCACTAAGAAATCTTATCAGATATTTTACCATGATCAGACTGATGGCTTATTAAAATTTAGCCCTTCAGGAGATTTTGGGTTGGAGACTCAATAACTGTGAATCACCAGAAATCACTAATCACTTCTGGAAATCTTCCCTAGCAAGTATCCATATAATAGGCACAAAACTACTTAAAAACTTAAGGGAAACTGAGAAGGGACTGGGGGTGAAGTTGGAGGAGAGAGGAGAAAGGCAGGGCTTGTGTTCAAGCCAGGTGTTCTGTTAGCAAACAAGGATGAAAAATAGCATTCACCCTTGAGGGATTATTTTCACTCACTCCATTTCTGATTGTTGAGTGATTTGTGGCAATTGTGTGCTGCCATAAGCCTGCTTATAACACAGCTATGTGCAATTGAATGTTGTGGGAGAGCACAAAAAACTGTTTCCTAGGGAGGGAAAGTTAAAGGTGATTTTAAAACATAGAGCTAGTTGAGGAATCAAAAGATGCCCAAATCTGTGAATTTAAAAAAAAATTATTTATTTCTCAATCAGAGTTTGAAGTGTTTTTATATTTAACTCACAGGTTAAACCTCAGTAAGGTGAAAGAGGCATTGTGACCTCTTCCTTGAATGCCCTGTGTCTCAGATTAAGGTGCACAATTTTCCAGAAAGATGGAAAAGCCTTTTCCCTTCTTGGATGCATTAGGTGCAAGCATCTTCCCTAAACTGATTACTTGCAGTTTAGCAACATAAATGCTACTCTAACCTCAGGATAATTCAGAGGACACTGATTTGAGGACAGTAAATGGTTTCCTCCATAAAGCTATCCTTTCCAGACATAGGAAGTACCTCTTGGGTACTGACTGGAGTCTGGGGAGGTGAATGCACTCCCTCCTCATCTGCCTCAGAAACAAGAATCCAGGATTTCTGACCCTTTCCCCCGTATCTCATTAAGCAATCCAGGCAGCTGCCTGTTTGTGGGGAGCTTTGACACACAGAATACTTGCAGTGTGGTAGGAGTCCATTTCTGCACCACTTCCTCCAGTGAGCAGCAGAGCTGGGCTTTGATGTGAAATGTTGAGCTGTGATGATCAAGCTCTTGATAATCCAAGATTTTGGATTCCCAGATCCAAACTCTTCATAGCACCAAGGTAAAGATTTGCAGCAGAAAAATTATCTTATCTTTAACCTGGTGTTGTGGGTTGACAAAATTTGCATTTTGCAGACCTTTTGTCTCAGAGCAAGTGTTGACAGAGTACTAGGATTTCTTTTTTTTTTTTTTAATTCCTTTTCAAAATAGTCACAAAAGTTGGGGAGGGAGGAATTGCCAACCGTATTTTAAAGGAGCTGTAGCCATGGTAACTGAGGTACCTTCAGTTGCCAAGGTAACAAATGCAGCTCGACTGCCTTGCTGTAAAACCAGACAAATCTACTCATGATCTGTTGATTTTAAGATGATTTATAAATTGTTGAGCTATTTTAGGCACTTAAATCCATAAATCAAAATGTCTGTAAAAACAAACAATAGACAGTACTATTTATGAATTATTCACCCCATTCTTAATTCACCAACTGGATTTTTTCCCCCTATCAATGTATCAAGGCCTTTTCCAGCCCTAGTTTTTCTTTTTTTTTGTTTAGAAAACGGTTCTTTCATCAGAAACAGATGATTCATATTGCTGCTTGTAAATCTTATTTATTTGAGAAATTCTAGCCCCCTCCCATGCCTCCCCTGCTCAGTGCTGCAGCCTCTAAATGGAGCTTTATGTACTTCTGCCCTGAAACAACAAAATATGCTTTGCTAAAAATTTGCTAATGAATTAAATCAATACAATTTGGAATGAGTTCTATCTCAAACAATCGATACAGCCTCAGTGATGTACAACAGGCAGGCAGGTAAATTGGTCTAAATAAATTTACAATTGATTTTACTTTTAAAACCAAATTAGGACACTTACAGTCTTCCCAAATAAGATCAACTGCAACTTATGCAAACAAGAGTATTCCTGGTTTTGTCTTTTTTAATATTAGCAGTGAACCTGTTACTTTTTAAAGCTCAGTAACTTTTATTCCTGGGGCAATATGCACAATTTCTTGGCCCAAAACCATGGTTTGGCTATTATTAAAACAGGTCATGTTCATTCAGGATTTCTCAGATTGCTTTTGCTAGTAACTTGTGGTAGCCACTGCTTGTTAATGAGCACTGAAGGATTGCATAATTAATTGTAAATTATGCAATAGGTGTGCACTCCTGTGTCCTGCCATGGATGTGCATGAGGGCCAGGACCTGTTCCTGAAGGCATTTCTGGGTTGGCCTTTCCCTCTTCCCCATCTGAACTCCCCCCTTTGCCACTGGCCTGTGTGCCCAAGGAAGAGCAGACCCTTGTTGGAGGATGCTTTTTGTCTGGGTGGGGCACTGTGCTGAGACTGCACTGCCTGGGGCTGGCAGGGGCACGTCCAGGACCGTGCAGTCCAAGGTCATCAGCGCTGCACTGCATGGAGGGCTGGGATCTGAAGGAGCAGGGCTCTGACCCTCTCTCTCCATGTGCAGGGAGGGCTGGGATCTGAAGGAGCAAGGCTCTGACCCTCTCTCCACGTGCAGGGAGGGCTGGGATCTGAAGGAGCTGTGCTCTGACCCTCTCTCCATGTGCAGGGAGGGCTGGGATCTGGAAGGAGCAGGGCTCTGACCCTCTCTCCATGTGCAGGGAGGACTGGGATCTGGGAGGAGCAGGGCTGTGACCCTCTGCCCAAGTCTGCAGGAGTTCCTAATCTGCTAATTGGGAGGTATTTCCCCTGCACCGATGACTCACTCAGAGACATGCGGCAGGCAAATCACTGGGAGGGGAGTGAAATGTAGCTCTTCAGCAAGTGCCTGCTGCATTCATTTCTTCTGTCTCTAGCCGTGATTTTTCAATAGTTATGCAAAGCTTACAGGCTGAAACCAAGCAGAAAGTCTGGAAAGCCGAGTTGTAGAAAGTTCTCTCAGGTCTGCTAATTTTAAGTAGTGGTGTCAGCAGTGCTGTAAGAGTGGCAAGGTTATGAAGCTGCCTTTAAAACCCCATAGATGCTTATGCAGATGTCATGGGATTTAACACAGCCATTGGATTTTAAAGGTGTTTATTTTCCCTGAACAACATATGCTTGCTCAAGAGCATGATGTTACAGACCTCTGTTCTAGTGTAATGACCATTACCAGTCATTCTCCTTGCTCAGAAAATCCTATTTTCTATGTATGCATGTATCTTATGCATACAGAACTCATATTAGTATTAAAGATGAGCAAATTAGAGTTATTAGGTGATGCTTTACCCCTAGGTTTTTGGCATATCAGATGTGACATAATTTTTACAAATCTTGTGAGAAATGCCAAAAGTTGTATTTGTACATCCTGCTGCAACTGTGAGGACCTTCCAGGGTTATTCAGAGTATTATAAGGGATTAATTTCCCTTCCTTTAAGGGAGAACTCCAGAGTGAAATAATTTAATTCAATTTTTTTTGCCTCATCATGCTTTCATTCTGTTATTCCTATTTACTCGCTGCTTTGTTTCACTCAACTTTTCCCTCCTTGGTCAAAGTGCCCTTCAGATTGTTGCAAACTACTTTTTTACCTCTCTAGTCTGTTAGTTAGCAGAGATGGGAATACTGAGTTGGTTCAATCTGTCTCCTTAGTTTCAGCTATTCCAGCCTGCAGAGGTGTCTTTTGATTTTAGTGATGATTGCCTGAAAAATGAGGATATGGGGAATTCTGGGATCTCTTTAAAGCTCAGTTTAGACTGGAATGTTTTTATTTTCAGTATTAACCCTTAATTCTTATTGTTCTTATTGATGGGGATAATTAGATATCTTGCACAGATCTGTTTAAATTAATAAAATGTTATAAGGGTTTTACTTCTCAATACCCTAGTTAAAAAAATAAAACCCAAAATCTAATAAGTCTGCCAGTTTGTCTGCCTTTCTAACCTACTCAACAAGCAGCTCAAGTACAAGATGTTCTTGTCTGCTGCAAGTGACAGATTCACTGCACTCAACCAGCCCTCCCCTCCCTGCCAGACAGGGAACTGTATGGAGATAGTCAAGCTGCCTGAACATAAAGGATATCTAGAGCGACTCTGTGGCTCCTGAATGCAAGAAACACAATGCAATCCATTTATTGCACTGTCATGCTCTTCTAAGTGGACTTGGACTTCTGACTGGCTCTCTGGGATTAAGTATTTTCAATGCTGACTGGAGTGTTTCTCCAGCTCTCACTTGGGTTTTGTGGTAGCCACGTGGCTGAACTTGCCTCGAGAGATGTTTGGACAGTGGCCTGGTTTCATTAATCTCATGGGCCAGGGACTCTGGATATGCCATGGTAATTAATGCTAGAGCTAAAATAGAAGGTAATTAGGTCAAAATGGGGAAACAGAGAGGTATTACTTTGTAACACCTGCATTTGTATTTTTCAAAAAAAAACCATGTAGCGGAAGGTGATATGTCAGCAGTTTTGAAAAAGAGAGACTGACTCCTGATCTCCTGAAGAAAGACAACACTGGAATTTGCTTTCATGCCAGACACTGAATTTCATAACTGTTGATTTTTCTAAGTTAAAAATCGCTATTGGGCTGACTTTAGGCCATGATCTTGCAAGCAGAAATTCAGGCAGAGCAAAAGTGCTGGGGGTAGAAAAGAAGGTGGAGAATTCAATTGTCTTAGCTAATGCTGATGAACGGTGGCTGTGAGAGCTGCAAAACTCCCCTCTTGGTTGTGCTGCAAGTAGATGATCCCAGTCTCCAGTGCAGTCACTCTCTGCTTGGCATTGCCTTGTCTTGCCTATTTTGACCCTCTTACCCCCTTACCTTTATTAGATTTGTATGTGCAGTCAGTTTCTGCATTCTGGGATCCCTTTCTCATCTGTGCCCGTGTATGAAGGGGTTGCAGTAGCTGTTTTTAGGACTTTCTGCTATTTCAGATACAGAAATAGACTGGAGTCTTCTGAAAAGGGAAAAAGTTCTTCTCATGCTAGGGAATGTATCACTGGGTTAAAAAAAGAGTGCTGATGAAAAGCTAGTCTGTAGCTTGGAAGACAAAATCTTTCTGCTCTCCACCACTCTGAAAAAGATTACCATTGTTTGGAAGCAAAGAAATACAAAATGGGCAGAAGGTGATGTGCCTAAATGGTTTATAGTGGGTAGCTTTAGAATAAGGCATCTCTTTCATCCTAGCAAAGGAATTGACAAAAGCTGTTGTGTTTCTCCGACAGCCTTTTGTTTTTTCGCTGTGTGCACTGCAGCACAAATGCTAAATTCTCTAACCTGCCCTCAACAGGAGCTTCACCAATACTGCAGTGAGTTTATCTCCTGTATTTCAGCTGGCTGGCTTGGGGCAGGTGAGCAGCACAGCCCTGCCAGGTGCTTGGCTGGACATGTCAATGCATTCTGTGGCAATTTGCACTAATAAGAGCAAGTGCTCAGGGTGAGGCAGTGTTTCTACAGGCTGAGTGCAAAACTATGCTTTCAATTCTCTTGTCTCCTGCAGCCAATTTACCTTTATTTTATTTTGGGAATGCTGGGGAGCAGTGTGCATGTAAGTGGGAAGGAGCAAGAGATGAAAACAAGGAAATATGACATTGCACTAATTAGCTTTCTGCTCTTGGCAACAACTAAATACTACTTGAGAGCACCAGGAGTAAGACTGAGAGGAAAAGCAGGTAGCAGAACTTAGGATTTGACACATTAAAAAAAAAATTCTCTGCTCTTTACCAATTCTTCAACTCATAAGTGGAAGAATAAGGATCTGAGTGAGATTATTTTCCCTGTCCTGGCATGTTTTCTTTGGGAACATGTAACTGCCAAATAGTGTACCAAGTCTTGTGCATTGAACACAAAGTGAAGGTGTCATGAGATGTGGTTTTCTTTTCCAGACTGATGGAGATGTCTAAATACCTATTACTTCATTCACATGATAATTTTGCTTGGTTTTGAATGCCCAACCTTATTTGTTTGCTTGGTTTATTTTCATTTTTCCAGTAAAACTAATAGGGCAAATCTATATTTTTATATACCTTGCTCAGAGAGAGCTCTTTGTAGAGCTTGCAGGTAAGTGTAAAAGAGGAAAATCTGTCATATTTTTTCTCCTTGAAATCAGCAAGGTCAGGCCAGAAATGACCAGGTGCTCTGTGGCACTTGGAAAAGAATGGGAAAATAATATAATTATTTTAGATATAACTTACTTGAAATGAGAGACTGTCAAAGCAGAAAGCATATTAGGATAAAATCTTCATCACCATTTCATGTAATCATCTAGAACATGCCACTGAGACTTAGACAGGATTACAGGGACTCCCTGCAGCCAGTTTTGTGCCTGATGGCATCTGCCTGACTCCCTGGAATGTGTGGAGCTGATCCTCAGCCCACCTCCCCTGTGATGCCCCAGTGAAGGGTGGCTGGCTCTCCTTTCCCACACCTGTCCTCAGCTGATCCAGCTGTTCCTTGCACCACTGAATTAGATTAGTCAGTTTTATGCCTTTACCATTTGTAAGTGACACGTTAATTTTCGGCCTGATCCCTGCTGCACAAGGCATGCTTCTGGCAGGCTTTGATACTAATGCTTTGTAGAATCTCAGATGTGTGAGGCTGCCTACCAGATGTCAGAAACGAGTGGCTTTTTTCATCTGTTATGATGGGCTTCATTGCTTTAAAGAAAAAATAACAAGTGGCCAGGCCAAGGGTACATCTGTGTGAAAAGAACATCAAATGCAACCAAACTACAATGAAATTAAAGAAAAACTCTTAGGGGTTGGAAACCAGTGCAGCAGTGAGGAAAGCAAAGCATCCCTGAAAGATTTGTAGACCAGTATTAGGTTCTGGGATTCAGTGCTCTTCTCGAGAAATCAATGTTTCAGTTGTAAGGTGACATTGGCAGCAGATGTAGCAGGAGCAGCTCTGGACCCTTATCCTGATGGCACTGAGGATCACACCCTGCCTGTTGGGTTCTGTGCCTGGAGCAAGGTGCAGCCAGGCAGTGGAATTCCTGAATGAAAACCCAACCCTTGAGACACTGTCTGAAAGTTCCTCAGTGCTGAGTATTTTGTCCTATAAATGGAATCCTGTTATTTTGTCTCTCACACTGTTAGGGAGGTTCTGATCTGCTCACACAAACCTATTTCTAGTGTTGAGTCAAACTGCAGAACTGGCCTTTCAGTTTCAACTAATAACTTTTTGCACTTATTTACTTGTAGGTTTTTGACCTAACTGGAGTGGAGGGATGGCAGATAGGTGGAGGGGGGAGAACAAAAAAAAGTTGTTCTGTTCACTTTTCCCTAGAAATCAGTGCAAAGATTAATACTGTGTTAAACAGCTTTCCCCCTGAGCATTGCTCAAAATGATTTCCAAAAGAGATAGGCTAGCATTAATTCCTCTTTTGTGGTTGGGGAGGACTGAACTACAAGGATGAAATTGTATTTGCTCACTAGTGAAGTGTATGTGCTTCTAGGAAATAAATAAACACAATCCAGAATGTAGAGTGGAATGTAGATATGGCAAAAATGTCCCTTGAGAGCAGGTATTGCTTTTAAGCTGCAATGTCAGTGAGCATTCAGGCATGACTAAACATGATTCATTAAGTCTGTTTCTTTGAAAATTCTGTTCAGATAGAACTAGAAATGGGGCAAGAGCCAGGCAACTTCCAAATATCAGAGCACTGTGGCTTATGATGCCTCTATTCATTTGCTGCATTAATGGCACAGCTTAATGGACCTGTGAAAGAAAAGGCAGATATCAATCTTCAGTAGCTTCAGCCTGTTAGACATGTATTGAGGCTAGGGTCATTCAGAAAACAAAGTTCTGCAGTCCATTTCCTGCTGGTTTAAAATTGGAACAAGAGCACTCTTGTGCACCTCCAAGGATGTTGTGACTCTGAAAAAGAACAGGGCCTGCTGCCTTATTTTTCCCTGACTCATTATTTAAAGAACTGGTGAGGCTGGTAAAAGATACAGGCTTCACGTCACAACTCCATGTGTAGACTTGTGACTTATTTAACAGGACCAATGAAGTGGGTCAGGACAGCTTTGGGTTTTATTCTCATTATGATTCTAAAACTAGCAGATTTCAGGAAAGGTCTTGGTGTTTAAGGCTGCATTCAGGGCACAGCTCTGAGCTGTGGCCTTAAAAATCAGTATGCTCACATCAGACCAAATTAAGGTGAAAAAGGGACGTTGGCAAGATAACAGGAATATCACAAGAGAAGAAAATGTAGCCCCCTAAGAAACCAATTCCCAAGTAGCTAATAATGAGTGGCAAGACTGGTGGGAGAGCAAGGACAAACTCTATGTGCTGTGTTTACGAATCTGCTCGCTGGCTCTATTCTGGAAAAAATCAAGTTTTTCTACTGTGCAGAATAGAACTTTCAGAAACAGGCAGAGACTTTGCAGACTGGATGATACAATTTTCTTGTCAGGCTGTCCTTTTAACTTGGGCATCAAGATATTCATAATAGACTTCTTTGTCATAGAGGGCTATATTTACAAAGCAGTGTGCACTTTTTTTATCTTTTAACCTGGGGACAAAAGTAAGGTGCTCCTTCTAAAGTGGCTGAAAAAAACCCCAGCGTGGAGTTTGTCTGCTTATTGTACAGGAGTATGTGTTGAGAAGCATTCAAACACAATTGAAGGGCTGCTTTCTTTTGTGGTCAACTTATTCCTCTTCACATGGAATAATAAGAAACACATGTATATAATGATTTGCAATTTATATATATATATATATATATATAGTCACATTCCAGAGGAGATGAATTTACTCTGAAGTGACTGAAATAAGCTCCTTGAAGAGTCAGGAGCTACATGCAGGTCCTTGGAGTTCAGTGCTTTAGCTGCAAGACTATTATTCTTGTCATATTTTCCTTCTTTCAGCAAAAATATCCATGTAGGCTACAGTCATGCTGGTTTTGAAATTGGTAGATAACTTGTGGCTTGTTTCAGTGATTAGAAAATTCAACTTCTGATATCCATGGAGCACTGAATTTTGTGTTGTGTCCAAAGCTGTTTTCAGTCTTTAGAACAGTTGTGAACCTTTCATTATTGAGCCAGATTCTCTCACAAAAACTCAGTCTGTAACTTTCTCCTTTCTCAGTTCCTTGTTATGGAGTTTACAGTGCATGGAAAATTTATCCTTTCTACCTCTAAACAATTAACTACATTTTGAAGCAGTTGTTGAAGTGATCCCAAAAATTGGAGTTGCTGCAGAGATGAAGGGGCACATTGGTGATGGGTAAAACCACCAGGCAACTCCTCTGGGATCAACCTGTATTCAGTATTACAGACAAAGCTTTCTCATCTGCAAATGCAGCAGGGACCTCTGGAGACCCCACATCTTTCTGCTGAAATGGAAATTTGGTATCCTATGAGAACAGAACTAGTGAGAGCCATTTCTCACAGTTTTGGGTAGGATAGCAAAAGGTTACAAGAGGTATCTGTCAGAAGCACTACCCAGACTTAGCAGATTGGTTAATTCATTTGCTTCTGAAGAGTAATTGCCAAATATTTTGTTTTACCAGCCCGAGGACTAGAATATCAAATAAGTCCTGGTTTCATCCCCTTTCCACTGCCCTATTTTGCCAGGGAATATACACTCAAATACACATAGCCAGAAATACTGTTCCTTCATGGTTGGGGAATACCTAACCTTTTAAAATAGATTCCTGACTCTCATGCTGTGGGTTTCATGAGGGCAGAACACGATGTCCCATATGTATGAGGGACTGCTGAGAAATACCATCAGTGAGACAGGCAGTGAAATTCCTGGGCACAGTCAGGACTGGATCATGCCAGTGACGGAGAGAAGCAGCCAGTTCCTGGTGGGAGGGAGGTGGGGAGCTGGCAGTTGCTTATTTTTTTGCAAGGAGGAAAGAGAGGCACAGATAAAACAAAGATACATACACAATTCTTGCTAGCCAACTCCCACTTCACAATTCATATAGCAAGTCAGCATTATTGACTTAATCTTCAAAATACTGGCTTTCATGTGTTTTTTAGGTCTGTGCAACAAAGATATCTCTATCTTCTTCTGTTGTCCTCCAGTTTATGCTGAACTGTAATACCCTTGGGAGAACAAATGCCACAACAGCAGGTTTATAGTGTCATTTGGGTTTTGGTTATGCATGTAAAGTCCAAGGCCTTTTTCTCTACTAGGGTACAGCTGGCATTAGTTTTACACCAGCCAAACTAGGGCATTTGACAGCAGGTACCAGAAGGCAGAAACCTCACAGCTAATGCTTTGCCTATGTACTGATCATCTTGATAAACTGGAAGAAATATGTAAGCTTAATAGCCCTTCATGATCTCATGTATCCCTTTCCTTTAATGAAGCACCAGAACCATCTGCACTGGTCTTCCACTGAGTCTGAGGTAACTCAACCCTCCTAGCTGTTACCTGGAGAAGTCCTGTGTTTTCCCAGCATGGTAATCCCTGTTAAATTGGAATTGGTGATGGTGTGGAGAGGAGGAGGGGTCACTGAATCAGGGCCAAAACAGCTAAAATTGTATACACAAAAATTAATATTTGGCAGTGGATGCAGCAACCACTCAGAAGTTCTCAGACTTCCTGAACTCCATGTCTCAACACAGAGATTCAACCCAGCTTTCCCTGATCCACAAGTTCTCATTTCAAATACCTTCTGCCTGACACCATCCACCACGTCCCAGCATCCTGCATATTTGCAGCTAGTGTCACACAAAATTGATGTCATGCAGCGATGTGAGAAATTCTGCATTCGGTAAATTGTTGTGTGACTCCATTTAACAAAAATGTTCTTTCCTTAATATTCCTTGAAGCCACAGCAAAATTTCCAGCAGTGTGAAGTTTGGCATGAGGGTCACTAAGAGCCAGAGGGGCTCAGTGTGGAATCAAAGTGGTGATTTCTGCATTGTGTGGTGGGGGAGCAGCAGAGAAGGATGGGCTATCTGTGAATATACTCCAGAGCTGTGGGCATACACAAGGGAATTGAGTGTAAGGAAGTGGTGGGATACATTCCATTTGCTCCTTTGTGTGTAGCATGGCAAGAAAAGGAGCATTATCTTTTAATGCTCCATCTGGGTTCAGCTTCCTGACAGGAGAACAAACCATATCTGGGCTGTGTTTGCTCGGGGCTGTGTGATCCTGAAGGGTGGTCATGCTCTGAGCTCTGTACACCTGGCAGCCCATGGAGCACCCTCCCAGTGTTCCTTGGAAAGCTGCTCACTGCTGTACACCTGAGAGCCCATGGAGCACCTCCCAGTGTTCCTTGGAAAGCTGCTCACTGCTGTACACCTGAGAGCCCATGGAGCACCTCCCAGTGTTCCTTGGAAAGCTGCTCACTGCTGTACACCTGGCAGCCCATGGAGCACCTCCCAGTGTTCCTTGGGAAGCTGCTCACTGCTGTACACCTGAGAGCCCATGGAGCACCTCCCAGTGTTCCTTAGAAAGCTGCTCACTGCTGCCACCGCTGAGCTCACCATGTGTAGTAAAGCAGGGAACAGGCCAGTTAGAAAGGGAAGTAAGCTCACCAAATAGTGGAGTAATAAAAGATAATCCAGCATTCTAGGGAAATCTACCATTAGGACATTGCCACCTGGTAACTCTGGAGAGAAGTCTTCTCAGTATGTACTGATTTTTCCCTTCCTCCTCACTTTCTTCTGTTTGATTATAATGGGGAGCACCCATAGCAGACCATTTATGCACTGTGGAGTGGTTAGCTGTATTTCAAGTTGTTTAGGGATAGAGACTTTATTTTTCCAAGAGATTTTGTGTGTTATGTTAGGTGAGAACAATCCTTATGCAGCCCATAAAATACCCCTAACACAACAACAGAGCTTTCATCTTGTCTGCATCTTTATAGATTGGCACGACATTATTAAGGTCCATTTGGGTAGCACAGCAGTGAAGCTGTTCAGCATTTTATTGTTTCCTATGCTCAAAACAATTTATGTGGATTTAAGTGAGTGTTGACAAGCTGATCCTTTACTTCTGAGATTGCTGGATAACAGCTGTTACCTCATGTGACAGACCAGGAAAAGAAAACAGGTGAGGGGCAACACTGAATCCTGGATTAAGGGAAAACCAGAAGATTCCAGCTCATCTTCTGTTGCTTCAGATGGTGTTTCATTTCAGTTCCTGGTTTTAAACATCTCAGAGCTGCACTTAGAGTCTAAATACAGGCAATGAGATAACTTAATAGCAAAGTTATTTGGACCAACTAAAATCACAGAAAAACTGCAAAACAATCTCTTTGAAAAAGTAAACATCCCAAAAATCAGTAATCAGAAAAAAACCACAGGAAGTGCTGAATTGGCATTTTTCAGGTTCTGCAGCAAAAGCCTCTCTGAGCTTTGTGTTCAAGTCATGCCCTGCAGAACCAGAAGCTCTGCAGGCCTGGCCTGCACAAGTTGCACCATCTCAATAATTACAGTGTATTTCCCTCCAGACCGGGCACTTTGAGCATGTATAAAGCATGCTGCCAAAGTGCAAACTGTGATCTGTTTGTAGGTTATTTTCTGGCTTGGTAAATGAGCCATCTTAGCAGGAGCTTGTAAATGTGGCTTATCCTGTTGAGATTCCATTTCCTGGACCCTTACAGTCAGAATTGCTTTTACAAACCAGCCATTTCCCTCAGCTGGCACTGCTGCATTATTAATACTCTTGCCTCCCTCCAGGAAGATANGCACCATCTGCTATAACTTAAGCCTTGATGGATGGGCTACTGCAAGTACTGTATTGGCCAGGCTGCCCAAGCATGTTATCATCTGCATACATATTGCTGGGTGCTGCACTCCACATGTGTCTCCCTGGATTTAAATTAAACTCGCCTTCCAGTTGTTGTTATTCCAGAAAAAGCCAGGAAGACAAAGTATATTAAGACTGCTGTTATGATTAACAGCAAATTTCCTTTGTTATTGACAAAATAATTACTACTACTTAGTAAATGCACACGGTAATACACCCTGACAGGAAGAGCATCTCTAGAGAGATGACTTGGAAGAGAAGCCCAGAAAAACGAAAAGATTTTCTGAGCTCTCACAGCAGGAGGTTAATGGCAGAACCTGCTGGTCTGCTGACCTGGCAGGGCAAGAAACAGGTGTCTGGAATGGATTCAGTTAACAGAAGTTGCACTATTTTTTTTAACTTTGCTGTCATTAAAAAAGGATTTAATGTGAGGTAATGTGGCTTTGTGCGCAGGAAGGAGGGAGAGTTATAAATAACCTTGTCTTGCATTATGCTGCACCTTCTCTCTGTGGATATTGAAGCACTTGACAGATTAATTAAGATGCACGACTCTCATAGGAGATCCATAAAGCATCAAAAGCTGTTGAGTTACCCAAACCCTGATGACTTTTGCATGTCGTCTGAGCAGCCCCAGGTGTCCTGGAGCACCCTTAAACCATTGCCAGTGCAAAGGAGGGTTCTTTGGTGTAAATCCACCTGAGCATAAGGGTGGCTATTAAATCATGAGGGTGGCTATTAATCCCTCTATTTGCAAGTGGTGACACACCAAGCTGTGGTGACACGATGATTTGGAGGCAGGTTCAGGTAATCACACTGCAACGAGTCTCCTTTTCCAGAGGGAAACAATGGATGCCAAGTGACTGAAGGCCATGCTCCAAAATGAACTTGTCTCTGGTTTCACTCTGGCCAGACTTTCAGGTTGCACCCAGAACACTAGGGGGTACTCTTAGCTTTTCTCCTGCAGTGGGAGCTGAGTTTTTGCTGTTCCCTGTTGATAGGGATGAGTCATTGAGAAAATTCTGGGTTTGTCCAAATTTGCAGGTGATGACAATCTCTAGAAATAGATTAAAAGACTTGAGGGTGTTAGCTGAGATTTTTGTAAGTGAACCTAAGTGGATTAGGAACTCAGCACTCTTCACAGGCAAGTGGGATGGGGCATGTGACTTCTGAAGATTCCTTGTAAAATCCGACTCTGCCTAATTATGCAAAATGCAAATAGATGCATTCAGGTGTTGTGAAATAATGGAAAACAGGAATCTAATGTGAGAATTCAGTCATGAATTTTATTCCTCTCTATCTGCTCTTGCGTTCTGTGGCAGACTATGAACAGCTACTTCTTGGATGTCATTTTCTAAAGGTTCTGTGAGAAAACTGGGCCAGGAATAGCACCAGCAGACAGAAACATCAGACATCCTCTCCAGCATGTAGTGAAAGACTGAGTGACTTAGCAACATGGGATTCCAGTTCCTCATGAAAGGATACCTGCTGTGGACTCAAAAACAGGCAGGAAGAAGCAGGAGGGTGTGTGGGAGGCTTGGTTTGCCCGGGTAGCTGCTCAGCATTAGCGGGCGCCTGTGCTGCGCCCGGCGAAGGTCGCGTCCCGCGGGCTCCGGAGCTGTCACGAAGGAGGCATCAGGGTGCCCAGGCGAGCAGAACACACACAGGGGATCTGCAGGGTTGCTGCTCTGGCAGCACGGATGACTGCAGTTGTCACTTCAGGGTAATGTGATGTATGCATTAAAAGGGGGGAAAAAATAGCCACAACACAAAACCTCCCTAAAACCCCTGTCAGCAGCGAACAGTCATCTTTGAGCCGCGTGCACAATATGTGACACAACTGTTTATTTTTAGTGCCGGTGTGTTCTCCCCACTTCCTCCCTGCTCATGCCTCCTCTTTTCCTGTCTTCTTGGCTCTGTCCATGGAGAACAGCACTCCCAACAGGCTTGCATCTGTCAGATTCTCCTGTCCTGGACTGTCCCTTCCCTTTCTGCCATTTGTTTGAGTTTTGATCCAGGGCAGTTGGAAGCCTTGCCCCTCACATGTTGTTTCAAAGTGCCAGGGACAGAAGATATGCTGCAGGCTTAGGGTATGATCCAAAGCCATTTGGCCTTTTGGATCAAATACTTTTCTGTTTTAAAAACTGGCAGCAAGGCTTGGGACTGTGCTGAGCAAGTGTGGCTTCAGGTCACTGATTTATTTGTATTTATGAAGTACTGGTCCATGTAGCTGTGATGGCACTAATCTCCCTGGCCTATTAGCTTTCTCAAGGAGAATGCAGGCAGAAGGCTTTTTAAACAAAACATTTTCTCCCTTTTCTTCTTTCTTAGCAAATTGCATGTTGAGAGAAAAAAAAAATAGCATCCAAATTACAGCCATGTCAATGCTTTAAAAGGATGAAGAAAATAAGGAGCAAGAGTGAGGAGCTTTGGGCTCAGAGACTTTTGAGACCTAACTCTAACCTTGCTTTACCCATGACTAATATTCTAGGTCACTCCTAATCACAGTCCTCTCCTCTCCTTACACTTTCACTTATTAGGAAATGGTTCCTGTTTCTATTATTTCAAAATACAGCTGGTGAACTTTGCTGAGCTTTTCTATGTGCTTCCCAAAGAAGAGAAGCCTTTTGCTGTGGTATGGGAAGCCAAATCCAGATCCAGGCTAGCAACACCTGGGGCAGCCTGAATGTCCTTGTCACCATGAAGTGAGACTGGGCTCTTTTATTTCTCTTTCCTCCCCAGCCCTTCTGGGATGCCTGGGCAGAGCTTACCAATATCCTTAGGGAACAGGGTTTACATTAGCATGGCTTCTGGGGATTTCAAACATCCCCTCTATGCTTCAGCAGAGCTGTAGCAGTGTGCTGTGGGTCAGCCTGAGGTTGGCTGTGCTTTTAAAATGTCTCTGAGAGCATCTTCCTGCTGTGAAGGAGCAGGAGCTGTCTGTGGTGCCATAACCCCTCATGCCCTCACACCCAAGCCCTGCTACTGTTTGTGTTGCATCTTCAAGACAGAAAGAAGAGCCTCTTTCTCCTTAATTACATTTAACCAATGAAAGAAAACCAAATGAGGCAGGATATCCGCTGGATTGGCTCAGGAATTCTGCAGCCAGGCTCTCTGCTGCAGTTATCCTGCCTGTTTCTACAAATCTATCTCAATTATGATGTGCAGCATTTTCTCCTTCCCCTCTGACTTTTGTACAGATTGCCTATGGTGGCAGATTTTGCAGCACTTCAGAAAAACATTTTTCCTCCCTTTTCCTTCATTTCCATCCCTATTTATTTTTACTCTAACAACTAGCTTAACAAAGACCTCCAAATCCAGGGTTCCTGAGGGATAATTGAAGGAAGAAAGTTATATTTTTTTCCTACGTAGTGAGGTTGTTTAGTTGTCTGTTTTTCCATTAGCTGAAGCCCAAAATAAACCACATAATCTAAAGGAAATAAATCTGAAATCAAATCACAGAACTATCAGGGATAGATATTTGGCATAAATTCTCCACATCAAACCAAGATAACAAATCGGAACAAAGAGGAGAAAGTAATTGCTTTCATTTGTCTGCACTATTCATATGAACGTCACAGATTAATACATTTTACAGGATTTGGAAGGCTTTCAAAAGCCAGCATTGCAGTGGGATCATCCCTATAGCAATATTTCAAAACAGCTGTTACTAGAAGAATAACGTGAAGCATGATTTCTAATTAGCTCCAAGTTTATCTCTGTTCGACCTAATCTCCTCTGATATTCCATCTCAGTATTAAATGCTTGCTTAGACTGATAAAGGGCAGAAGAACTGAGCAACTGCTTATCTACTGAACACATTTTGGACTTCCACTCTTCTTCTTTCCAATATTTATAGTAACTCTTCTCACAAAATTAGCAGATCTGTTTCATTTTAGGAGCAGATTTTCATAGTCAGTTGCCTAAAACTCTTGCAGGGTAACACGAACATTCAGCTGCTTTCCCAAAACTGATGTCTGCTCAGGCAGTGCAAGGACTTAAATGTTCAGCTATCCTTCTGCATTCTCAACTCCCAAGCAAGCACACATACTATTTTTACATGGAAAAATGAGTCTGGTGTATTAAACCAATAAACACACACTAAGGGCTAAGGACCCAAACCTAATTTTTTTCTCTATAAAAGACATTGTTGCCAACCATACAGGTTCCATTGGAAATTGAATAGTGGTATTGTGCACAACCCTTTGCACTTCCAACAAAAGAAGAGTCCCATTTATAAAACTGCTGTGCTACAAGACCAAGACCTGTGGACTGGATTTTACACACAGCAGGATGAGGCACCCAACTGACAGGAGGAATATGTACAGCACTTGCAGAAATTTCAGGTTCACCTTGCTCTGTATTGTCACGCTGGGCAGACACAACTAAAAACGAATTTTGTAGCTTTTGGCCAAAATGTTTCTGCTGTAAATAAAGCAGAAATGTTGTACTTCATTTCTGTATGCAGATTAGAGACCAGTGCAAGTAATTTTAGATATAATTACATTATAGTGACAGTTTAAATTCACATTCATATTGTGAAGCCATCCTCCCTAGCAATGGGGTGTCTACCTTTATGGTACTAAAAAATGCACAGATATATTTTAGAGTGTTAAACCAAGAATAGGTTGGTTCTCTTAGAAAAGCAGATTCCATTTTGAAATAGCAAAGCTCTTTTTTTTTCTTCAGAAAATCTATTTTTTTAAGCTTTTAAAAAATTGAAAAACACTTTGAAGGTTTTACTGACAGGCATGCTACTTACAGAGAATTTGAATTTCTTTTTTTTATAAAACCAAATACATGAGAATCAGCATTTACTCATGTAGGGTTTTTTTTCTGACCAAAACTATTCTTCTTACTATATTTTCCTAGTTTTTAAGCTGTATTGAATAGCAATTTAATATTGACAAGGTGCACAGAGCATCTCTAAGTGACACCAGTGCACCTTCATAATGAAATCGCTCGAAGAGCAAAGATTTTGAAAAGGATTTGAGGAGTTTCATAATCTCAGCTGGGGACAGGGTGTGAAGGAAGTGAATTATTTGTGGTAGTTTGGGGATTTTGTGTGTGTGAGTGAAGCTCCATTGTGTTGATTTATACTGGCTGACAGTCTGACTCAGTGCAGTGAAAACTTCTGGTAAAATCTCACCCTTGGTTGAGCTCTCCTATTTTTGCAGTCTCCAGTGAGTAGAAATGATTTCCCCCCTGCTGCCTCTTTTTATTCTAGAATTTTGGGGTTTTGTTAAAGATACAGTGTTCAGCATGTCTTGCCCTGGATTTGTTATCCTCTTTCGTTCCTGACATTTTCTTGCGTTCCCTCTGGAGTTTTGTGGCAGTCCCCTTGCTCCACTAATCATAGCATTGCTTTCCCTCTGCTCCCAGCCAGACTTCCCTGCCTTCCACCTGCTTTGAGAAAGTGCTGCTGCTGCTTAATAAGAGCTTTAGTAGTGCTGTGAATTCACCTGGCTTTCAACACCCGGTTAACACTCTGCTAAATGTTTTAGAACCTGTAATGCAAGGACTGGGGCTGGCCATGCTGAAATGCCTTTCTAATCAGGAGCCAGGTGACAGCAGAGAAGGAGTTTGAAAGCAAACATGTAGCTTTCAAATTTTAGGTGATGTCTTCTGCTCTAGATGAATATTAAGACTCTAAGCTAGGATTGCTAACTTCCATCTTAGCTGGCAGGTTTAGTTGTTATGGTTCAGGATGTATTTTCAAGTCCCTGCATGGATGTCGCTGCTAACACACCTTCAGGTAGACCGTGTTTTAACAAGTTATTTATGTCAAGCCATTTGGCCAGGCTGAGGACATAAGTTAATTATTTGTTTTGTCTCCTAAATGACTGCAATGACCTTGGTCATGAACCTCCCCAGAATGATGGAAATGAGCTCTTTAAACAAGGAAACAAACTTGAAGTCACGCCTTGCCTCCTTCCTGTGAATGACTTGGCTCAAGGAAGAAACCGAGGCACAAGAAAAGTACCATTTCCAGAAGCTGTCTAAAGACAGCTGTAAGTAAATAAACTGAGATGAATTAAGTGGAACTAAAGACAGGTTTTTTATTCTTTGCCTTGTAATTGACTGATAAGATCTTGCTTCTTCAAAGCATGTAGAGATGTACATCTGCTTCTATTTACCTTGGAAAGAAAAATAGCTTCCAAATGCAACCATATCTAGAATATGAGTCTGTGCTACTGCATTGACGTTGGCCTGAGTCTCTAAAATGCCTGGCAGATCCACATCTCTGTGGCTTTTAAAAAAAAAATCTGTATCTCCATCCCTTCCTATACATGAAATAGGTATTTTACAAAGAATACAATCCAGTTGGTTACTGTGCTGTCTTGTTCAAAGGAACTCTTAGAGCTGTAACTGCCTGCTATGCACATTTGAGTCTCCTTGAGTACTGTAATATCTTCTTGCTACTTTTTGTGTCGCTTAAAATAAACCCCAAACAAATTAAAAAAAAAAAATCCTGAAAAACTCCGATTAGGTAATGCTGTTATAAATTACCTTAGCTCACGGCCCAAGAAGCAATGCATAATGTCCTCTTCCATGCTACCCTCCTCCTCACTTCAAGATCCTCCCACCCACAAAATCCTCTAATGAAGTAAGTACACAGTCACTCAAAGTGCTGGGCCAAGGCTCAGATGATGGAAAGGCTTTTTCATAGCTCTGCAACAAACTTCCTTCTGGCAGCGTCTTGGTCTATTTTCAATACTTACTGGTAAAATGTGATTCATACTACTTCTGTTTTTCTTACCTTTTGACAGGCCTATCCAGACTTTAAACTCTAGATATAGTTCATATCTCACTATGTCTTGCTATGCTTATAACTGCATTGATCATCTGTCTGGGGAAGACGCTGTCAGTAATAAATGCAGCAGCTAATTGCAATAAAATGTCTCATTCATGTTGGCACAGGCAAAGGTTCATGTAATAATCAGGGCTGATGGCAAAGGGGGAAGAAGCAGGCAAGGAGCTTGGGAAAAGATCTGTAGATGGAAGTGATTTACATACTGAGAAGTGTTTTACATCTGAAGCTTTTTGTTACACTTTCATGATGGATTATCAACAGCCCTCAAAATCACAGTCCAGACCTTTCTAGCTTGTAATGTTTTGAGCCTTTAGTACAGATGCTCTTGCAAATTAAAACCAGTTGACGGGAAAGCTTAGGTCTGTTCTTGGCAACAGCACTTCATAAAAAACACTCTTTCTAGCAAAAACAGAACTATAGCCAAGAATTATAACTGCTGTCATCAGTTTTTATATCCAGATAGTTTCTATCATACTCTTTATTCCCATTCATCAGAGGGAAGAATCAATAATAATCAATAAATGTTAGTGTTTGCAAGCATTTTAAGGAGTTGTTTTTATTTTCTTGCATATTGAATGACTAGAAAATAAGGTTATTATAACAGAGAATAACAAACAACCCTATAAAACTGTCCATATTTCTTGCACTGCTTCTAGCAGCTCTGTGTTTCAAAAACAACAACAAAAAAGGATAGGACAATATGGGTCTGATGGTGACCTCTGACTTTTCCATAAGTCTAATAGTTTCATGAAATTGCATGTCTGAGAAGCAGATCCGACAGATAAATCACAAACATGGTGTTTCCTTGAAGAAAACTACACTGGTCTTCAGCACAGGCTTTGAACGCTCCTGCCTCCTTCCTATCCTTTCCCTTTTATACAGTGCTTGTGATCTCAGTGGGAAACCTTGCCCTGCCATGGCTCTGGGTCCTGTGGTTTTGAATACAATTGTTTTCTTCAAAAGGTGAGGCAAACAACAAAAATGTTTTGTTGAGTATCTGCAGACTGCAGAAAAGACAGAAGACCGGCTTCCTGCAGGTTGCAAATCAACATAGTTCCACTTCCTTCAGCAATCATGGTTATTTAAACAAGAGCAAGTGGCTTTTTCTCCTGAACTTTCTGTTATGAAAGCTACTGAGTACCCAGATACATTTCCCCCTCCTTGGAACCATTAGATTAACTTCAAGAACCAAATATAGAGCCTTGTCTTCAGGACAGGAGTGTATCCTGTATATTGCAATGTCTTGGTCTTTCTTTTTTTCAGCCGTGACTACAAAAAGATAATTTTTTGCTCCTAATTAAATCAAGATTTTATAAGCTGTTCTAGGAAACTGTTGACATAACAAATTATCAATTTCATTAAAGAAAGTATATAAAGACAGGTTTTTGGGAACAGTAGCGACCCGGAGCCTGTGCTGGTGTAGAAGGGTCCCAGCACAAGGTGAAACAAAGTTTAGAGTTCAGTTTTTTTGCTTAGAAAAACTGTTTGTTCATGGAAACTTATCTCAGTTTGGGAAGTGCCCTGTGAACGGGAGGCAGGAAGAAATTGTGCCTTCTTGCAACATTTAGCCTCTGAAAGCGCTCAACATCAAAGCCACAATTGTAGTATTAATGTTTTATTATAACAATAATAATGGATTTTGCATCTTATGTTAAGATGACCTATTGCAGACGGACTTAAGGTCTATCCAGTATTTAGATGCAGAGGATTCTCCCTGCTGGAGTGTGAAGCATCTTTCGGAGATGTCTGGGCTCAGATTTCATTGGGAAGGAGCTCCTTCCAAAGAGACCGTGGCACTGCCAAATTCAACACCCTCTGGCTTTATGTTGAAAAGCTAACGGAGGGTTCCTGAGAGGATTTTAAAGATTTGAAGAAGAAAAAGAGGAGTGCCTCTTGATCAAGGAAAGACAAGCTGTTCTAGTTAAAACAGAGAGGAGTGAAGCAGAGGTAGAAGAAAAGACTTACGGGATGTCAGGAGCAAACATGAGGAGCTCAGGAGAAACTGAGGACAGAAAAAGGTCTGAGGCACAGGCAGGGAAGCCTCTGCAGAACGTGAGCAGGCTCAAAATAAGAGACTTGAGAAAGAAAAGTAAGCTTGAATTCAGTGCTGCTACTTCCCAGTGGAAAACAAAGGCAGTTTGAAGTGCAGGATAGGAGTAAGGGGACTGAGTGGAAGAGTGTGATGAAAATGACAGCAAGGCAGAGGAGAGGAATTCATGGGAGACTGAGGAGGTGAAGGGTGGAGGTAACATTCATACTGTGACAGCTTCCAAGTAATAGCACTGGAGGGGTGTTTGGAATAGCATGGAAACAGAAAAGTTGGCTAACACGTGTCTTGGGCATGGCTGAAGACAAATGGGGCATGCTGGTATACAGATTTGGGGGAAAATCCAGATTAATGCATTGGGAAGTAAACCTGTTTCACTCACTTTTCATGAGGCTTCTGATGCTTAAGATTGTTGGAAAATGTCCATATATTAACCTAATCACTTGCATAAAGGTATAGATATGCAGAAAGAGCAGGAGGAAATGTAGAGAGTGAAAGAAAAGGCCAAGAATACATCTCCCAAAAAAAGAGTGAGAGAGGGGAAGTTGAGGATACAGAAGAATAAAAATGAAAATACATAACTTAAACACTGTATTGAAACAGAGGTAGAAACCTTTGAAGTTGCACACCTTTTCCGGGAGTAATCATCTTCATATAGATGTGAGCTGGCAAGGCAGAAAATTATTGTCAATGATTTTAAAATGTTATTATCTTGTCAGACTGATTATATTTGATTGTGTTGATTATGGCTATTAAAATAATTTTGCTCTGATGAAAAAAATGTATCCTTACCGTTTAATTGCAAGTATCCAAAACATAGATTTAATGAATTGTATATGCCCTCTGCTTTAAAGTTCTCTCTTAAATATGGGAGGGTGTGGGGGGAAACCAAACAGGTGCAAAATATGATTATTTGTTTTGAAGTAGTCTTTTCTGGAGAACTTGTGTTCTTCCTTGCTCATCCCTGAAGCAGTGTAGGCTATGTTATTATTCAGAGGAAATTATCTGCTGTGATTTTGAATTCAATGTTATGCTTAGGTAGTTCAGGTGAGCCTTTTTAGTAGTTTTACCAGGAAAAAAAAAGAAAAAAGAAATGTTATGCTGTGGAATGTCTCATCTGAAAAGTGAGTGAGAAAAGAGCTAATGTCTCATGTGAGTAAAGGCAGAGAGAACTGGAGCTGTTTAGCCTGGGGAAGAGAGGAGTTGGGGTGGGGGGATGCTGTTAATGAATATGGATCCCTGAAGGGAGCATCCAAAGAGGATGGAGCCAGGCATCAGTGATTGTCAGTGGTGACAGGACAAGAGGCAATGGGCACACACTGAAACACAGGAGGGCTTCCTTTTAAACATCAGGGAACACTTTGCCTGAGCTCTGGAACAGGTTGCTGACAGAGGTTGTGGAATGTCCTACCTTGGAGATACTCAAAAGCTGCCTGGATATGTTCCCAGGGATCTGGCTACAGGTGGCCCTGCTTGAGCAGGGGTGTTAGACCAGATCAACATCCTGTACCAGTATATGAACACTGCACTTACGTATCTTTTTAATGTAAAAACATGTAGCACTCTGTTTGGAGACATCCAGAAACAAAAATCCATAAATCACTTCTAACTATAAGGTACAGCAGTTATTTCTCCCAGGAAAAATACACATTAGAGCTTAGCTGTCATTCACAGAAGAAAATTTCACACAAATCACTCCAATTTTCCTGTGTGAACCAAGAACTTGATTTTTATGAAGGTAATCCTTGATGGAAGCTACTACTTTCTAACTTTTTTTTCACAGACTTAATATTTTCTAACAGTGAATGTGCATTTTTTTAACAGCTTCTCTCCTTTTTTTTTTTTTTTTATGGCTTTATATGATTGTATCCAAGATTAAAGAAGCATATGAGGTTTGGCATGGGACTGGGATTTGTGTTGCATATTATCTTGAGCTCTTTGACTTCAAGCAAAGGAATTTTTTCAGAGAGTTTGAAGCCAGTGCTATTTTGCAGTGGTATTCAATTCATTCAGACTGAGCTGCAGATCTGTCATTTTGAAAGGCTGGTTGCCTTCCAAACTCCACTTCTAAAAAATAGCGATTCTTGCACTATATGTAGGTGTGCCTTTGTGCTGGAAATTGTGTTGGCATTTCATTTGGTGGCACTTTCTTCTAAAATTTGCATCCTATATGTTGCCTCAGTGGCTTCCTCTGGAAGGGTAGCTGGAAATAAAGCTCTCACTCAAATTTCACAGTAGGTGCAATGTTGGGAGAGGGAAAGAGAAAAGTCACAACTGAGTGTCTAAAATCAAGTACCAAGCTTCAAGAAGCTGGTAGCAGTTCCAGCTGTGTTGTCCACTCTGACAAGTTATTGAAATTGGCATTTCTGCCTGGCAGCTGTGCAAGTCACCCAAGTTATACATGGCCTGATTTGTCCTTGACCTTTGAAATAATTTTTCTTTTAATGGGTGGAGCTAAAAGGAAAAAAATAAAATAGAAAAAAAAAGGAAAGTGAGAAAGAAGAGGCAGAGGAAAAATGACCTAAAAGAAATTAAAATTTGGGATAAAAAACAAATGGCCTATGGACTAAAGAATGAAAATGTAGAATATTTTTGTAGATGAGATACTACATGACAATGTTGGCAGGAGGTGGAAGAGAGCAGAGACTCCTGAGTTTCCATAAGTCTTCATTAATAAATGGTTTTTCCTTGCAATTTTGAAACTCTACAATATTTTGTGTATGTTTATTTTGTTTAAAAATATTACATGTGCCCATGTGCCCACGAGTCCAAGAGCAATTTAAAGAAGACTAGGCTATATTTCTCTGTAGAGAGAACATCTGTGGAACTAGAGATGTGCCACTTTTTAATAATTGGACTTTGACTCTTTTGTGGTTTCAGTGCTTATAGAAAATATTCTAAATCTTTACAGAACTCTAAGTTAGTAAAATATTAGCTTGTATAGTGTCAGGGCAAATTAATATAATAGACTTTGGTTTTTTAAATAATTAAGGTGCTGTCAGTGAGTTTCAGACTACAAGGGAAATCAAGCCTCTAAACAATTAGGATTTCCATGGGCAGCTAACTGCCTCCCATAAATTCAACAGGCCTGAGGATGAATACTAATTAGGAAAAAGTATGTGCCAGACACTCAGCCGGTGGAAGAGGAAATCATTCTCTTCCCTGCAGTGCTGCCAGGTTCACTTACATCAGACCAGAGTCTGACCAAATGTCCCGGAAGACAGCGCAAGGCATATATGGGATCAGCACAGGAAAGCCTAAACCTTGGGATCAGAAGTAAATGCCTCATGTGGCAGGAAGGTTGCCTTCAGAATTTCATCAGGAATGGCTTTACCACCACAATCCTGTATCTGAACCATCCAGGACACACCACTGTGTGTAATGAATAACTCTGCTCAGTTGTAGTAAGCAAGGGAAGAAGTGATGAGTGCTGTTGAGTACATGGTGTACAGCACTTTGTTTTCCCCTCTACCCATTGGTTCCAGGTAATATTGTATGTGCATCTTCCAAGATCAAATTGCCTGAACAAATAGATAACATTTTCCTGATGAGCATTCAAGAGCAGACTGTTGTTCTAAGGCAGACAGACCTGAGATCGTCAAATGTTTGCTAATAAAAAAGTTAATTTTGGAATGAAGCGTAGGTGTTTGTAACATCTGTGCACTCCCCTGAGTAATGCCTTGCTGTCAGCTGTTCCTCCATAGACTTTGCCAATCCTATTTGTGCCCTCAAGGACTGGCTGAGCAGATACACCCCAGTGGAAAACAGAACTTGGCCGCCTATTTTGCAACTTCTCTTTCCTGGTATTGAAGTGTCTTTAGAAGGCAATCACTCTCTGCGTCCTCTTGTTCTTACACTGGAATTCTGTGCCATCAAGAGAGGAGGAGGCTGTGGCTTCATTGAGGCAGACCTTAGTCCTCAATGTTTAGTCCTTAGTTTTGCCAGATTCAGTCTGGAACACTGTGACTTACTGAACAAATTTAAGTACCACAAAGAGCCCCTCTGCAGTGTAGAGAAGGTTAAACTCTGTGGCTTTTTACCAGGCATGGGCAGCTTTGTCTCTGAAGATCATGCTGGTCCCCTTTCTGTGCTGGGGCTTGTGGGCTTCAGTTCAAAAGTCCATTTGGAAATAGCTGACATCCAATATGAAGGACAATTACAGGCAGCTGACACTTGAAGAACAGATCATTATTGTTTCACTGGGTTTCTGATTATAAAGGGATTGTTTCTGTACCTTTCAGTAGATATTTTATGTGGGAGATGGAATGAAAGATGGTCAGCTCTGGGCATTGCTGTGTGGACTCTCCAGTTTCTCCAGTTAAGCAACGCTGTCATTTAACTTTTGTACCTTTGAACACCAAAATCTACTTCCTTTCTAGTAGGTTCCTTTTTTGGACCAGTCAATAATTTAATGGAAAGTTTTGCTGCATTTCAGTGGACAAGTCAGTTTTGCATAAGCTCTGTAAACACCAGGCTACTTATGATGCGTTTCCTCTGGGCTTTGTGCATGTGACTTAGACATCCCCAGGACCCCTTCTCTTCTGCAGCACCTCTTGCTAATCCTGGGGATAGAAGTGTTTGGGCTGTACCATAGTTTGGTGGGATGGCATTAGGAAATGCCTTTAAATCAAGGAGTTAAAGCTTCCTTCTTATTTCTTTCCTTTTCAAGCCTCTCCTCCAGGGATCTCAGATACTTGGAACTACATCAGCCCCTACTGAGGTCTGCTAAGGAGTGCTCACTTCTGCACCAGTTTTAGGGGAGGGACAAGGCTGCAGGAGAGCTCTCTCTGCTCTGAGGAGCAGGAGGCAGCACTGGGAGCTCTGTACTGCCTGCCTGCCTGCAGAAACTGCAGGCACTGCTGAAATGTGAGTCAAATGGTTCCCAGGGAAGAAACTTTCAGTCCCAGCTGGGACCTTAATTCTAATGGTAAAACTTGGTGCCCATCTTAAGACTATTAAGTTTGTTAATGGCCAGCTTTTCTATTAAATCAGTCCTTTACACTGCCTGAAGGCTCTAGTACTGGAAGCATCACACTCCTGAGCAGCATTGTAATTGCAAGGTAATTGTGCTGTCTAGCCAGTGCATGTGTTTTGCTACATCACCTGCCCTAGAATGTGTGATTTTGTCTTAGCTCTCCAGGATCACTGAATGACTGGTTTTATAAATAAACTAATTTGGAGAGATAATGATCATATATTTCTTCTAATGCTATTTTAAGGGAAAACTCTGTTGACTAAGTAAAAATCCCCACTTCTTACATTTTTACAGGTCATCTGGGTTTTGGCACATTTTTATGAACAATATTTCTAGTACAGATTTGGGCTTGCCAGGTTTACTCAAAGACTCTGCACAAGTAAGCGTTGGTCAGGATTAGAAGGAAAGCCCAGCCTGAGCTCTTTGAGGGGTGGCAGGCTCTCATTCATGTGCTTTTCATGCGAAAAAAAGCAAAGTGATTGTATTCCTTGAGGTATTTTGAAAATCTTGCTGGAAATTTAGCCCCAGAGTGACAGAAAAGCTTTCAGACAGAAGAGAGCCTGAACTATAGAACTGTCTGGAAAGTTGTTTGCCAGGGCACAGTGGCAATCCATGGTCAACAGGGAATTTGGAAACAGGTGATAAGACTTCAAAAAAGGGCTTTGTTGCAGAAATATCAGTTGTGTTTACTTTCTTGTGTTACAGTTGTTGAAAGCATTTCATACACACACACTCTCAAAAAACACAGAAAGGACACTAGCATATTTGGGGGCTAAATTTGACCTGTTAGAAGTTGCTGGTGTTGCAGGAGGAGTGACCTGGAGGTCTGTTAATTCCTCACTCATCTCATCTGATAGGTCTGTTTTCTGCTCTACTTTTTGCCTTTTGTCTGTCCATTGACAAATGTAATGAATGCTGGTAATGACCACCTCTAGCTGGTATTTGTGCAGAACCTACCATAAAGGGCTCTCAATGATGTTTTTGGGGCCTGTAGACATTTCTGTGCTGGAAATAATAGTCTTGATATGTTTCTTGTTCTGGGTAGTTACATTTCTGCATTGAGAAAAGTAAGACTTCAATTTTCTTTTTATTTAGTGAGCTTTGCTTCATGACTGCTGTTAATGGTACCCCATGTGTGAGTGTTTTGTATTAGGAAGAGTGCACTAACCTGTAAATCTTATCTCTGCAGAAAGGAGCCTAATTTAGTGTGTGCTTTTAAGAAGTGGCTTGGATGTACAACTAATTTATCAGGCAGATCTATGAGATTTGTAGACCCCAATGCAACTGTGAAGGGCATGCAGAGAAGACTGTATTTAAATAATTTTGGTGGGATTTTCAATCAAAATCTTAACTTCTGAATTACAGTAGAACTTTGAAATAGTCACAGTCAAATAAAAATCAGAATTGAGTGAGAACATGTGTTTTGCTTTTCCCAGTTTCCAGAACTTCTAAAGAAAGGCAGTAATACTAAAAAAATGTTTGCACTTGCAAATATGTGTAGCATGTACTCTGGGATTTTTATGCTACAATGCCATTAGAAGAAAAAATACAGCAGTAATTAATGATTTAGCCGTGTGTTTTGATAAGGATTGGCAAGGCCATAGGTTTATACAATCTCTTTTCCAAACAGTTTTATACAGTCTTGTGGTCTTCAGAGGATATAAGAAAGTTTCTGAATGGGAGGGAGGCTGATACCAGTGCCCTTTTAAGACACTGAGCAAAGTGACCTCAAAACTTAAGTATCTGCTGAGGAAAGGCCATTTTCAGGGAAATGCAGGCTACCACAGTTTACTAAATTGTTAAACTCTTCTTTTTTCCTCAACTGAGATACCAGGAATTTTCCTTTTACATAATGGGAGCATTCCCAAATGTAGTTTACTCCTGACTTCCATGTGGCTTGCCATGGTTTTGTTTATATAGCTTTGCTTTTGCTGTAGGGATTATTTTGTTCAGATTTCAAACTGAAATGGCATGGCAGCAAAGTGACTGTGTTTACTCTGTGTTAAATATCCTTATTTAAGTCATAGTGAAAAAGTCTGAAAGCTTTTTAAAATCCACACACTTAGTAGTTCTAGCAGTACAGTAGTTAAAGCAAAACCAGACAATGCTGCAGAGTGATGAATTCTGAAAATGCAAGTCTCAGTTCTGTAAGCACAAAGTTAAGAAATAGAATGAAACTTTGATTTCCTTCTCCCCACCCAAAACTCTTGAATCCAGCAGTTCCTGCAGAAGAAGCCACTTAAAAATGTTTCCACTCATTCACTGGGTGCTAAGCACTTCAGAAAATCAGGTCAGTTCCTTAGGTTTCCAAATACAGATTTAGGATCCTAAATATAAGCATGTTAGTCAAAGAAAAATTGGCTTCTCTTTATATAGATTGTGAAGCTACAATCAGATTCACTTGACTTATGCTATTTCCAGCTCTTATGGAGGTCAACAACAATTGTACTTCCTGCTTTAGCACGAAATTTTCCTTCCTTGCAGGTGAGTGGGTGTGATTTTCTAAGTTTCTCTGGTTACCTACCTTTCCTTATTAATATAACAGGCTGGGTTTTTTTCATTCCCAGCAATCCAGGAAGAGTACATGTATTTCTTCAGCTCTGCTTATGTACAGAGAGTTGCACCTTCCTTCCAGATCAAACCCTATCTGTGTCCTTTCTTCAGGTTTATTCTTTGTGAGATGCCCTAAGTAACTCTGGTTACTCTTGGGTGAAGTCCTAAATGAATCAAGTGACTGTGAATAGCACAGTAGGTGCTGAAAGAACACACAGAGAGTTTGTAGTTAATATATAGAAGTGTATACTTAATCTCTAGCCCCTCCTATTAAACAGTGTTTTCTCCTGAATTGCTTCCCATCACTTTCTTCTGGACGTGAGGGCTAAACCAGAGATTAGTAAGAATGCCTGTCTCTTCTATGCCATGTTTTATCCTAGAGCCTCTATCTCCAAGAATTCTTTTGCCATAAATCAGAGCACCTCTAGACTTACTCTGGTTGATCTCAACTGAGAATCCCACCCTAACAAACATAAAAACCATATACAACATACGCACGTATTAAATGCGTGCACGAGTGAGTTTTCTCGCCTCTGGAATCAAATGGAATGAATGTGCATGTGGTTAGCCACTGTAATTAAGGACTGAAAAGTGTTAGGTGAACAAACCTGCTGGAAGAGCTGAAGTGAGCATGGTATGGCTGCAGTTACCCCACAGGCATCTGGCAGGAGCGCAGACTCTGCTCCCCAAGGCCTTTGCAAGTCGAGTAGCTGGGTGCTAACGGCCATCTCAGAATTCAGCTGGCAAAAAGGAGCCATGTGCTGGCACAGAGCTATTGGAGCTGTTTCCTGCACTTGCTGTCCCGCTGCTTTTCCATGGAGAGGAGAGCAAGGGTGCAGGATAGAGACAGAGATCTCTGTCTCGGGACAGAGAGCCTGCTCACATCCCACTTCATCCTGCACCAGCTTCTCCCCAGAGCCACCAGCCCCCCAGTCAGAGGCACACCAGTCTCTCTGCCCTGTGGCTGCAGGAGGGCTGTCCCAGCTGCACTGGGAAAGCTACCAGGAGGTCTCTATCGACGGGAAACGACTGCTCCCTCTCTCAGCAGCTCCAAAACAGAGCTCCTTGCAGAGAGGCAAGCTCCAAACTGCGTGATCAAGAGCTAAAGGCTGCGTGTGAAGCCTCTGTGAGACAGAGTGCGCTGTCAAAGCAACGCAGGGAAATTTATCATGGTGCCAAACTTCTGATAATTAGAATTTCATCGTGATGTACCACTGATTCTATCTCTTAATCTTCCAAATAGGAAGTGTCTAAAACAAACAAACAAACAAAAAAACTCTCCCTGCTGTCTGTTATGTAAGTGGTTCTGTTAGATTTAAAAGAAAATTAATCATTTTCAAAATGTTGAACCCACTGAGTGCAAGTCAGCAGCTTCCCCTTAACTGTTTTATAGAGACATATGTCTCTCGGGATCACTTAGCAAGGAAGTACTTTTTTTATAAGTTTGCTCGAGGCCAATTTATCCCAAGCATTGAATTTATCCAGCTGTAACTGCAAAAAGAATTCATTTCCTGACTGGCACCTTGCAGAACTTCAGCCAATGCCAGTAGAGAAGGAGGGATTGTTATTTACCAGAAATGAGGGGTCCATTTCTTCAATTATGTTTGCATGCCTATCTTTGTTTTCATAAGACAACTTCTGCCTTTGCATTAGTGAGAAGAAAAGAAGAACTGGAATCAATGAGTCAGATCCTTAATCATTATAAATTGCAAAAGCTTTCTAGTTTTTCAATTTTCAGCTGGCTGCGCTCTATTGACCTCAGCTTTAGATATCTTAACTGTCTGATGCTGAAGTGATTTGTGAATTTTCAAGCATCTATCTCAATCCCTATTTGCTTCACTTCAGCAATGGCAAGGAAGGCTTGGTTTCCAAGGGAAATGTTGATGTTTCATCTTAGTTAGCTTAAAAACAAAGCTGTTTTTTTCTGAAATGGGGCAATCTGCAACATAAAGGTGAAATTACATTTGTCATGCTTTTCTTAAAAAGAGAATGTGTTTGTGTGTTGACTCATGCTAGTCCCACTAATGGAGGAGTAAAAATAATATTTTTGGCAGGGAGAATATGGATTAGCACTTTTAGGAGTAGGTATTTGCTGTTGCTTAAGACTGTCAGCTAAGAGTTAGCTGATTCTTTTCACTTCCTGCTCTACAGTCCTATCCTGAGGTGTGATATAGGAAAGGGGAAAAAAGGTTTGGCTGCCTACCTCTGAGCCTGGAGACAGCCTTGGGAAGTGGAAGGCAGCAATAGACAGGGACCCTTGCTTCCTGCACCCTGTGCACAAAATGTAGTTGGCAGGAGCTTGATAGTGGCAGCACTGGAGGGCTTGTGTCTATTTTTCCAGGTTAGGTGGAAACAGTCATGAATTTTCCATTGAAATAGATTTCAGTTAATTAAATCTGCATATTCTGGAAAATCTGATTTTTATTCCCCCTTGTACTACCCCTGAAAACTTCAATTCTGTTGAAATACTTTAATCTTCTCTCAAAGAAACAACAGTTGAAGTCTAGGACTTCTGTTCAAAATTAATTAGGCTTTATATGGTAGTTCAGTTCTTGGTGGGAATTCTACTGGTACTTCCTTTGACTCTTGCTTTTGCAGTCTACTTGGGTTTTTTGCCATGCCACACAGCAGCCTCTCTTTAATCAAGCTGTTCCATGATCCATGGGACATGGGACAAACAGAGAGTGTCCTCTCTCTCTGTTTGGAGCAGAGAAAAATTACAGTGTTCCAGCTTGGCTAAAGCTGCTCTTCTTTGGCTTCTGGGAGAGTAGGACATGCCTCCAGCCCTCCCCTCGTTTCTTGGGCTGCAGCTTCATTTAGACCTGAAGCACCAGACTAATGAATACATCTCCTCACCTTCCTCTCTTGGGGCCCAAGCAGAAATGACCTAAGAATGCCTTTTTGGCGGCGGTTTCCCTTCTGTTGCGTTGTGTTCATTATTCCCAACATTTGCCATAGCACCCCTGGAGAGCAGATGGAGAACTGAGCACTGCTGACGAGCAGGAAGCAAAGAGCAGCGCTGAAAGCAGGGATGTTTTGCTGCCAGAGGTACTTCCTTCCTCTGGCTCTTTGTTCAGTGCAGTATAATGGTGCCTGCCCTCGTGCTGGCACGGGTGGTGGTGGCAGATGGACCGGCCATGGCAGCGAGCAACCCACAGCTGCTGGCACATGGGGAGCGGGTTTGCTGCCATGCCTTGTGCCACAGCCAACAAACAGCCTCAGAGAAGGGAGGGGGAGATTCTGCACAGCTGCTCTGAAGAAAAGATGCCACTGAAAACTTCAGAGAAGGGGGTAATTAGGGAGCAAGTTTTGTTAAAAAGACCTGTACAGTTATTTCTATAGTCTTTTAATGTTGCTTTCTATTTGTGGTTATCCATTATTTTTACAGTTTTCCCCCTTTTATCTTTGCTGTGTTTGGCTGTTTATGCTCCCAGCTTGAGCCTCAAAGTGAGGATTGCACAAGGCATTGAGAATGAATTTGACTCACTTGGCTGGCACCAAGGAAATTCAGTTAAACCCCAGTGTTAAACTTAACAGCGTGCAATATTTTCCAGAGCTTCCCAGTAAAGGTGCCTCCTAAAATCTTCAGAAATAGCTGTGTTTTATTGGGTTAGAAGTTCCATTAATGTCACCCAAGTCTAGCAGTTTCAGCATTCTTATGGAGCTAACAACACAGGAGCTGAGCTGCAGAAGTGTCACTGTAAATTCAGGACTTCAGCTGCTTTACAGGAACAGAGAATGTATCTATCTCCCCTATAAATGCCTGGGTTTTCCCCTTGGGTAAGTTTATAACTCCTTCTCACCTAACTGTTCTTTTTCACCTCTTTTTGGCCCTGTACTTGCTTTTAATTTTGCAATTAGTGTAAATCAAGATGAGCCCTCACCCTCAGACTGCTAAAGCTGCTTCTGCTGGTTGTAACCACAGGGTTAGTCAAAAGCAAATCTTGGCAGCATGTGGACTGCTGGGGGGTGGTGGGATCAAGATCTTGCAAACATGGTAAAAGTTCCACTCCAGAATGAAGAGTGCTTTTGAACTTTTAGGCCAACTATTTGTAATTCCTATGAGAGATCTCTCATTACTGGAGAAAATGAGAATTGGGGATATTTTTCCCCAGACCTTAAAGGTAAAAATTGCAGCATGACTTAGAAATTATCTGATCTGGAGAGCGGAATGAGAATAGCTCTTGGACATTTCTCCTATCCCTAAGGAAGATTAAAACCAAATGTTGTTGACAAACCAGTGATTTTTACCAGCTCCCCTGTTCCAAAAAGAGGTTCTTCCTCTAATCTCAACTCTGTCATTGAACTTCAACCAAATTGCATATTGTCTTTAATAAAATTAGTACCATATCTCTTATTAGTCTCACAGGCTCAAATCACTCAGTTGTTTGAAAACAATTTTGGATTTTCAGCTGAATAATTTTACATATACTTGAGTTTTATCTATGATTGTGTTCATACAAGCAATACTTCCCCCTCCCTCTCTTTTTACACCAGTAGCACAAAAAGAATCACTTAAAGATGGCCCAGGTAAAGAAATTAATTAAAAAAAAAAAAGTTGTGTGACTTGATCTTTCTTCCCCTCAATTTGTGTTTCTAACCCAAGTTAACCTCTCCTCTGTCAATTCCATCTACATCTGTTTGAAAGCTACATTATGTTCTCCTTTGTAGTGTTTGATCTATGGATTCCTTTTGCATGTTAAAACTGTTTCTAATTTCGGGCTGCAAGTTTATGATGATATTAATGGCAAGTGCTCTGTGCGAGGTACATCTGTAAGGATTGTCTTTCAAAGGATCTTTTCACTTGTCTCAGAAACTGTCTTTGACATCCTAATTTTATTTTTTAAAAAGTACTGTTTCCAGTTGGAGGATGGCTCTGAATCTTCGATGAAAGGAGAACGACTAAGCAAACCAGTTTTTCCTTCATATTACTTAAAGGTCAATTATCAAAAGCTCTTCTGCATTACAAATCCACGTCACGAGAAAGTGAATTAGGATAGTAATAGTAATTGTATTAGATTCTTTGAAGTGATGATATTCCATTGCAACTTCACAACCAGACAAGTTGTAGTAGCATTGATCCCTCAGAAATCACTTTCTCTAATTCAGCAGGGATCTCCACTCAGAGAGGAGCAGCACAAAGCACACCCAACTTTCTTATGCTGGTATCTTTTCTCAGTGCAGAACACTGAGGAAGCAATTGTCTTTTAAGATCATTGGTATTTGTGGAGGAAAAGTAGCTATTGATCACTTGATCACATTAATTTGAAGTTCATTTATTACCATACAAGTGTGGGGGAATGTCCTCAGTGTGAGAATACTCTTCTTTGCAAATAGCCCAGAGGTTGGGCAGCTGCATTTTCCTGAACAGAGCTGAGAAAGAAAGAAAACATCCTTAGAAGTTCATGTTTCCCTTAAAGTCACACTCTGCCCATGTTCCCACACTGTATCCTAGACTAAATGAAAAACTAAAAACCCCAAAACCCCAACCCTAAAACTCCCAGATATTCAGACGACTGAAGCTGTGTACTTCTGTAAGATATTGTGCCTCTGGAACAGCAAACTATCAAGACAAACTACCTTTTAACTCCACACACCTGCAGAAGAGCTACCTGCTGCTTTCCTTGACCACCAGTTGCAGATCTTTATGCCAACCTGTTTGTACTGTCCCTCTCACCATGTTTACGCGTGGGGCGATCCCGGCACTCGTCCTTGCCCTCGCATGTGAATGTCAAGATGAGCAAAGCAGGGAGGAACTTTTCAATGGCTCGTATGTCTCTGCCAAGGTATTGGATTGGTCCATGGTTTTCTGGTTTTAATGAGACTGGAACTCAGCCCAGACTTAGTCATTGCAGTGAATTCAGATGATTTTCCTTTCCTGCACATATTCTATTTTCTGTAACCCAGGAAAGTAGTTTAGATTGAATCCAGTCATGTGACAGAATAATTTTATTCATGTGAAAACTTTTCCAGTTAAAGATGGGTGTGGAGATGCCAAGTCTGATTTGTCATTCTTTCCATTTAGGTCCTTGAGAAAGGAGATTTGGATATGGTGACATGGGCCTGCTTTTATGGGTCCTAAGTTAAGCCTTCATAGCTAAACACTACCAAATTTCAGCAGTTAGGAACTGCAACTCTTCTTTGGCAACACTCTCCTGAAGAATTATGGCAGATCTTCACCTACTGCTACGAGCAGTGGATAATATATTATCTTAGCATAAACCAAAATGGTTGCCATAAGTTTTAGGATCCTTAAAGAACAAGTGGCACAGAATGCTTTTTTCCATTTAAGTGTTGATGCAAACTTCCACTCTTGTAGCTCAGGCTCCTGCTGTTTTCCATTTAGGTTGCATCCCATGAGCAGTATTTGAACACACAGCAAAAACAAGTAATGACACGACAGCAAATAGAAATACCAGGGCATAAACCAAGAGCCTTGGATTAGCCCATGCTATGTTCAACCTCAGTGAGTTAATCCAGTGTAGGAGAGTGAAGAAGGAAAGTTATTTTCTTCCTAATTAAAAAGAAGTGTACTGCAAACACTGAAAGCATAAAGCTGGACCAAGACACTACAAAGTAATTCTAGAATAATTTTTTTTTAATTACATTGACAGGGTTCTGAAATAAATTTTAGTCACCTTGTTTTTCTCTGGCTTTATCAACGTATTATTATCTGTACTGGAATTTGTAGTGAAAAGTTTTTATATAATCCTGGACTCCTGCTGAGGCCCTTCTCCCTGACTGTTTCTCACCTTGAAATGTGAAAAATAGAAGTTGAAGATTCTAGCTGGAGAGGAGGGGGTTAATGGCTTGGTTTTCTTTGGGGACTGTCTTTTTAGTTGGGAATTTTTTGTTGGGTTCTTTTTTTGAGCATTTGCTGTGTCATGTTTTCTTCCAAGAGATTTTTTCAAATACTTTCAGCAAACTAAGTTCTTCCAGAAAATACCTGTCATGAACACACATGCCTGGCAGAACTGGCAGAATGCTTGGTTTAAGGATTGCCCTTGATTTCAGTAAGCTTCATATTAATTCCTAAAGGCAGACCGACTCCTCTGTGAAATCACACACTTGGTAATCTTGCTTCTGCTTTCCTTTTATTTTCTTAAAAACACACAGGGTTTTCATTGTCTTTTTGGGGGGTAGGGGAGAGGGAGGCAGAGCAGGTTATATGGCAGTGTTGCTTGTAGCACTGTGAGTCCCACACTTGGCTGGGGATGTCTCAGAACTGCACTGGTAAAATCCCAACATTCAGGTTAGTTTCAGCCCTATTTCAATGGATCTTGCTGCTGCTTAAAGGCATATAAATTGTCTGATATTTAAAGTGCTTAAAACCCTTAGCTTTTCAATTAATGGGGAAGTTACAGTGATTAGTTATCCTCATTTTGTAGCATGGAAATCAAAGGACAAAAATGAAAATGTCCCACATTTCTGTCTTGGATCCCTTCTAAGCAATCTGCTGACGCAAGCTGAAGGCAGCCAGAGTCAGGATTACAGCTGCTACCTACCTGTCAACAGCTCATGCAAAACTACATTTGCCAGAAGTTGTGGGGTTTGTATTCTGGGTTTATTTGTTTATTTGTTTATTTTTAGTCAGTTATTCTTTTGTAAAAGGCATATAAGTGTACTTAAGCTTTGAAGTTGGAATGCAATCCCTGAATTCTTGGCTGAGCAGGACATCATATGCTCATCCTGCTCATTCTGTTCAAATTAGAAGGAAGACTGTATATACTCTTTGTTTGACAAGTAGCTGCCAGTAAGATTAAATGAAGCATCAGTCTCATTCAACTGATGGCTATAAAATTACTTTACATTTTAATTTGTTCAAGTCTTTTTCAAATCTTATGTCTTTAGCAATAATGTATTGAGACATTAAAATTCTTTTAAATTTTTTTTTTAATTTAAAATTTTTTCTTTTAGGTTTTTTTTTTTTCTTTTTTTTTTTTCCTGCTGGGTTCTAAGCCCTCAGGTTCTGGCCATCTCTTCTGCCTAACTTCTTAGGACAATCAATAGAACCATATACTCTGGAAGGATGTTTTAGGCAATTAAGTTAAGCATGTGTTTAAAGGCATTTTTGGTTTAAGATGAAAATGGTCAGCAGCTGTTGGAAACAAGTCCTTAAGCCTTTATTAGAATGCATAATTAATCTTTTGACTTGATGAGAAGGGAAATATTAATTGGGTAATTTTCTGCCAGGTCTTAAGTCTAAATCAAAGTAATTAAAAGAGACTAAAAATGTAAAGTTTATGCAGTAGAGAACTGCATCTACGCAATTCTGGTCTGCCAAGTGAACGGATTTCAGGCAAGAAGAGTGTTCTCTTTGAAAGCCAGGAAAATATTACTGATAAGATATTCCTCCTAATCTTTTTGAAATTGACTGGGCCTTTTCTTACCCTTTAAATGGCAGGGTTTTCAAGTTTCCTACCAGATGCTGTTGTTGATTTTTGTAGTCCTGATTAGGTTCAAAGTAGGTCTTGGTACTGATGCTAAATCAGGCTGGAAGGACTCTTTGTGATTTGCATTTGATAGAAATTAAAATCCTGCCAGCTGTGTTTTGTGTGTTAGGGCTCTGCATAAATAAGCATAAATCTCTTGGATTCCTTGATAAAAGTAGGTGTGCTTCCTTGCAGCTTTAAATGTGGAACCTGGAAGCAAAATTATATTTTAAGCTAAATGTCAAACTTTAAAAGTTAAATGATTTGGACTTGAGGTTCTCCTCCTTTTCCTTCTTCTTGTCATTAAAATGATGTAGTAAAAATACCTCATAAGGACAAAATGATTGTGTGGGCCAATCCAGTTAATGCACAGTAATTTAACATCAGAATTAATGTAACACTGTGGATTTCAAGCGGTTTAATTGACTTGCAGACCCCACTGCTCACCTCATCCTTCCTCTGGGGCTATCTAGAAAATCTTGGGCTATTCTTAAGGCAGATCCTCTTCCTTTGTAACAGCCTTGTCTCTAAGTCCTTAATGCTAAGTGAAAAGGATTACTTTGGTTGTGCTTGGGAAGTAATTGACTAAAGATATGAAGTAATGATAGTGTATTAAAACATGTATCATATTTAAATAGCACTTGTATGACTCCAAAGGGAAAGAATGGAGATATGGAGTCATTCAAAGCCTATCTAGGGTTTATGATATCCTGTACACTATTTAAAAAGGTTTACATCTAATGGTTTGGCAAGGTAGGAGCATTTTGCAAATAACACTTGGTGGAGCGAGGATCGGCTTTCTCCCAAAACCCTTGGAGGGAAGCAAAGCTTACATTTTATAGAGTTGGTTAGAAGCAATAAATGTGCAACAATGTTATTGCATTTCAGTGATTTTTACAGTGTTGTAATATATTGAAATCTTCTTGTAAGAACACCAATATTCTTGTGCTTAAGAACAAGCAGATAAATGGTGTTGGCCATATTTAGAGATGAGAGCAAAGCGTGCATTTTGTATGAAATATTTACTGAGGCACATCCAGAGTTTCAGGCCTATCACTAACCTTGAATTTTCACATTCCTATAGGGGAACCACAGCATCATGCAATCCTTACACATTCCTTACACTAATTTAGAAATTAGCCCCAAGAAGAAGTGAATTTAAATGCTGACCTGGTTTGAAATCATTGAGTGCTGTCATTGACTGCAGTGAAAGGGGAAAAATAGTCAATAAAATCAACATAGTGGGGAAAAAATTCTTCCCTTAATCACCAGATGAGAAAGGGATACAGTGAACTGTAGGATCCTGAACACCTTCCTTTAAAGTCAAGAGTGCAAAATAGGTTGCCACTTCAGGGAATGTTTCCATTATTTGGATTTTAGGGCTCTTAGGGATGTAAGCTGGTATCTGGCTAAAACTGGACCAGCTTTTCAAAACTGTTGAACAGCTTCCCTTCTAACTGGGATCAGAAAATCTTCTGAAATGCTATCACTGTCTCTTTACTGTGGCAAAGGGACCCATCCCAGCCCTTTGCCCTTTAACTGATGTAATGGTGCCCAAGAGCAGCTGTATCTTTCAGAAGCTCTAGAAAATGTTAGATGAAAGAATTACAGGAAAGGGGTTGGATTCTTGTGAGACTGGCAAGGCAGATGGGCACAGCTGGGCAGACCCAGCTGGGGGGTGCCCCTTGTTAGGTGACTTCGAAGGGGTGGCTTTGAAGACATGAAAGTTTTGTTTGACTGTCTGTGAGGCACAGACTGATGGCTTGAAGCAGTCTCAGCTCTTGGGAGGGAGGAGGCAGATGCCAAGAGTCTGCAAAGCCCCACACAGCACTGGGCCAGCTATGCCAGCAAGTATCAGGTACAATGTCTTGTACTACGGGGCTAAAAGTGGGAAAACCGAGAACTGCAAAAAAGAAAGCTGTTCCCAAAGAGCCTTACTTGGATCATCAACATATAATTAAAGCAGTTTTCAAGATGAAAAAGAGAGATATGTTGTCTCCTATTACTGGGCCCTAGTCCAGCTAAGCAAGAACTACATGTTTAATTCTGAAGAGCGAATAACTTTGATGCCCAGTTCAAATGAGTTTAAGTTATTTGAGCCCTTAGCTAGATTGGGGTCATATTTTTTTGTTCCCCTCTCTCTAATTAGTGCAACTGCTTAGCACAGATATTTCCCAGGACTTAGTGGCAAGTCACCACTTTATAGTTTTAACATTTCTGGACTGATTTCTTTCCGAAGATCACTACCAATTAGCACTAATCTCCCTATGGACACTGGTGGACTTTCAATACTTTGTGAAGTTTATGGGCTACACTGGACTGAAGTTAGTTTTAGAAATGCAAAATAAGGGACACTGGGTTGGGTTTTTGTAACATCACAGTTCTGTATCTTTAATATTAATGATTAATTAATTAATAATATTAATATTAATATTTAATAATGATTCTTTGGTACTGAAGACATTTCACAGGATCAGGGCACTTCTGTTATTTCATTAGAATGAAACAGAGAATACAGAAGTCATTAAGTGGCCTGTAAATCCCTACTCTTGCATGCTGCCTTTTTTCTATCATGATTTATACTAAGCTTAGAATAATCTCTTTAGAACTTTAAATACAGTAAACAAGACCAAATTTCACATTACACTAGAGCTTTCAGATAGAACTTAGTAGAATTATGGAAGGGCTAGATCTGACTAGCTCTTATGGATTCTCTGGCAGTAAGAACAAGAAGGGAAGGATAAGGGAGATCAGTGGTTTGGTTTTGATCTCTTGTAAATCAGTAAGGCAATAATCTAGAATTAATGCAGTGACCATAGTAATAGTGGTGTGAGAACACACTTGGATTCATTAATTCCTAATTCCAGTCACTGCAGAAGGGCTGGGACTGTAGTTTTCACTCAAAACACTGTGAAATGCATTTTCAGTTGTGGTTCATATCCAGGTGGTCCAGCCAACACCATCAGGACTCACTCCTCCATCCTTGTCTGCCTACCTGTCTTTCTGAATTCTTTCTATGAATTCAGAGGATCCATGCAATACTGCAGAGGTTTTTATTCCCAAAACATCACTTCCGTTTAGATTCACGGGAAGAGAAATCTCACTCCTAATTGATTTCTTCTCCTTTTGTTTCAAAAAATGACCCCCAAAATATTTTCAGGATCCTGTCTTTTCACAAGGCAAGCTCTGGAAAAAATTTGTTCTATGATCTCTGTGGCAAAATGGTCAACCCTGAGCCAAGTTAGCATGGCTCCCAATTTAAATGTTCTTTGGAACACAGGCAGAGAGACTATAATGTTTGGGGTTTGCTATAATTTTTAGATGACCCTGGTGAGAATTGATCTGAGTTTGTATACTTTTTATCCTTGTGGCTAGAAAATACAGCATCATGTTATTTCCATCCTGTCCCAACAATATTATTGTTTTGGGGAGACAGACGTGTGAAAGTGTCAAAGATGGTGGGAAAGCTGGATTTCAGGGATGCAGAAGGGAAGATTTGCTCTATTACAGCTAATAATAGCTGTGTCCCCTTGCAGAAGCCACCTTGTGCCTGTTTCTGGAGTGTGATTGTCCACTGCTGGGCCATGGTTCTGGCTTTTGATCCTTTCTGTCCTACAGTCCCAGGTGGCTGGCAGACACATCCTTTGTGTTTATATCCATCTGCACTTCTGGACGGCTGCCAGATCCAGGATCCACAGCCCCTTGGTGACCAGTAAGAGGAGACTCAATGGCTTTCTGTTATACTTTTGCTCCTGATATCTTAGAGATGTTTTAGGAGAGGAAAAGCTTCATTACTGTATGTGTGGTATTTCCCTCCTTCCCCAGCCAGGAGGAATCAGGAGTGTGCTTTCCATTTTGCAGGAATGTGCTTTTCACTTTGTGTCTTGGGGGAGTATCAGCAGAGTTTGGAGTATCTCCAGCTCTCTGTGACACAGCATTTGTGGAACGTTTGAGTGTCCATCCCCTTTGTTTGGCACGTGCTGGATGCTCAGTGCCCCCATCCACACCAGGCAGGCCCCGAGCTGCCAGGGTCTCTTTACATCTGCAGCAGCAGCTGTGATATCCCAACAGGCAGAGCATTTCCCTCTCTCCTCCTGTCCCCATGCCCACAGTGAGTTGTAGGGGCTGTCTGAAGTGAAGCTGATACAAACATGATCTTGCTAGAGAGTCTCTGCCTCTGGAGGCATTAATGACTTTGAGGCCTGAGGGCCAGGCCCGAGGCAGGAGGACTTTGTGGCTATGCTCCAGGCTAGCATCCCTCTGAAAGCACTTGGTCTAGGAAGGAATATCCTAAGAGGGGAAAGACTACAAGACTCGTCCTCTTATTTTACTCAAAGGAGATTTGTGTAAGTGGATTGCATCTTGGAAGCAATGTGTGCTTGCTCGCTCGCTTGCTCTCTATTTTTTGTTTCTTTTCTGAAGGACGTAGAATAATTGTTAAACAAAACAACCTTGTTAAATCAGAATGAGATTAAACCAGCCTGATTCATTTCGACTACTTTATATTTGTTAACTGTTTTTCAATTTTGGTTGTGTGCAGTGTGCTTTTGCTAGCATTATTGTTGTTCAGCAATAGGGTAAGCAGGAAAGAAAAGGAACTCTCACTGCAAGTATTTGGAAAGAAGGAAACCAGACTGTGCAAGAGAGGGATGTATTTGAGCTATGTGATTTTAAATGTTGCTGTACTATCTGGCTGTGTTTTACCTTACATACCACTACACAAGAAAGACCTGTTAGGATTTTCCTCACTAGTAAATAAAAGGTTTCCTGCTTCCCTACAGGCTGCCTCATTTTCTCCCAGCAGTTCATAAAGATGTGGCATGTCAAAAAAACCCTCTCTTGATGTATTGACTTGATTTTTCCATTAAAAGTTAATTGCTTCCTATTTGATGAATGGTGATAAATAATGACCTTTCAAGTGTGCTGCGGTCTCAAGTATACTTAAAGCTCCTAGTTGAAGGAACTTCGCAGGTATCTGCAAGTCATGGCTTCACAGAGGGCACACAAGGAAGAAAGATTTTTGTGGTACAGCACCACACAAGTTCACAGTCCAGTTGCTAACTTGTACCCATAAATGTGAATGGCTTCAGTTAACAGGTGGTGTATAGGAAAGCCCCAATGCTGTCCTACTCGAGTTAGCACCACATCAAGATCTGGCCTCTCTTTTATTTCCTTCTATCCTAGAAAATCTTAATTCTGTGTTGTTGAAAAAACCAAACCTAACTCCCAAAAATCATGCAAAAATCACATGCCTAGTCTGGATGTTATTCTATGGGCAAATTAAGACCCTGACCAACCAACTTAATTCAGTTAACTGGGAGAAGCACACATGTGGGACTTGAACACACAACTGGAAAAATTGCATGTAACATTCGGACAGATCCTCCTGTGCCCACCCTGTTCAAAAGAACAAGCTTCTGGTTTCCTTCTACTGTCGACTGCAGCAAAACTACAACCAGATTCAGTTATGTCCTTTTCTTATGTCTGGCAGGTTGCAGGTTGTCTCATGTCCTACTCCAAGCTGTCCAGCAAAGTTTATGTCCACGCCTGTTCTGGCTGCCCCAAAATGGACTTAAGTCTTGGCTGTTCCATACCATTCATTGCTATCAGCTCCTGCCACTTGTATCTTCCTCTATGTACTTACTTTTCTGGTTTTTGATTTCAGATTGAATTTGAACTAACATTTCAATTGAGTTTATATCTCTTTGTGTTCCTTCCCAATCTCCTTGGTTTTTAATTATTATTTTTCAAACATTGAAGAGCATTTTAGAAAACACTGAGTGCATGCGAAATATTTTTTAAAAATTTTTCTTCATTGAGTAGCGTGCTCAAAAGGCAAAAAACTTCTTTAACAGTTTTCCACTTCTCAGCTCTGTTCCCCCTGTCTGGCTCTTTCTCTAGTGTCTCTGAGAGCTCTGCATGCAGATGAAGCAGAGAATACGAATGGGGAGTGCAGAGTATCCCTAAGGAGTCTTTAAGCATCATAGTGGTAATGTATTTCTTTTTCCCCCTTAATTTCTTGTGTGTCTGGATGACATTCAAAAAAGTCAAACCTTTTCTGTCTGAAAGCCAAGCAACATCTTTTATGTAGAGAAACTGCATGGTGCATCCCTGTGCGATTTGCAGTGAGACTGCTGGGTTGTGTGTGTGTGAGGGCGGAGGGTAGACAGGAAAATCTGCATGTAGCACATCAAATTATTATTTAAACAGTTCTGGCAGAATCTGTCAAGGAAAGTAAGATAAATCAGGGTGAAGGCAAAAACAATTGTGTAAGGTAGTTTATACAAAGCAGTTGCCATTATAAATAATAAAGCAAAAAGGCATTCTTTGGAAACTTTCCAATTCATTTTTACCAGTTCTGCCTTAAATAACTGACAGTTTTTGTAGTACTTTGTGTTCTCACTCATTCCTCTTCCTTTGCTGTGGGAATCTCTACAAGTACTCTTGGCTTCTTGGTTTGGATCATGAATCCACATCTTTGTTTCTTGCTCTTGTTTGTTTGTGTTTTGTATGCCACATCCTAGGACCTAATCACTAAGGCCATGTTCTTTATATAGATCTCTTGGCATCCAAGGCTTGTTTCTAGCCAGAACCCTCCGAGATAAACAGAAACGTGAAACCTTGGCCATTAACGCGCTGTTCTACTGAATGTCTTTGTTCTCAGAAAGAAATGGTTGCCTAAGCCAGAAGCACTGGGTAAGACTGCTGGGATCAGTGTCCATGCACACAGGAACAAAGGCAGATCACAGGTCTTTAGTGCACCTGAGTGTTTGTTACATTCCTGCCCAAAGGAGGGTTGGGTGTCCCTGTGTGCCCTGGCATTGCTCCCCGAGGCCATGTGGGCAGAGGCAGCCTGGAGCAGCTCCTCTTGTGGCGGTGACTTTGTGAGCACATGAGGAAGGGATGGGCAGCTGAACACATTATGGCAGCTGAGGCAGCAGCCTGTTCCTCACCAACTCCAATCTGAGGACCTTTGTTCCCTGCACTGATCTTATGAAGGAGCAGAGCTCAGAGGAAAGACTTTGGGGATCACAGAAAGCTGTGAAGAACATCTGTGTTTTAAGGAAAAGTTAGGCTGCGATGGGACTCTGAAAAGACCATAAGTAAATATTGGCACCGACTTACCTTTCAGTTTACAAGCAAGCAAATTACTAATACAAGTTTTTAAATCCTGGGAAGAATGATAAAACAATTAATTCTCCCTGTCAGGAGTAGTTACAGAAACACTGTCTCTGATGGTCTAAATTCACTTGGCCAGAGACAATGCTGCCAATTGCTGTATTTAGCATCAGTGCAGCATACAGGTCCTGCTGTCTCAGACATCTATCAATGCCAGATGAACTGTTTGGTTAAGTATGGAGGACAGAATACAGGTGAGGTTCTCTTTCCATTGTAGTCAATAATGAAATGCTTGCTGATCTCCAAGGGCGGTGTAATTAATATGTGGGGAAATGTTTAAACCCATGGCATCTTGAAATATTAATTAGTATCTTGAAATGTCTTACTGTTTTGCACATACCTGGCTCCTCCTTTTTGCTTGCATTGGGCTAGTGGTCTTATTACTTAGGTCTAAGAAACAGAACAGATATTATCACTGTTTTAATTCTAGGTTAAATATTAGCCAATCACAATTTCAAAATATTTCTCTCCTAAAGCAAATGGTAGGTGATGGTTTATGTACTCAAGCAATGAGATATATTTCCCTTATAACTGGATAAAAACAGGGACTGGTGTTTCTCTCGATAAAGTGAAATTCTGGCTAAATAATTAGGGAGTTTTTAGTTAACCTGCAAATTACATTAATTTCTTTTTTTAAAAAGTTGTTAATTTCAGTAGAATTAGAGAGGGCCATTTGTGAAAGAATGGGTATTTCTATCCTTGTTTAGAAAATATCAACTTAAGTTGTTTTGCAATTAAAAAAGCTTACTAAAGGATCCTTTCTCAAAAGGACAAATCTGTAATGGGATTTGTTAACTTAGGTACCAATTCCTTTTGAAATAATTTTACTTAAATTTGGGAAACATAAGCACAGAATACTTTTAGGATGGTTTAAAACTCTACTTCAGTACTCGTCAGGTGCCTTAAGCATGGCCTTTCAACATCTGCCAGATAACATTTCATGGAAATAGGTGCCTGAACTGAGCATGGAATTCCTCATTCAGGAGCAGGCCTCTGCATGGGCTGACCATCCTTTTTCAAGGACATGGATTGGATCCTAGTTGCCTTCAAACACAGGGTTATCCAGAAATCCTGAGTAGGAACAGGCCCAAACTGAGAGTGGATTTGGTCCAGATTTGACCATCTGAACTACTGAGACATGAGGGAGAAGCAGCAACAAGGAGAAATGAAAGCTGTTGACATGTGGCAGATGTGTCATTTTGATTGATTAAACCCAAATTAATCCATGGGGGACATCTTTAGTGTGGCCTGTGGGGCTTTGCTTTTTTCCTCCTTGCCTACGCGACTGTGCCGGGCGGGCTCTGGAGCCTGTGGTGTGAGAGCAGCCCTGGGTGACCTGAGGCTGTCCCTGTCGGAGCAGCTGTTGAGCTAGGAGGGGAGGCTGCTCCTGCCTTTCCAGGGCCATCCCCCTCGCTGTGAAGCCCTGCTGAGTCAAAGTGCTTGCAGCTCTGTAGCTGTCCTGGTGTGACAGCCTGAGATGATGTTGGAGAGCAACGACAAACAGCCAGGAGGTGACGGGAATAGCTCTTGCCTGTTGTGAAAGGAAATGCTAAAAGCTAAAGAGCAGCACTGCCCAGGAGAACTCCCCTGTGAAAAGCATCTCAAGGTCCATCTCCACTCGGAAACTGAAGTAATGTAATATTAAAGAATGTGCTGTAACAGCTGGAAATGCATCTGTAGCACTGCTGAGCGCTCCAGGACGAGTGGAAACCTCCATTACCCAGCTCCTGGGTGCCACAGCCAAGTGAAGCCAGCTTTGCCCTGGTCAGACCTAACAGTAGAACAACTGGGGTTGTCCAGCCCAATATGTGGTTCTGTGGCTGTTTATTTTCAGCCATGTAACCAGCACATCAAGCAACTTCCAGAAATAGCTCCATCTTGCTTCTGCCAGTATAAATCTGTTGACTGCAGTGGGATTTGGGCTGCCAAGTAATTGGTGTATATTAATATATTTCTATGGAATATTTGGTACCGCTTTTAACCCTCAGGTAAGAAAGTAATTTAGCTGAGAATGCTGTGGTTGTGGTGGCCTAAAACTTCTGTACTAAGGAGCATTCTTCAGAGCTGGACTGAGAGAAATGAATGACTGTGCCCTATTTTTTTTAAGGAGCTAGTCCTATATCTTAGTCAACACAAACACATTTCATAAAGCATATGGGGATGGCGAGAAGCTGGTAGAAAACTAGTTCAGGAGTTTCCATTCTTGCAACTTGTTTGTCTTCCATTCTTCTGTTCCTCTCATGACTAAACAAATTTGTCTGGATGCCTTAGTTTCTACTCAATGAAACTTCAGCACTCTGTGGGAATTCAGTAAACCAGAAACACAACTTGGTGCTTGAGAAGCTGCTTCCATTTTGAGAATGTGTTTCTAGAGAAGTAGGGTGTGAGTAGATGTGGGTAGTGAAAGAAATGGCACCAATCATTGCAGTCTTGATTTCTGAAGGCATTTCCTGAGTTATTTTAAAGGCTTTACGTATGGTTACTGAAACCTTAACTCTGAATATGAACTGTTTTTTAAAAATGAAAACTATATGAACTTCTTTGTTGCTTCATTGCAGTCTCTTGAAATCCTTTGCTCCCTGAGATTCACATACAACAGTTTCCTCCATGAAAACAGGATGGAAAAAAGCTTTATCTGCTCTTATCTTTCACATCATGTCATCTTCTATTTGCTAGTATATATGTGTATATATTTTATACTCTGTGCTTCTATGTTTTCTGTTTTGTCATGTTCACTAAGAGAGTTCACATTTGATTTTTTATAGAATTAATTTTGCTATGTAGACAAAAATCAGATGGGTTTTATCCTAAATCAGAAGTTGCATTTACATACTGGCAAGGTGTGACATATAAAGTATGTCACATAGGACATTTGCTCAAAGGCTTCCAAATTAAAATGATAAATACTGTAGGCATTAACAATTACCTTGCAGAAATGGATCATAAACCGAGTCAGAAAAGGTATATATGTAAACCAGGCTCGAAGGTAGCTGTTGTTTACAAGCCAGCAATTTACACTGACTTCTTTCTCTGTTCAATCAGTCGTTACCACAGAAACTGCAACAACACAGGGCACCGGGAGAGACAAAGCTCCTTCATTAAGAAAGGCAATCACCAGCCATAAAATTCTCTTCATCTTATCCCTGCTGTTCAAAGGATGCAAAATGCTGGTATGTCACAGTCTCATGGCAAACAATGTAAATTCAGCCTTTTGTAAGGAAATGCTGCTGGTTATGGCCATTGGAACACCTTGGACAATGCAGGTTTTACTGAATGCTTATTTTTTTGCTGCTGTTTGATTAGAAACAGCTCCATGATGTAGACCTTGGATGGAGCATGAAAGAATTAGGACAGCATTAGCCACTATTTCTAGTATTCTTTAATGAATTAAGGGGAAGGTGTTTTGATTTTTTCCATGGCAGCTAGATTAAAATGCATTTAAAGCTCTTGTGTGGGTCTGAACAGTGAGTTTGAGACTGTCTGGGCTTGGTTTCCATGAGAGTGCTGATGGAGGTGAGAAACCCCTAACTTTCCCATACCCTTTTTCCTTAAGGCAGAACAACAGGTTGGCTACAGACTTAAAACCCCACTGGATTTGAGGGCATTTGTGGCTGCAGAGGCTGTAGTCAGGTTGTGTCTCCATGGCAATACAAGGGTGGACAGGGACTTTTCTGCCATTGCTCTCCCTAGAAGCAGCTGTGCTTAAGAGATGGAGAAAAGTAGGCAACCTGATGTGCTTAAGGCCCTTAAGAAAGTAAAGAAACAGACATTTCTTCTCCCTAAACTCAGTACAGCCTCCTTTTCCTTTACATGAGCCTGCCTTTAGGCTTTGACTGCAGACTCATCAAGAGTGGACTTTTTAGGGATTCCCTGTGGGATCCAGTCTGCCCTCTGGGCTCTCCAAGCAGGAGTTCTGTGAAGAAATAGAGAGCAAAGGCTTTTCCATGCTTTAATTATGTGTCTTAATATGCAGGAATCACCCTCTATGCAGATGCAGCAGCATCACTGTATTTTCATGTGTGCTCCTGGTGCTTGTTCAACTCCTCATCCATTTGTTGCAAATGTTGGGCACCAGATTTGCCTCCAAGGGTCGAATTCCCACTGCAGGATGTGCAGGACAGGGTTGTGACCCCAAGCATGGGCAGTGTTGGTGCTTGTCAGACAGCACCAGCTCTGCTGCTGGGACATTTGAGGTCACAGCTGAAGTACAGGTAGCTTCAAGGAGCCAGCATTCCTTCTGGTTGCTGTAAGGCAGTGAAAAGATTCAGACTGCCAGGAGGGAGAAATGATGAACCTCACTGTAATCTCACTGTAGAGTATCCTGTGAGATGCTGAGACTCTCTGCTTTAATGCACTTGAGGTAGCTCACATTCCTTTTAGGAAAATGATTTGTAGATTGTATAAGCCACACTCTGGCATGATAAACTTGCATGGATACCAGCAAATTTAGGCAGAACTCCTGAGCTGCTCTAGACCTCTGTGTGGTGGTGTTACATAGCTTTAAATGAAGATATTGCCATCAATCAGCTTGTCACCTACCTCACTACCCTCTTGTATTAAATGATTTCACTATCAACTAAGATGGAACACACCACTGAGTGTCAGATTATAAGTGTCTAGAGAGATTAGATACTGAAATTAGATGGATAACATCCAGGCTGCTGTGCTGGATCTCCCAGTATTGCAGTTGCCAATGTGTCCTGCTCCAGTTAGATAAAACCTTACTGTGCTGTGCTTCCCTGCTCGCTTCCCTTAGCAGAGGATGCACGAATGAGGGCAGTGTAAAGTCAGCCTGCTGAGAAAGTCCCAGTGTCTGTGGGCACTACACCGGCCATGTGGCATCTAATTCTCCTGCACAAACAGTCTGGTACATTGCAGCATGTGCCCCAATTCATCAGATGCCTCAGCAAGCTCTAACCTTGTCTGGTTCAGCTTCTTAAACCAGTAACTTCTCAATCTGGTTTTCCTTGGGCTGCACCTCGACCAAAGATGATTTTAAAAAGTAATAATTACAGTATTGGTAAAAAAAAGAATGGTCAGCTAAGAGATCTGGGAACTGGTGAGACCCAAGATGACAGCCATCCTTAGGGAAACTATCCTTCTCCCTGGGAAAACAGATTTTAATATGTTGGAGTAGCATGGGATTTAAAATTGGATGCATGGGTGTTAACATAATGCCTTAGTTTCTGTCTTCTTATGACAGGAAAATATTCTGCTGAGAAAAAGCTAAAGATACTGAGAGACAGCATTTAAATTCCTCTTTCCATTGGTGCTATCCTTTTCTCATGGAGGGGCACAACCTTAGGAATATGCAAAGGGGACAACTGGGCTGATTGGTGGGAGGTCAAAAGCCTTGTCACAGATGTCTCTGGAGTATGTTAGAAACTGTTTTAAGAATGCTTTGGAAATATTCACAAATGTGAAGGGATTATTTAATTATTCATAAATCACACCTGTAGAAACAAGTAGACTGCTATTGGTTCATATTTTGAGGGAACAAGAAGAGTACGAGAACTCATTAAATAATCACAGTGACTTTTCTAAATTAAAAAATGTAATGGCTTAGAGTCCCAGAGATTAATACTGGGAGAGAATCTCCTCTATTTTCTGTAGAAAGATTTTTTTTTCCCTAGTCTCCAGCTAGGCTCTACATTTGTAGTAAAGAAGGAAATGGTTCCCAGAGTTTGAATATTTATGTGAATGGATGTATCTATATAAATTAAGGTTATTTTGCTCTTTATCATTGAAAACTATCTCAGTCTCCCTACTTAAATGAGCTATCATAGTATGGCTTTGTTCTGTAATGGGGCCCTCTGAGTGCTCCCCCAGGAAAATAATAAATGATACTCAGGACAATAAAGTAATACAGGCAGTAGTATGATTTCAAAATAATGTTGGGGATTTTTGTGGGAATTTTGTGTGAATTTTTCATGGTAGAAATGTTATTTTTGGAAATCTCTATATCTATTCTTGAGCTGCACCATTTGGCAGTCTTGAAGCAGAATTTAGTTTTATGCCAATGGTGCCCTTAATTCATGTGTTATCTTAAAATCATTCCCTGCAATTTGTGCTACAAAAGATTGGAAAAACAAAATTCTTTTTTCTTATATTTTTTTTTTGGTGAAAAGTGAATGTAGTTTTAAACTAAAAATTTCAGCCCTGACAAGATCACAGATAAGAATTGCAGCTTAGCTAGACCAGCAAATACTGGGGTCAACTATCAAACAAAATACAATTACTCAAGAACTCCAAGAGAAGAGCTGAGCAGTGCTTTATTTAAGAGAGCTGCTTCAGGAGTTTAAGGCAGTCAGAAAGTTCAGGCTCCTTGCCCAGATTTCTGTTTAGCAAGGAACCTGAACATTAATGCTCTCAGTATGATGGCTGAGCTCAACTAATTAACTGAAGTATTGCTGTAAGAAATACAGGGGTGTGAAGGGATGCTCCATGTTTGGGATTTGAAATTGGACCACTGAGCAATCCCGTGCACAGGTTGCTGAAAGGAGGTGAAGGAGTTCTGGTATGTTTCAGGATTCTTTGTTATGTGTGTGAGATGCCTGCCCACGATGGAAATTCTGCCCAGTGCCCCTGTGGTGCAGAACAGAAGTAAGAATGTCAGTCTACTGTCAAGAGTTTAAAACTCAGCACCTTGCAAGCCAGTATGGTCAAGCCACTAAGGGAAGCATCTGCAGAGTATGCTGAGGAGGAAGGTGGGAAGGGCAGGTGCGATGTTGCTGTTGAGAAGTGTTTCTACACTGCCCTTCCCTCTTGTGGGATCCCTCTCTCATTTGTGCCCTGAGGCACGAGCAGCTCTGTTGACTAACGTGGCACAGCTTTGCTTTTCAGAGCAAACACCTCCCCTGTCTCCTCTCGAGAGGTGGCTCTGGCTCACCTTGCCTGGTGTCCTTCTCTGGGAGGCTGCACTGGCCAGCAGCTCTTGGCCTCCACCCTGTGAGGTCAGGAGGGGACAGGGACAGTCCATGTCCCTGCCTGCCCTGAGGGGCACTTAGTGAGTCTAAGATATTTGCATGTTTGCTAGAAAACAAAGATGGGTATGCATGGAAAGAGACCAAGATGATGTAACAGATGCCCATCTGCCCAGAAAATACTGAGCCTTTGCTACCCTGCTCAGGGAGAATCACAGCTTTTAGAGCAGAATCCATTGGAACTAAATACAACAGATACTCCTGATTTAGTATTATTGCTTTTGACCTGTTTAGGCCTACTGACAATGGTGAGTCTGATGAAAAAATTTTTAAGCAGGGGAAAGCAGGACTTCTTTCTCATTTTTGTTAATTATTTCTTCTGATTAATTTAGGAAATAAGTGGGATCTTTGTGTGCTGCAGATCACAGACCCTGTCAGAAATTCAAAAGAACACTTGTATATCTCACTAAGGATACTGAAAGGATTAAGTAATTTTTGTAAAGTATTTTGAATTTCTGAAAATGGTTATGGGCAAGGAAAATATTATTCTCTTTGCATAAATGTGAAATGTTGAAGTAGAGCAGGAATACCTATGATAATCTAAAACTCATTTTGTACATTTATAAATCCTCCTCTTTTTTGGCTATTCTTACAGGTCCTATTTCTGAAGATGCTCACTGTCAGCAGTTTGTAGGCAAATCACTGGAATTTAGGGATGCTCAGCCCCAATGCTGATTATTTTTCTTCATCACAATTCACAATGCTTTCTTTAACCTCAGGGTTGAAGACCAGGTTCTCAGCTGGAGTAAGTGCAGGTGGCTGTGTTCAGCTGAACAACTCTATGCCTTATTTGTGCTAGATAAAGGTCATGCCTGTATCCTGATGTCGAAATGTCTCAGTTTGCACTGTGAAAACTATTGCTTTTTGTTTTCCCAGTAGTAAAGATACTGCAGAAGAAATAGGTTTCAAAATCCTGCTGGTCACCTGTAAGGTGGTTTAGAGTTCATCCTGTTCTGCTAAGACATGACATTTGTAGTGCAGAGCCTGGTGAGGGAGTAAACTGGAAAAACCTCATAGTTGCCAACATCAGCAGAGACAACTGGATGCCACTGCAGGGTTTAGCTGGTATTATTTCAGAATAAAATCCTTTCTTTAGGGCTTTAACTCCTGCTGACTGTCTGAAGTGCAACTGCTGTGCTGCAGAACCTCCTGAAAAATTGTATCATATGGGTAATTTCAGACTGTCGGCAGTACCCAGAGTAGCAGGCAAGGAGACTACAAAGAAGGGGTTAAATCACAGACTTCTTGCCTTCGGTATTCCTGGATAATAATCCACCTACAGTGACTCCACTCTGTGGGTAGAAAATGCCTACCTCTTTTTAAACATAATTTATGCACTCCTTTGCCTTTTGAAAAGGATAGACACCAGCCAGGTAGAAGACTGCTCTGCTGCATTAGGGCTCAGAATTAACCATCAAATGTGTGCCTGATGTGTGAGTCAATCTGCCAAGTCATAAATGTTACAAGCAGACATCTGACTACAGCGTGTATTTTTAAAGAACGCTTTTTGGCTATGTAGCCTTAGCAAACACTGCTCCTTCCAACCTGTGCTAAAAGGACAGGGATACACATGCTGTTAACCTGGCACAACAGGAAATCTGCCATAAACTGATTTCCCCAGAGGCTTTCTCCCTGCAAGGGCTGTGTGCTCTGAGGCAGTGTCTCCCGGATGATTCCAAGTGTCCTTGACTCGATCTGCAGTAAACAGGAAGGTGCGTGATAGTTCATTCTGTGATGCAGTGGTGGCATCTGAGGGGGCTGAGGGTGTGAAGGAAGCTCATTCCTCCCCCTCCAACCCCACCTCCTTGACAAAAAAGTTCTTGGGCTTGGACACGAAGGGGTTGGTTGGTGAGAAGTTTCTGCTTCTCAAGTAAAAGTCAGACCTAGAAAATTCTATGGTGGTTGCATAAGTCCTGAAATTGCCACACAGCTAAAGCCTGAAAACCAAGCAATTGACTGGGGAACATACTTCTAATGTAATTGCTTTTTGACCTTTTTTTTGGTTTTGCTTTGAGTTTTGATTAACTTCACATTAATTATAATCAATGAACACTGAGGAAGAAAGGGATGGTTTTGTTGGCTTCCGTTTTTGGTTTTTGTTGGGTTTAGTGTTTTTTTTTTTCCCTTTGATTGAAAGTCCAGTAGCTTTCTGTTGTTTTTCCATTTGGAAGAGGAGTTAATTCTGTTTCCTTTCAGGAATTACCCAAGGGAAAAAAAAAAAGAAAAGGGAGGTCAAATTTTACACTTTTCATCCCTTGAATTAGGTAATGATATAAGAGATTTCAGGTCATCCCTGTGTGCCATAAGGAATAAATCCACAGTAAATGTGAGGCAGAATTAATCCTTCAAAAGCAGTACGTATTTTTGAGGAACACAATGGCCCCTGAGCAATGCCCAAGGCCATCCAGCCATTTTCTGCTCACCTATAGCAAGAATTACCAGATTATTTCGGTGGAGAGTCTTGTGCTGCTCACATACCTGCAATACACCCTCTGATCTGCATCTCAATCAAAGGGCATTTTCAGAGATACTGGCATCTGCAAAGCAGATGTGCAGCTGTTTGATCATCTGCCTTGCTCTCTGAGTCTCCAGGGGAGTAACTGTGCTGCTCCTTGTCCCAACACACTGCCAGAAGAGGTCCGAGTGTCATTCTGCCATGCCTCTCCTGCCTTCTCTGCCTCCCCCCTGATCTGTAACAGTACCTCTGCCACTTCTGGCTGAATGTTTCCCTGGGAGGTGATTAGCTCATCTTCAATACCTGCCTGATGCCTTGGTGTCAGAGGTCTTGCAATATAAAGATGACCCTGGAGGCAGAGCCAGCCTAGCTGAGGAAAAGGTGAGTGTTCCCACTCTGCTTTGTGCCTTGCAGCGACTGCTCAGGGAGCCACAGTGTTTGTCAGGCTTCAGCACAGGCAGCATCTGCTCTGGCATCTTATTCCATGGGGTGTTGGCCCCTTGGAAGAGACCCACTTTGCTAGACACAGCTCTCAGCTCATCCTTAGTCTGCCTGCTCTGGGAAGGTGATGTGTCTTCTGACAACAGCCAAGATAAAAATCAAAGGTTCATTCTTCTGCACTTCAGGGCTGATGTATAACTTGCTCCTTCCATTCAAAACCTCTAGCCAGAATACACAGATTATGGAGACAAGGGGTTAATTCACTTAAACTATTTTCTGGCTTTATGGGATTGCCACAGACTGGGGCCAGTTAAAATGTGGAGTCTGGTTAAGCATTTTAGTGTTTAAATTTATAACATTTTGTTTTAAAACATCTATTTGAGGAGATCTATGCTTAAATTTTGTCATTATGTAATTAGAAGTTATTTATTAGATTTGTCAATGGTCTGTTAGGCATAATCTACTGGGTGCATTAATTTTTCATTTGAAACAGCAGAAATAATTTTGTGGATTTTAAACTGTTGTTTTGTGGATGCAGTGTTAAATGTTACTAGATTTTACCTCTCTGATCCACAAAAGCTTTGTTTTCTCATTTCCTGTCAATCTTACTGAGAAATGCTGAATAATCAGAATGAAGCAAAGATAAAATTGCCTTCTGATCTCTCTGATTTAATTCTGAGAAAACTTTGCTTCCTTCTGTGTCAAGGTGTCCTCACTTCACCTGCTTACAGCAAACATGATAGTAGAAATTCATCTAGGGTCTCCAAATTACTGTGTAACTGTTACTCTCTGCAATACCCAGAAGAGGTAGATAAATAATGTTCTATTACCCTGATTAGAGATGTAAATCATCACCAAGAAGTTGTGGCTTGCCAGAAGTCTCATTTGAAGTCGCATCAAGAGCTGGTGCATTTCTGGGCTTCCCACATAAGATTGTAACACTTTTGTTTGCTACCTTATCTCCTTGTTGCTTCAGCTCCATCACTGTATCTGCCACTGAATCTTACACACATTTTCATATTGGACTCCTCAGTGAACAGAATACATTAACAAGCCACGGCAAATATTCTCAATTAAAGATTGCTCGTTTATTCTAGACCTTTTTTCTTTTTTCTTTTTTAATTAATGTGATCAAACAAGGGCAAAGGGGTGAATGAGAATCACCCCCAGAACAATTCCTGTATGAGGACCACTGCTGAAACCAGCACAGCATCCTTTAGTCTGAAAGAGCAAGTGCCTGTGGTGTGCTCTCACTTCCACAAGTGCCTTATATATTTAAGCCAGTTGTTTTCTCCTGAAATCCCATTTAGTCTTGGATCACAGCTGAAAAGAGTCCGTGTGTTTGGTGAAGGACATAATTCTTGTGCAGGACTCCTGAGTGGAGAAGTTAGTTTGGCTAGGTTGGAATGCTGAAATATCCACTCTAGAGCTCTTAAGAAAATGAAGTTGGCCTCTTTCTCTCTCTTTTTTTGTCCTGCCCAGCTCTTGTGCCAGCCATCAAGGTGTCCGACCTTCACAGAAGAAAATGAGTGCATCAGAACACGCTGTCCAAAATCCTCACGTGTCCTTACAGCAAAGGCCTCTCCAGAATTAGCAATGGTGACAATACCCGAAGCTTCTCACGTGGAGCCTAACTCTTTTTTTATTTTTTGGCAAACTTGCAACAGCAAAATCTGCTCTTTTGACCACAAAATCTCTTTCTGCACACTCTCTTCCTCCTGGGCTCTCGTGAGGGCTGCTTCCTTGCTTGCAGCACATGCAGAAGGTACTGCACATTGCTACCTCGTCTGAATTACTCTGACTAGCTGGTTCTCACCTTGCTGAAAAAGGATCTGCTGTAAGTGGCCACAGTGTGAGATTTCAGACTCCTGACTGTCTTTCTCTACTAGCAAGCTGCTGAGCTGTCACCCTGTGTTCCCTTTCCAGGCTCCTGACTCTATTTGTCCCTCAATGTCCAGGGAACACTGAGAGGTGAGACTTCTCTCTCCCTACAGCGATTTGTTTTTCTAGTTCTGAAGACTCCTTCCATCTCCTATTTCTAGGAGAGATCTCCTCCTCCAGGCATTTTCCTTCTCACTGCTTACACTGCAACCACTATTTTCTGCAGTTCCACTTCAGGAGTGTCCTTCTCGTGTCTGATGGTGACTGCAGTTCCTCCACTGCATAGCATCCCATGCTCTCTGAGCAGGAGAGCAGCTATTCAGCAATGATTAAAATGCTGTTTAAAACCCAGAACTGGTGCCACAGCCTCTGGGTGAAAGAGGAACTACCAGAAGGACAGGAAGATGTTGATGCTTCTAAATGGGAGAGTATTTTCATGTCCAGAAAAGGCTAAAAAACCACAGTGCCAGGTTGAGAATCATTTGAAGATATTTTTTCTGACCTACATTGAAAGTTTTTTATATTCCCAACTAATTTAAAACTAACCAAACAAAAACCCTCACCTCAATCAAGCTAAAGGACTGCAAGAAGATGGATGTGTATTTGTAAATAACTCAATGGAAATTATAAAAGTAATTTGGAAAAAAAAGGAGATCCTTTTGTCCTTGAAAACGTTCAACAAGGTTAGTCATATTTGTCCTTCAGACTTCAAACAAGCAAGGCTTTTTTCTTACCTAAAGATTTTAGCAAAATATTGTGCAGAAAGGTATTTCATTTTTACCTCCTGGTTATTCCCTCTTAAATTTTGCTGCTTTGTTCTTTTTTTCTGACCACCACTTTCATTTCCACTTTTTTATTGAGTCAGTGTGAGGGGAGAAAAAGAAACTAATACTAGTGAGAGAAGGGAAACCTTGGGATTTTTCTTATGGAGAAAAGGGAAAAGCTTTGAATAAATGTTATTTGCTAGGAGGGGGAGAAATGGGAGGAAAAATTTTTTTTTTTGCCTAAAAGTCTGTGTATTGTGAGAAGCCTTTCTAAACATCATTTGCAAAACTTCCAGAAATGCAAACCTCCAAAAAGATCAAGTCATGTATGTTTTCCCTTCCTTGCAACTCTCATGAGTAGCTGAATTGGAAAGACAAATAACCTTGTGCAATAAATGTTAGAGGGGCTGGTGACAAGCATGGTGACTTTACTTTTGGCTCATGTCTTTCTGTGTGTTTTAAAAAAAAAAAAAGTCACTGCTTCAGCATAATGAGAGATTGAAAACCATGAGTGACCACTAAGCATTTTGATGAAGGCAGATGTATTTTAAAAAATGAATGTATTCTACTCTAAGTTACGAGCCTGTGGTGAATTTTGTTAACGAGAATTTGTAATTTGGGCTACTGAGTTGGCTTAAAAGCTTTTTTGTGGCCTGTGGGCATTTTAATAGCAGGATTCCACTGAGTGTTATTGGGGATTATGCAGCTTGAGAGCTTCATGCCATCCTGAAATTTTTCTTGATTACAGCTAGTACCCTATGCAGTGTAGGCAGTAAATGGAAAATATTTTTTTCATTTGAATCCAAGTCCTTATTGATATTCCTGTCGAAACACAGTTTCTGGTCTCTCAATAAACACAGAGCAAGACTTGTGAATGTAGTTTTCACACATAATTTCTGCATGTATTTGTGAGCCTTTTGCCATCTGTGTACACTACAGATTTTTAGACTAAACTGCTGCTGTATCTGGACATTCATACAGGCTCAGAGCAGAAATCTTTTCTTTTTCTTTTTTATTTTCTGCAGTTGTCAAAGTGAGGAGCAAGGGATGTCACAGAAAAGTATTTCTACTATAAGTTTTGCAGTTACTAAAATTAATGATGTGCCCACAGTTATCCTAAGTGGAAATTGCATCTGTTAGACTGATATTGCTAAATAAAACCTGGTTTTGGCTAAATAAAAACTGGGATGAACAATATCCTCAGATATCCTCGTGGCAATAAAAAGAAAGCAATTATTCCTAACATTCACATCCACAACCTCTGCTTAAATTTACAGCAATTCTTGTGCCTGTAAATACATACATCTCACTTCTAAAATAGATTTAGGACAATTAGAACAAAAATATTAGATGCAATTTCTCACTGGTCTGAATTAGATCTTGCTATTGAAGTCAAGAGCAGGAAAAGCTTGTATTTGCAAAAAATGCCTTCAAACCAATGAGCAGCTCTGTGTGTTGTTCTCAGCAGACATACAGCTATGTTGAAATCTACCTGGAGGAAGAGAATACAAAAACCACTTCACCCTGGTGCTTATAAAAATTGTACCTGAATGGTCAAAGCAAAAGCCCATGGATACATATTCCCCTGTGCAGTATTCCATAACCACATAGACCCAGAGAAGAGAGCAGCTGCCTGCTTTACCCAGTTTTATTTCCTGTCTGATAGAGGTTGTGTAATGTAAGTGTCTGTATAAAGGAAGAAATGGCCCCAGTTGCTTCAAAGGAGAATTCTCCACCTGCTAGCAGAATGAAAGTAAGTATGACCTCTCCAGATTCCTACATGTGAAACACAACATCCCCCTGTTTGCAAGAACCCAGCAGAAACCTTGTGGATGTGCCCCCTTCCTTTGAATTTTCTTACTGGGTGACCTTCATCCTAATTGTCTTGAGTATTTTGCCCTTTGAAATCGAATACTTGCTTCAAATTCTAATCATATTTTCATTTTGTCCTTTTTGTAGAAGCTTTTTAAAGTATTTTCATGAATGGTCAAGACTCACAGGACCTTGTTGATGCAGGGTGATATTAGTACTGGCAGCCTCCTTATCAGATGATGATAAATACATGCACAAAGCTACCACAACGACATTTTAAGTTTTTAATGCTTAGAACCTTTGGGGATCAACTTAGGGACCATCTGCACTTGTCATCCACTTCTAAAAGAGCTACAAAAACTGAGATCCAATGCTGAAATTTCTATTGTGGCTGTGATGAGCTCAACATTTACATCTAGAGGGGACTCTGATTAATGTAGGATGTCAAAGGCTTCACGAGGCCACGGAGACAAGATTCAGCCAGTGCTGAAACCAGCTTGTGAAGCTTGTTTGCAGGTGTGGTAGGACACCTTTTGGATGCCAAACAGAGTCTTGAAAACATCATTCCTCCTGTTTCAACAGCATAGTTAGTTTAAAAAAGTACATATTTAATTGCAAAATAGGCTGGAATTGTTTTCATTCAGAACATACAGAAAGGAAGAGGCTTAGGAGCACAGCTTTAAAACTTCCTGGCTTTTGTTCATATTCCTGCCACGGCTTCCAGTAAGATTTCTCTTTCATCTACATTTGCTGTAGTTCCTTCTTTCTTACTTTCTAATAATTTAAGAGACAAGATGACAGAACAGATTAAAAAATATCTATAAATAATACCGTACGTAAAGAGGCATTTACCCACTGAGTCTTAAAACTCATTCCCCGATTCGGGTCTATTTTTGTAAGTTTCATCTCACTTGACACTGACAATGATTCACATAAATATTAAGCGTTCATTTTTAGTCCAGTGCACATAAGTGAAGCTAAACTGTAGTGTTCTTTGGAGTTTTTACCCCGAAGGTCCTTAGGATGGAAAGAGGGTTAGGAGGATTCTGTTCTTAAGCACTCTACAATCATCACATATTAGCCAGTGTAGATGGAGCATTTTAAAATTTTTCAATGACATTCACATTTCAAATTTTTTTTTTGTTGTTGACTTTTTTTTTTTCCTGTAGGATATAAAAATAGGGTGTATTATCCTGAATCAAAGTCTAAATCTGAAGGCTGTGGAATAACGTGATTTCTTATTTATACCTCTCTGTCGTGTTGTGGTTATGTTCAACTGTTCAACTCTATCACTATTCTTTTACTGTATCTTGTTTTTAAATTAAAGCAGTCCTGAGATGTTTTATTAATTGTTCAAACATTTTGTTCTTTGGACTACATAGCAAAGCTATTTAAACAATGAAAGAAAATATTTTTTTTCAGTGTTTGTCACTTCTAAATTCTAATACAATTGTATTTCTGTTATAGCAGGAGTAGATTTGATAACAGATGGCAAAACTGCAAAACTGTCTCCGCTTCATTAGCGCCCCTGGCAAGTCTTCCTTTATAAGGTAAGTTACAGCAGAGAGGGATATTTAACAATACATCCTTCACAGTTTGCAGTAAGATTTTTGGATGAGTTTTAAGTGTCTCATGAAAGCAGTGAATGTAATAGCCAGAATGTCCATTGATCAATTCTGTGTTGGTTGTTAAAACCAAAACTAAAGCAAAAGTGCTGTAAAAGGCTCTGATCTAGCAAAGACTTGTTCTAGTGCTCTTCCAAGTTAAATTTATCCCAGCAATAGTTTCATTGAGATCACTTTCCTTTAGTGGTGATAATGCCTTTTTATTAAAAAGTAATAAAATGTAAGCGATCAATCTCCATTTAAATGACAAGAATGTTTACGTTAAAGTATTGATGAAAAGGCAATCTTCAGAGATTTTAAGAATGCTTGTATTTCCATGGCAGGACTGAAAGGTGACAGATTGATAGCCCTGGGAAACGCAGGTCTTTTCAAAACAAATTATGTGATGTGTCCTCACACTGACTTTGGAGCTTGCTTTGCAGCATGGCAGAATTGCTCAGGCTCTGGGGTGAAAAAGTCCTCTCTGATTCTGCATATCATCTACTCTGCACATCATCTCCTACTCCTCTGTGCATTGTGCCCATTCTTTTTCCATAGGGGCTGCACAGAGATCCCCAAATCACTGCACATGGCGAGTGTGCAACTCACCCCAGAGTCCAACACACGAGGACAACATATGGTTATTTCCTAACAGGAACTGGCTTCTACCAAGTGAGTGAAAATAAAAAGACCAATCTTGTCATGTGCCAAAGTCAGACTGTCTCTGATAATGCCACTATGTATATCTGTTTTCTGCTATTGGTCTTGCTGAATTCAGTAGCCCAGAATTACCACAGAGGAACAGCCTCTTCCACGTTATTGGGAAATGCTGCTTTGCCATCTCCCCAGTTTATTGGTTTGTGGGCTCCTCATACTGTGAAAATTGGATCAACTTCACTAACTGCCTGGATTATACAGCTTTGTGAAGTGGGGAGGGCTCCCAAGCAGAGACAGATGAAAATCTGAAATTCTGCAGTGGGAGGAAAATATTAAATTTGAAATTTCACATTCTAAGCAAAAAACAGTAGCCACAGATTACTGCATCCAGGGAACTGTTTCACACTACAAATACCTCATGGTTTTATTTGAGTATGTTTTTGAAAACAGCTTATATTCAGAATGTATTTGGCAAGTACATATACAGGACTTTTCCTATTGGTGAGGGAAAATTATGGGCATCAACAAGGCTTTGATATAAGTTAGTTGCCAACAGTACTAAGACAGTTTTGGGCACAGGCAGAAATGACACTGCAGGCACTGGGAAACTTTATATGCATTTAAAAAAATTGCAAATAGAGGGTTAGTGCTTTGGGAATTCTAAGTTTGAGCTCACATGGTGACACCCTTTCATGAGTCTGCCCTCAGAAGTGAAGATGTAGGAAGTGACTGCGAGATTTCCTGGCTGCAGGACTGGTGGAGAAGGTGGTGACGGAGAAGCCCGGCTGTCTGTGCACTGCCACCACAGCTCAGGCACACACTGCACCTCTGGAAGGATCACAGCCTTGGGTGATTTCCTGCTGCAGTCCAGGTTGGTTTGGAAAACACTACATCTGAGTACAGTGTAAAGCCTTCCCTTACATGCCATCAACTTGCTGTTTTTGTAGTACAAGCATTTAGAGGTGTCACAGAAATTATAACTCTATTGTGCTAGCTACTGTAATAAACATATAGTAAGGGAAAGAAGAAAAAGTGCAAAGCAAGTAACCCAAGAAAATTTTGTTTTTCTATTTTGAAAATGACATAGTAAGATTAAACATCTTGTATGATTTCACACAGAGTAAAATTCACAGAAAACGAGAGGCTGAAGCACGTTTGTGCACTTGTGCCACTGCAAATGTTCATTTGCTGAGCTAAGTGTGTGTGACCTACCTTTGCACTATTGGCATGCTGCAGATGCTCCCCCTGAGAGGATCCTTAAGAGCTAACATAGGCAAGCAAGTAGGACTTTGGTCAGATCTTCTAACAAATGCTCACTCCATAAACAACATTAATTCAGTTGCTTGCAGTCATTTGTCCGAATCTCAGGTTCTGGGGCATTTTTAGGATTTTGGTTTTTTGCTTTCTAGTAAATTTCCACTGCGTAGCTCTGTGTACTCGTCTGAGAACGTGTAGGAATGTTCTGAATGAATGTTAAAAATCACCTGGTAAGAACAAAGGCTTACCCTGCTGTCCCAACCAAGATATCCTCTGAGAACAGTAAATGCACAGCTTTAGGAGTTCCTATAGTTGATGGTAATATGGTCATGAAGATAAATTTGTGGTTTAGAGTTGAAGACGCTATAGAATTTTTATTGAATTTCAAACTTTTATTTGTGTATAGTCTATGCCACTGACACAGTAAAACCTGAGCTTCTTTGCTTAGTAGAGCAGTTTCTCCAAAAGATGCTTTCTTTAGAACAGTGAATGCACTTTTGCACTATTGATTTCCTGCTGCTTGGACATAACTAACATTTTAAGTAATCTATACAGTTTTGAAATTTACATTAGGTCTTTTAATAAAATCACTAGCACCTCAGGGACTTCTTGGGAGGATAGACAGTGAACTCCTATCAACTGGGAACTAAACAACAGAACACTAAATTTCAATATTGCTTAAGCAAAATTCAGACCCAAGCTGATCTTCTACTGCCCCAAAACCAGAAAATCAAACACGCTAGAGCAACTGCCTCAGTCTGGGTCTGGGCTGAGCTATCACGGCACAGTCAGGCTGTTCTTGGTTCGTCCTCACAAGTGCTTCCCTGAAAACCCCCGAGTTAAAATCAGTTCTGATTCTGCAGGACACGTTCCTGAGAAGTGCTAAGACCTACTGTCACTAGGTTCCTTGCAGAGCTCCACACTAGAAGCTGAGGGGAGACCCATGCTAAAAAGGGAAACAGGAATAGCACAATGTGGCTGAGATCATGTTGTGGTGTTTTTAGAGTAGAGATCAAAGGCTGCTGTGAAGGCAAGCCCTCTTGCACTGCGTGTTGTGGCAATTACACAATTGTCCTCGTCCTGAAAACTTTTACCTGAAATAGGTCTGCATGGGTGTCTGGTTGGAGCCCACTAAAATCAGTGATAGTTGGGACTGTGGCCCTACAAGGTAGAGTGAGATTTTAGTGATGGTCTATTAGCTTCTTGGCTGTGTCCTTTTCTGCTCTAGGACATGACCTCCCTTCAGATGGAGGTTATAGGTGCTCAGCATTTTAGAGATTTCTTCCTTTTAATTTTTTTTTATGTCTGTTATCAAGTCTGAAGCACTATGACTGAAGGTTTCAATTTAATTAATAACTGGACAAATAACAAAACTGGCCTCCACCATCTACACGTGTCAATTGATCCAGTGTAATGAAGACTGCAAGAAGCCCAAACTCAGAAACAGAACAGGGGTGTTGGAATGAATTTTCAAGAGAAATCTGCAGCTAAATTTCTGATATCCTAAACAATAAGCAACCCAAGATGACCAGATCTTTCTGTATTTAAGAATATGTTTTTTGAGAGCAAACGTGGGCAGCAGTAGAAACTCTGCTGCAGTCGAAACAAGTAGTTATGAAGTAACGGTTGATGTATCTCTGCGTACTTTTAATTCTTTGTCAATGGGTAGATTATCAAGGAAATTTAGAAAAGAAGATCAATTTGGTTTGGTTGTGCAGATGAAAATGTATGTTTTAACTTGTACTTATCTCTGAAAATGATAAGACTCGGTAGCAATAGGTTTTGCCTTTGATATTTAAAACCAAATAATCCATTCTATTGCTTCTTAAAAGGGACGTTCTCTCCCAGATTTTCCAGTAAAAAGCCACTGTGATATTTTAAGCTATTTCTTGTAGCCACAACACCTCAGTGGTCCTGACCCAAGATTTTTCCAAGTAAATCTAGCAGTGCTGAGATTTACTGCTGCTCCTGAAGTATCAACATAATTACGTAAGTGTGTGCAGCAGCGTGTGCCTGTGTTGGTAGCTCATGTGCAGCACACACATTGCTGGCTGTCTGCAGTGCACTGAAACCTGAGATTTATTGCATTTACAAAAGGCCATTACAATGCAATTTTAACTTACTCTCATTAAAGGATCTTACATCATAAGCAATCACTGCAAAAAGCCTTGGCTCGAGATTTATTCATAATTTTTATTGCATGATTTATTAGTGCCTCCGTTACATTTTATAAATCTTATCAGAAAGAAATTAAAATCAATTAGGGCCTGCTCCTTTCACCTTTACCCGTGTTGGGTGGTACCTTGTTCTCAGCCTGAAGGAAACGGGGATATTCCTGGAGTAAGCTATCACTACAGGAGTAGGAGTGAAGATAGCAAAATCTGGTTACTTAGTGAGCACAGGAGAGAGATGTAAAAATTATTCTAGAAATGACAGCATTTGGTTTATATTCCAGGGGGAGGAGGTGGTTCTCCATGGATTCATAGATTTCTCTGATTTCATCCGATCCTACCGCTTCTGTGTACCATTTGGAGTGAATCACATATTTATGTAATTCAATATTCAGCAGGGAAAGCCAAGTCAGCCTTCTAAACTGTCCTTTCCTCAGATCAAATTCAGCATATAGTAACTGAGAAGCTAATTGTAAGACAATTGCAAAGATCTCAAAATGGCTTTTCTATTAGTCTTATACATGAAATGCACGGAAATTTCATAAAATCAAGGTTATACAAAATGGAAACTGTTTTGCCACCTCTTTTGCATGAGAAAGAATTACACACTTGATTATCAATTAGGGCCCAATTTTTCAATCTGAATACCCCTGCTTGCCCTTTTTATTACAAAACACAGCTCTTGGATTTGATTTAGTTGAACATTAATTGAAGTCATGTGGTTTAAAGGGGGATGTACTCCATAGTCTTTTGCAGTAAAAAATGGCCATAAGATCATGATAAGCTTTGTCAGTATTAGAGCTCCATGTTTTGATGCAGTGTGCTAGAGGTGCTCATGTCTTTAAAAGATTATGAAAACACGTATTTGAATATGTATGCTCCTAATAAATTGCTAAGATCTATCGCACTCTAAGTGCTTTGGAATGGGAATGTGCACTATGTCTGTTAAAAAAAGCAGTACACAGCAATTAATTTGTTATCCTGAACCATACTGCAGGGAAATTCATTTCTATCCTTGAAGTTGCTGGTAATTTTGGCTGAGTTTCAGTAACAGTAAGGCTGGGCCCTCTGTTGCTGATTTGCTAACATCTCTCCTTATGTTAAGAGAAAGGCAGTATGTATAGACTTTACTAAAGTACTACCATAAATATACACGTATTTTTACAAATAAGACAAATACTGTTAAACACTAGACCGCACAGCAGAAGGGAAGAACAAGATGGAAAAACAGTTTTCCTAGGTATACTCTAATATACCACATTTTTGTGAACAGTTCTAAAATAGAAATATTATAATTGATCCGCAAATCTTTTTATCCTTTGTCTCGTGATAGACCAACAGAGAATACCAGCATTTTGTTGCCTTTTTTGCCCTAACCAAAACCAAAATAGCAAATGTCAAGAGAAGGGCAAAGAAAATAACTGAAGGCACATAAGGATGGATTAAAGAGAGAAGGGACCAAATATCTTACTGAACCCAGCCACTAAATTCACATTGATTTCAGTGGCACCACGGTTACATTTGCAGAAATATTTTGGGGTGGTTTAATTTTGAAGTCCTTCCTCATATGGAAATCCCACTCAGCATTGTAGGAGGTGGCAGCAATAGGAAGGCATATATATGTGTATGCTTATGATGGTATGATCCATACAATCACAGCCTTGGCTAAATCAAGTAAATTTTGTAACCTAGAAACATTAAAATTAAGTGAGATCAAAAAAAATTAAAATGGCAACAAATGCTGTTCTTTTTTTAAGGTTTTAGAATAATAGAAATAAAATTGGAAATAGGGAAATAGATTTTTAAAAAAATGCCCTTGAATCAAAACTGCTAAGTCTGTACTAGGCAGCCATGGAAATGTCAGGTGGGTAACACCATCTCTCTCATCTCCCTGTGAGATCGTGACTTCAAAGAGATTGTAAGATTTTCTGGGCAGACAACATATCTTCCTGTGTGTTTCTGAAAAGCTCACACTGGTGAAGTCATGATTCTGCATGGCTGTTCTGATATTTTAAATTTTTTTGTGTGTATGTGTGTAAGTTTAAAAATGTATTACTTCTGAATTTGGATGGACAATTCCAAGGAGTTACTTGTGTACCTGCTCCCACCATGACCAGTTTGATAGGGACTGGATGTGGGACTTGATGTGAGCAGCAAACACTTTCTAACTGGCATTGCAAAGGTTTCTTTGGTCAGGATGCAGAGAAGACTACCATGCTCACTACTGGGTTATATAAGGATTTGCAGTAACATGTTCCTTGATGGGAGAAAATAGGAATAAAATGGAATTTTAGGAACTATATAAATAATGAATGATAGAATGGTAGTTAATAGATGTCTATAATTCCATTGTACTACAAGTGCAAGGGAAACCTCATTTGATGTGGAAAGATTCTCATTTCTCCAGAGCTGTAATGCAGCGTGCAGTCAAAATTAGGCTGTCTCGTTAATTGTCAAAGTATATGGTGAGAATTCCTGCAGCCAGCCTCAGTGCAGGATTAGATCTGCCTCTGCAGGAGACACCTTCCAGAAAGGCTCAAGGTGAGAGAGCAGCTCCCCTGGGGCCCCTTTGAAGCTGTCCCTGAGGAGGGTAGAGGAAAGCGAGAGGGGCAGGTCTCATCCCCTCTCTGCCTGTCTGCTCAGGCTTGGTGGGAGTCTCCAGACCACTGCCTGTGGAGCTCTCCTGTGCCAGGTGTGTCCCACATCAGACAGCTGTGCAATAAGCTCCCCTTGGGAAGGATGATGAGTATCTGTTCCCACTCTCTGATACCTGCCTCAACTCCTGAGCTGAGCCATGCTGGCCAGGGGGAAGGAACGAGCAGGATCGCCCCAGCCTCTAATCCTCAAATCAGTACGGTTATTCAGGAACTAGGATCCCATAAGCCTTTTTATACCTATGAGTTGTACTTTATATAGAGAAAAAAATCAGTTTAAATGAACACAGCAAGACTGAAATGCTCTTGAATGTACAAAAGAAAGATGGAAGAAATCCCTGGGGAATACCTTTTTCTCATCTCTTTACCACTATCCTTTTTCCTGTCTCCTTCTCAGTGTCAGAAACTCGTCCTTCAAAAGTCACCCACTGAGGAAAGCAGATTCTTCTTCAGGATGTGAAGGGAAAACATGAGGGAAGGGTGAGTGAGAGTTTTGCTTTTCCTCTTACAGATCAAAGCGGTACAGCATATGCCAGGATTGCAAGTCAAGCTGTTGAGGACTTTCCATAGGACCCTAACCAGCTTTTATTTAAAAACAGTAAAAATGTTTATTTGGAAGGACTACAAAAGCTTTCCTGAGAGTTCATTAATAAAGCTTAACTGTCCAATTTGAATGTGAGCACGAGCGTGCAATCTCAGCTGAAAGCTCCTTGTTCCAAACACTGAGTAACCCAAGGAATGTGAATTAACACAAACACAACCTTATCCTGCTGTGGAGGAGGAGGAGGAGGAAGGGGAATAAATATGTTAGATACCTGCAGGCCAAACTCTCCAGGAAGTCAGTGGGAGCTTTACTAGTGGAAGAACAGCATGACCAGGCATAAATATAAAGGAGAGAGGATGTGTACTGATGAAGCTATGAAGTCTGGTAGTACAGAGGGCAGGAACTTCACTACAAGGTAACTCTCTGCTGCTTTAGTGTCCCCTCTTAGTTCCCCCTTTGTGCCTACTTAGGAAAAATAAATTTACAAAGTTTTCTGATGACGGGAAAAAGACAGGTCTGTTGAGCTTGAAAGAAACATCTCGCCAGTTTAGGTGTATGCAGTGATATTTACAGATGTTTGTAACAATCCTCCTGGATGCCTGGATCATTACCTTGTCTGTTACTCTGTTCAGACCTACCAGACTTTGCCTCTGATACCCAAATATGGATTCTTTAAGTTAAGGAGAAGTGTAATACCCGTTTATCTTACTCAGATAGGTGTCTAAGGCAATCTGTCATTAGAAACAACCTATGTTGTCTTATTACAGATATAGAAGATGATGCAGTTTTGGAAGTATTCCCTCTTTTTAGAAAGAACTACATAATTTAAGAAATTAGTGTGCAGAAAACTGGAAATTAATTAAAATCAGCAACTATTGTTTTAACAAGCAACTGTTGAAAAGACAAATGATTAGTGACAGGGAGCTTTGCTTAATCAAAGTAAGTTAAGAAATAAACAAAATTTGCAGAGTTAGCTGATTTTGCCTGACATACACAAGTGCACTTCCCGTCTTCCCTGGCTGTCTACAACGAGATCAGAAGTAATTTAGTATGAGTCAGGTGCAGGTGAAGCAAAACAGTCAAATGTACTTGTATTTGCAAGCAGTGTCCATCAAAATCCTCCAGGAATGGCTAGATTTGAGTAAATGCTGAGCTTTTCATAGACAGTTGCTAAACATTCACTGATCTAGCATACCAGATACAGTCCAGAGAATCTTGCTTTATACAGATATGCAGATTTTCATTTAATCTTCACATTCAGAGACTGTATTCTTCTTACTTGCCCAAGTGTAACACTATAATGGTTATGTAAACTGATGCTTACATTGAGATGTTATTTTGACATGCATTTTGGTGCCATATGTAAACATCAAATGTGTATAATAACCACCCTTAGTACAGGTCCCAGTTCCATTTATTAAGAGAAAATGTTGTGATTTCTTTTTTGACAAAATGCCCATGTGAATTTAGGTTTTAGCACGTTGTAACTGAAGGCAGCTCACACAACCAGAAGTGGGGTCACAGTGGGTTTGTTGCCTGGCTCTACCAATGACTGCCTTAACACATCACTCACATGTTAGTGATGTTAGCAATTATTTTACTATAAATTAGCTGTTGTGAGCTTGAGCTCTTTTTGCAGTGTCTGTCTTAGGCTACAAGAGCATAAATCAAACTCCCATCTCTTTTTACATCCATAACCATAACGTACAGCTTTTATTAGGAAATGTTAAGTGTCTTATAATGTCTTCTTAATGGACAGTGTGTGCATGTGTTGATGAGGAAAGCCATCTTCCTTCATGCAAAATATTAATGCATGTGGCCTACGTCTCCATAGATACCAGTTAAAGAATCATATTTAACCCACAAAATATTCAGTGTACTCATATTTATCTAGTTCTAACAATTCTTTCAGGAAAGAACAAGTTAGAGGTAAATCAGGAGTTGAAGTCTAACAGGTATGCACAAGCGACTGTGAATAAATGGTACATCATCCACTCCAAAAAAAACCCCAACAAACCCAAAACATTTTATAAAACACCTATTGCTAAATGAAAATACCCTTAGAGAATTTATATCCTCCTAGAATTCCAGCCTGTGCATCACAAAGACTCTTAATACTGGTTATAAACGTTTGTCCTTCACTTAAAATATCGTAATGCCTCCAAGCAAAAGGGTGTTTTAACCTCTGTATCCTTTTCATTGGGAGAACATCCATTTTGCTTTTGAACCACTTCCCAACTTTCACTTGAAATGTGTTTTACGAACAGATTCCTGGGTACCAGAGAGATCTGCTGTTAAGACTGCCTGCTAACACTGGGCTTGATTAATGGAAACCAAGCATTTTGAAGGATACCCTCCAGCCTTGCCTTTCCCTTTCCATGTTCCCTTGGCAGAAATCAGGGATTTGAAAGCTGCAATACAACAGCATCATCTTTTCATCTTGTGGTAAATATTTTATTATTCCTTTATCCTCCCATGCTTTTTAAAGGAATTCATTTAAAACATGAACTCCTTTGTTCAGGGAGGAAGTCTCCAAACGGTATGCAAACAAGAATCTTTAAAAATGCAGCAAGATATAACTCCAGGCTCTGCTCCAGCTTTCCCCATTCATTCAGTTTGCAGACCTGGTGTGTCCCTGCTGGAGCTCTCTGCTCAGACCAAGTCCCCGGCAGCTGCTATTCCACCACCCATTCATACATGGCCAGCTCCCCTCTCCCTGCATTTCCACTTTTCTTTCCTCTATCCATCCAATTTTCTCCCTAACCTGATCTCACTTCTTTGATCCTTCTCAGGAACACTGATCACCCTCCCCCACCAAAGCACCACTCATCCCTACCAAGGGCTGGCAGCAATTAAGCTGTAACAAAGGTATATTTAAGAGTAAAGCCTATGCCAACCAATTTCTTTATGACGGCACTATCCTCCATCTGTTTCCCTAGTTATCAAATTGACTGTCTTGGGAGTTAATCCTGCTGCTGTCCCTGAAGTAAATGCTTTCAGTACTTTTGATTTCAGGAGCATTAATGTAATTATCCTCATAGCATGAGGAGGTGCCTACTTAAAGGAGTAGGATGACTGTTACAGACCATTTTTATCCACACCTATGCTGTGAACTGCACCAGTGTGCATTCCCTTTCCAAAACAACTGCAGGCACCAGGAGGGGAGGAGTTGTCCTTCAGTAGCAGGTAAGAAACCTGTCAAACACAGTGTCCCTTCTACATGAATGAAACCCTTTCCTCTGATTAATACTTTGCATTTCCCTCAAGGGAAAAAGACACAGAGTGAGCAGCTGAATTACCCATTTTCAGGGAAGCATGTTCATAAATATTTAACTCAGTATGTATGAGAAAAGAGAAAGGCACTGACTCCCTTTCCAGTCCAGGCTGAAACTCTCCAAATCCCGTGGGACTGCCTGCTCCCATAATCCTTTCTCCATCTCCTAAAGGGGAGAGAACCATTAGCTTGTAAGAGGGCTGGACAAGGTATCCCTTTACTGGTGGATGTCTGACTGTAAAAATCTACACATACAGGGAAATTACCTGGTGTAATGGAGACCTCTCTGGCCCACGAATGGGACCCTGCCCCAAACTATTTTAAGAGTTTGAGGAGCCTATTAGAAAATCAGGGTCTCTGGAGGCCCACAGATGAGTACACAAGGTCAGGCCTTGGTGTCTACTTGTTCCCCATGCACGGGGCCTGCTCGAGAGTGTGGGTTACATTCCCAGAGACCCTGCATGATTTTTGTATGGCCACACACACGGATGGCTGCTCTGCTCTGACACTGGACAGAACCCTGGTGATGCTGGGAGGAAGTGGGACCACAGGGAGGTTTGAGTGTTTTGATGAGGGTGCTGATTGCATAGCTTACCCTTGCATATCTGGAGGAGTAGGGATCCTCAAAGAGTGCCCAGATGCGGGGCTGCCACCGTCTCCAGAAGCCCCCAGACCTGCCATCTGGGGAGTCACTAAGTGCTAGGCGTTTTGTCATCTCCAGCTCATCTTCACCATCACCAGAGTCTCCGGTGCCATCTATGTCTCCGTCCTCAGCACTGCTATCCAGGGGCGCCCCACCAAAGCTGTCCAGAGCCTCTTCGGCGTCGCGGTGCTGCCGGTAGGTCATCCAACAGCAGGGCTCCACATCGGTCTCATCGATGCCCCAGAAGGCCAGCTCCTCCTCATACAGGGGCCCGCACACGTCCGCGGGGCAGTGCAGCTTGCCAGTGCGGTAGTAATTCAGGATGTGGGCGAAGACGCCCGGGTGCCGGTCAAAGAAAAACTCATCCGTGCGGGGGTCATAGTCAAAGTGGCTGTGGGCATCGGGCTCAGCGATCCAGGCCAGCCGCGTGCCGGGCAGGGTGCGCAGGGTGCTGCGGTAAGTCTGGTGCCTAGTCCCTCCCACGTTGATCACAATGCGGTCGCTCTCGTCGCCCTGGCCCATCTCGTCTCTTATTAGGCATGTCGCAGACTCATCCAAGCAAGCACGGCAGGCAGCAAGCCCGTCAGGGGACGGCTGCTCGGCGGCAGTCGGTGCCTAAGCCGAGCCCCGCTCCGGGCCCGCGGGGGCGAGGGGCCCCGGCCAGCCCCGCTCCCCCGGGGCCGCTCCGAGGCGATGCCGGTGG
>VZRX01008503.1:156803-223252 GCA_013398075.1 Notiomystis cincta
TCCCCCGCCGCGGCCGGGACGGGGGCACCGCGGCGGGACCCGGGCTGCGGGCAGAGAGGCCTCCGTCCCGCTCACCTTGGCGCAGCCGCGGCGGTCACACCGGCGGTCCCGTCCGGGAGCGGGGGGTGTCCCGGCGCTGCCCCTCGCTCGGCTCTGAGGGACCCTCTCGAGCACCATTGCCGTGAGTCACGGCAGTGCTCGTCCTGCGTGAACTGGGCTCGCTGGAGGGCAAAATTCGACATCTCCCCGTGCATAAATTTCTTGCCTCACGAGCAGGGGTACCCAGGGTTGTCACTTCTTACCAAGTTGCGCTTTTACTTGGTCCCACGCATCTACACCACTTCTCCATCTTTTCTTTGCTTTTCCTACTGTTCGCTTGATTTTTCCCCCGAACACCTGTGTTGGTAGGAAGTTGCAATTTGGGTTTGTGTTTTTTATTCTTTTTTTATTCTCATTAATTCACAAATAAGGGAAGTTTCAAAAAACCCCCAGTTCCTGTCTTGTGAGGAGCTTGAAGTACAGCAGGAAGATGTTTGTGTGGAAGGGAAGTACGAGAGGTATGTAGACATGTTCTGTATTTTGTTTTATCTGCTGCCAGCGTCTCAGGAGGAATGGGCTTATGGGAGAGCCTGGAGAGCTGAGCCTTTGTGGATTGACCATGGGAGGTCATGTCATGAGGAATGGATAGGGTGGTGAAGCTCACAGTTGAAGAGTCCGTGGTTATGGAATACTGATGGAGTGTACAAGTGGCAGGGACAACATGATGCTCAGCAGAAGAGGGCAGACCAGGGGAATGCATTTAGGTTGAACTTCAGAGTGTGACAGAAATTGAGCTGTGTGGGAACAGCAGGTGAAGAACAAGTGGAAGGCTGTCAAGGAGCCATTAGTGTGCTCAGGTTAGTGAGAGGAGGTGTTTGGTCACCTGGAGCTTCCTTGCAGAGAGTGTTGCACGGTTGGGATGCAGAGAAGAAAACTTTGCAGTAGCTGTGGTAAGATACTCCAAACAGTCTAACTGGCAGATTTGTCTGTGAAAATGGTAACAGACTGGCCTTGAAGCTGGTGGGGTAGAAGGAAGGCCTGGGACCTGGTAATCTGTGTGTGACTCTTGGGAAAAGGGAGGGAAGACTGTAGGACTGAGAGTATGTTACTCGTATCAGCTATGAATGAGAAATGGGAAAGTGAGGCTAAATCAAGGCAGCTCTGCACTTCAGCTTGCATAAACTGATGAAAAAGTCTCCAGGAAGAGATGCCAGACAGCAACTTGAGCACTGGGACTGAACAGAGGCAGAAAGGTTGATGACAGAGGGAGAATCTGAGAATCACAAGTACAGAAACACTATCTAAAATCCTTGAGAATTCCCAGCCAGAGGACACAGAGGGAAAAGAGGGCTGCGAGCCCAAGCCTGGCATTAAGGAAAAGAGGATGTTGACTCACTGACAGAAATAATACATGTGAAAATTCTTTTTAATCACAGTAGGTGCCTAGTTTTGATAATAATACATCTGGGGACCAATGGGAAAGAGCTGTAGGGTACATTCTGAGAGCTAAAGAAGGCTGAGGAGGGCAGGTGACCCAGAAGAGATGTTAAGGGCCTGTGAATCCTGGGCTTGTGGGTCCTTCTGGTCACGTCCACAGCTGTAAAGATTCTTTCCCAGCTCATTAGCTCCTGCCTTCCATGTTACCTTACCTGCAGTGAACGATCCTCTTTAGGAATTTCAGTGTTGGGGTCTAAGGTGACTGTGGGGATGAAAGGGATATTGTGCAGCTTCTCTTGCTTGGGTTTCCCTTCATGTCTGGGGAACTGAAGGAGGGTGGTGCAGGACCTTAAAAGTCATCTGGGAGTGTATGTTGAAAGCTAGAAAGCTTGTTTAAAGATAGTTTTCATGAACTCAGGTGGGGAGGCCATGCTTAAGTGACCTGCAAGGTTTCTTTGAAGGTATTAAAGCTGTAATTGATGAAGCAGCATTGGTAGAAACAGAAGAGTTGGATGTTCAAAAGACATGTAAGAGGGCCTCAAATCAGAGACTGATGGGCAACCAGGAGCTTGTGAGATCTGGAGCAAGATAGCTGCTGAAATAGAAAGTCTTTTAGAAATATAAATTGGAACGTAAGTTTAGACATTATTTTCATGTGGAAAATGAAAGATAACATACTGTTTGAAATTTATATTGAAGATTGAGAGGGGAAGTGTTCAAAAATAATATCTTTATTTAACAAGGATCATGGCACAAAGTGGCTGCATATTAAGGCACAAAGAGTTTGCTTTGCATGGTAGATTATAGCATTATTTGCATTTGTTTATTAGCCATGGTTGATAACACCACATAGATGGCTGTTGGTTTGGATGGAATGGAAGTTTTAAGACAGATTAGCACCTGCTGTGTCTGAGCAGAGTTTTGCTTTAAGCTTGCTATATAGCAACATTAAATTATAGTTTAATTTAAAAAAAAAATTTCCGTAATTAGAAATGTTTGGATTATGATAGACAAAACAAACCAACTAATTTTCCAAGTTCCAATTTGCAGACAAAACCTTCCCATGGAATTCTGAGTAATCCCAAACTTGACAGTGGCACTTCTGTCCTCCTAGTCTCATGAGAAATAACAATATTATAACTGTTATAATATTTTATAACAATTATATAGAAATTATAATTTATTTGAGTTTATATTTGACATATTTAGATCTTTAAACCTCTGTTTTATATTTGATATCTTTAAGGAGGACTTAATGTGAAGGTAGATACGTAAGTCCAGGAGTTACCTAGCTTTTCTGTGATACTACTTGTCATTTTAAGTTAACTTATTAATTAATCTTGCTAAGTTTTACATGTTAAAAAGAACTAAACAAGCTTTAATAATGCTGGGAGAACTCTGCAGGAAGCACAGAGTTGGTAGGTCATCCAAATAGTTCACAGTCTGTTTGGAAAAGGATTATGGTATATCAGTAGCAGCTGCAGGTGTTGTTATCAGAAAATTTTTAAATTTATTAAAAGCCTTGGAAATACATTTTGTCTCCTGAACTGATTCTAATGATTTTGATGATCATCTACATTGAGCTGGGGCTGACTGGAATCTGGCATAAGTGAGGAAAATAAGCTGTAGGGTTTAGAGAGGTCTCTCTGAAGGCCTCCCTTGTGGCACAGCTACTACTCAGGAGAGTATATGTGCACTTGGAGCAGTCCTGTTGGCCTATCTATAATTTTAGCTGCTTTTCCAACTCAAAATTTTTAGTGGTGATAGTGGAAGAATAACTTTAAGCCATAGATATATTTTAGTTTCTAAACTACTGTGTAGCTGAGTTAGAGAGTGAGTCCCCTTACTAATTTTATCACTGGTGTTAGGTCACCTCAGTGTTCTGATGACACAGGAAGAGTAAGTCCTTCTTTTCCCTCTGTATCTGGTGTACTGGGATCACCTTTGTTGCCCTGTACTTCAGCACAGGTTGTCTTTCAGACAAAAATCTAAATTCTGTCTACAAACTAAAAAAAACCAAAACCAAAAACTAGTGGGTTTGCCCTCTATTCTTTTGTTAATCCCCCTGCTCTCTACTTCTTTAGCTGAGAATTGCAGTGATTTCTGTCCAACTCCAAAGGAGCTTTATTCTCAATGTAGGAGATGACTGAGCATATATTCCCTAATACTCCTAACTTAGTAACTCATCAATTCAAAGTGACATTTTAGCCTTTTAAAATATTTTATTCTATTATTGTATGATGACATTTTGCCACTTACCAAAGCCTCTGGGTTGACAGATCCAAATCCCAGTGCTGTATAGGCACAGAAATGCCTGTCAGGAGGCTTTGCTGTATGCTTTGGTGCTCTACCAGTGCATCAAGAGTCCCTGATTCTGCACTCCTCTGAAGCCTCTTCCTTCACTGGGGTTTCTAGTGAGGATACCAACAGTGGTGACAGTTGAAGAAACTCCCACTTCTGAGATGTAATCCTAGTTCTGAGTTCATCAGTCAGTTTATCTTCAAAGCAAAACATTGACCCATTGTAACAATATGAAGAGGAAAGGAGATGTTGAGAGAACCTGTGACTTTGTGCACAACTATGAATATAACTGGAGAGTACATTCAAAATGTTTTAAAGCTGGAGGAGGCTGAAAGAATTATTTGTAAGAGTTATAATCTCAAAAGAAAAGGCAGCCAGGGTCAGAAGACCAGTTTTGCAATGCTTGAATGCTATAATTCAGCCTGTGCTCTCTTGTATTAAATTCATGACAACTCAACAGTATTTCAGTTCAGTTCTTTATCAGTTTTAGATTACATCATGCTGTGAATTGTTCTATCTGTTAGCATTGATCCTTGTAAATCATTTGGTTTGAGGTCTTCAAATGGAAAGCCATGATGCACTTCAGCATGCAATGTACTCATTTTGTCCTTGAAAATCATTTAAAAATAAAGCAGCAGCAATTGCATAGATGTTATTGCTTTTCTGAAAGGCTAGATTTACCCCTTTGAATTGTCATTAATTGGATGAAAGCCTTTCATAGAAAGAATGAGAATGGAGAAAAAAATTGTGGGTTGGTGCCTGATGTTGACTGAGGGAGTCATAGAGATGCTGCAGGTCTGAAGAGCTGGTAGCCCAGAGCCTGATGCAAAGAAGTCATGATGCATTTAATGAGAGTGACCAGTGCAGCAGAAGTTATGGCTAGATGCTTGTTCCTTCACTTTTATAGCTGGATTTTTTTATTCTTAATTACTTCAGTTTTGCTTGAATATGTACTTCTTTCCCATCCATGTTTTTCAACTCTTGCATGGCTTTGCTTTGAGCTGAGAAGCATTTGCTGTGCTCTGCCTGATGAGTTGCACTTACTCTTCATCCATTTCAACTGGGCTGACATTTCTGAGTGAAGGTTCTTTTTGATTAGCAAATTCCTCTGGGATCCTTCAGCAAGCGCTCATGAAACTGCGAGATAAATGGAAGCTGCTCTGGAAAAAAAAGTGGAAGTAGTATTGTGACATGTTAGAGATTATCTTTGGTCTTTACTCACTCCATTAACTAAGAGAAACTCCCACCTGAATCCATTTGGTTTTGCTGAAAATTTATGGGAGATGGAACTGAGCAGGTGCAGTGATGGTGATGGTGGCCACAGGTAAAGCAAGGTGGTGGAAGTGGTGTTCTGCTGCCTGCTGAAGGCCTAGGGAGATTTCCAGACTGTCCTTCTTGTAGGGAAAGAGAAGATTGCTCCTTCCTGGCAAAAAAAAGGGCAATAAGCACTGCAAACAACTGCTGAGTTGTCTGTCTCACCCCCATCTTCTCAAATTCAGCATGTAGCTGGACTGGGTGAGGCACCTTGCTTCTCTTGGAGCACATCCTTGAGTCAAGGCTGTAGTAAAAGTGTCAGGATTTGTCTTTGATGAGATATTCCCCCAAAACAGAAATAATTGTTCCTCAAGAAATCATGGGGCTAAATCACAGCAAAATCTACTTTAAGCATCTGAAATTAGGCACACAGCTAATGTGCTACTTTGTCACAATGCTGAGTTATGGAAGGCTATAGATTTGTCCCTTGCCTTCGTGCTGATCTAGGTGTGATCCAGCAAAAAACCAGCTGGTGATGAGGAAAATTGAGCTTACACAATTGGAAGCTTGCTGTCAGCACATAACAAAAACACCCTTATCTAAACTTGTGTTACTATGAGCTGAGCTCAGTCATCCCGAGGGCTCCAAATCTGCACTGCCAAAAGAGCACACACAGGTCAGAACCATTTAACTCCGACCATGTGCTCTAGCTAGAGTTTCAGAAAGGGCCAGGGACTTGGCTGTATTTTATGAGTTGATTTGTTCTGGGGAGTCCTAAAAGGTCCTTCATTTCCTCAGACTGGCCTAGTCAGCCTTTTCTGAAAACAAATCTCTACTAATGCTGTCATTACGTTTTTAAGATCTCAGCCAATTTGCAGGTGCATGAACATAGCAACAGACACAAACACATAGATACAGACGTATGTATTTCACAACTACTATATACAGAACACAGAACAGGAGGTGCTAGTCTTTTCTTGAAAAAAGCATGCAGCTCTCAGTGCTGCAAGTGTATCTTTCATTTAACCAACAAAAAAAGAAAAAAAAATAGGGTCTGTTTCTGAGCGAGGAGTATGAAATATGCTCCATTTTATAAATTGTATGTGCTTGCCCATCAGCTGACTACTTCTCTAATACATCAAAATAATTAGAACAGTTATTATCTTTTTTTTCTTTTTTTGACTGAAATGGGAACTTTATTTTGGCTGAATGATTCACTTTTCACAGCTGTTATTACTTCTTTATCCTACTCTGAGTTCACAATAGTAACTGAAATGTCCTCAGACAAGAGGCTGGGAAAATGGCCTGTAAGTCTTTATTGTTATAAACGATTTGTAAAACTTTACGTGTTGAAAGGTAAGAGTAGTTTAAATAAATCTCAACAATGCTGACTCAAAGGTTTAAAGCATTGCTTAAATCCCTTGATTAACCCAGCTTCTCAATATTTGACATGAATCAATAACTCTGAGATTTCTTTTCTGTTCTCTAGCTTTGTAAATATTTACACAGCCAGTCCCATGAAATATGACATTTAATCCTGTTGAAGTAATTATCTGAATGCTGCATATGAAGAGATACAAAGTATAATAGTTCCAGTGATGCTAGTTAAATAATTGGCACTAAGGATGAAATCTGCTCCATTTCTTTTGTCAATAGCCAGGATTTATGCAATATATGTGTGAATAAATGGAAAGCAAAGTCCACTTTCTGTCCCAAATCTTGGACCAGCTGCTGGGAATGCAGGTTTCTTTATCCTGTCTCATGCCTGGGCCTGTGGCTCAGCATTAACAGCAGCCTTTTGTTCCAGTTAAATGAAGTGTTGAGAGCTAGATTAAAGCCAGTAGTGAGGGGATGGCACCTCTATTAGCTTGTCCTCTGCCTTTCCTTTCTGGGGCACTCCAGGAAGCAGGAAGATGCTCTACACAGAGTTTCCAGGAGCTGGGGAAGACTCCTGTAGGAATCTCAGTGCAATAGGACTATACCAGCCCTGCAGATTGTGGCTGGAACTCCTGGTAACATGCAAGATTTGCAGCAGGTTTGGATTTAAATGATTTAGTTTAAGAGGCATGCTTGTCCCTATGACGCTGCACTTTTAGTCGTTGTTCACTGATTCAGTCTGATTCATCTGTGGGTTCTGCCAGGTTTTGCACTTGTAGTCTTTGCCTCTAGTCCAGCAGTAGAAGGAATTGGGAAATAATGAGGAAGCAGAGAAAGATTATAGTGGGACAAGATACTCAGAGTTGGCCTGCAAGAAATCAGAGTTGGGTCTTCCTTCAGAAATGCTGCATTCTCATGCAAAATTGGACCTTTCTGTCCTTCTAGGATGGCTTCTCATTCTAAGAGAGACTACAGTAGCATGTTTACTGGCTTTCTTATGAAGGAATGAGAAAAAAGCAGTGTCCAGTTCTCAAATCTATAATAAAACCCCCTTTTTTTTCTTTGAAAATTTTCTGACCATAATAAAAAATACAACAGTTGTCTACAGGTTCTACTGAAACTGTTCTCCAGCTTATCCTGCCTGTTGAAAAGTGGAGGAAAAAATTGCTTGTGTGGTAGTAATTCAGGATGTGGGCAGATATATTTTTTATTTGCTTTATCATGCCAGACCCCTTAAGAACCCTTAATTATATGAAAAGGTCTTCATGTGCTAAAATGAAGTGCTAAAATGGTGCTGTGCTCGTGTGGCCCAGTTTGACCACTGCATAATCCCAGCAGAGAGATGTATGCTGCAAAGGACAGTGCACCACAGAAAAGGTGGCGTGGGAAGTCAGTGAAATTACTCTCAGTTTTCCTGAGTTTATGCTTATACAGCCCTTAGGAGATGTTTTGACCAATATATCCACAAATATGTATAATTCTTGTTAGGGCAAAAACCAGATTTCATTTGGGTTACTAATGAAATCTTCTTCAGCTTTGTTTCTGCATTGTGGTGTATTGCTTTTCTTATTGAATATTTCTCCCCTCCCAACCCTAGACTGAATAGAATCTTGTATTTAAGGATGTACTTTCAAGTACTTTGGGATTAAAAAACAAAGTTTCTGAACAAAGGTTTGGTTTGCATTTTCAGGTACACCTGAAAGTTTTGAAGACCCAAGAGATCTGGGGGGATTTGGTCCAGTTGGAAATCAGGCTAGAGATAATGTATCAAACTATTAATTAAAACTTTCCAAGATGAAAATATAAAAATAATTATCTTGGTTAAGAAAAAGTAAAATCTTTTTCTTGCTCTGGCCAATTAATGTTAATGTGTAGATATCAAGTTAATAGATACATAAAATAGCAATGGGACAAATTAAGAGAGGAGCCTTAATGTGCGCAGACATTTGCTCAGCCAACCAAAGTTCCTAAAGGCTCAGCTCCAAGTCTGGAAACATAACACTTGTTTTTAAAAAAGAAAATGTTATTTTTGATTTTTTTTCTTTCTTTCTTTCTTTCTCCATTGTGTATTTTACCACAAAACCTAACAAAAAAAGGCCAAGGGTAATGGCCATGGAGTGCTTGAAGGGCATCTGCCTTCCCTCATCATGAAATGAAGGTGTGTCAGACACTTTTAGCTGCAAAATATACATGCAAAAATCACTGTCTCCCTAACAGCTGCGAGCACTAAGTGATCTGATCAATATGTTCTGTATCTCTTGTTAATAATAATTATTTGTACTTAAAAGAAGGAATAATGTTTTGGCACCCACATTTGAGGAATAGTTGGTTTGGTGCTTTCTTTTCCCCCTTAGATGCACAGCAGAACTCAGAATTCTTATGGCAAAAAAAGGCCAGAGAGCAGATGAGGTGAAGTGACAGATTTGGGTGAAACAGGAGCAGCCAGCTCACAAGAAGCGAGTTCATTGCGTGACAATCTTCCTGCTCTTCCCCAGGGACTGAGCAGAGCGGTTCAAGAAGGAGCAGATGGAAACAGCTGCCAGCAGATGACTGCTGGAATGGATTCAAGCCACACTGCTTGCTGGAACTTGAGGGTTTGTGATGGCCTGAGCTTCCCCAGCCACAGGTACCTAAGATTTGGAACCAGGCAGCTGTCAGTCAGCTCTTACTTAAGAGAACCAGAAAAAACCCCACTGTTGTCCTATGGTGTGGGGAATCTTTTAAGCTGTGGTTGTTGATAGTACTAAAGATAAAAGAACCCTACTAAGATATTTTTCATGAATGTGTCTATCTCATAGTCCATTCACCCAAAATGGTTGTTTTTCTCTTGACCTTGAGCTGAGATTTAACAGGTGGGTAAAAGATAAATTTAGGAAATCCAGTGACTCAATGCTGACACTTTTATGTCTTCTTGCATAATTTCGAGCATACCATGAAGAATAACAAATGGCAAAAGCTAAAGTGTCCTTGGCAAACAAACAAACAGAATAGCACCCTGGGATATTTTTACCTTTGTTTCCCCTCACCACACACACTTTTTACTCCCACAGAGCTTGAAATACTAACCCAGCATGTTAATTTATTTCTTCCAGAGTTGCCCTGACCATTGCATTTAACATCTCTCTTGGAAGTACTTCAAACCAAGTGGCTGGCTCCATCTCTAGCTTTGTTAATTAGGCACATTACTTGGTTGCTTTTCTTCATATTGCTTAATGTAATTGGCATTTGTGAAGCTTTTGAAAGGCATGTTTGGGACTACATTTGTGCAGCTGGCTTTCAACTGCAAGCTGTTTCAAGTGTGTAGTTCTGTAGAGGACAGCCTTTGAGAGAGTGGAGCATGTGTGCCTAGCACACCCCATGCTTCCTTTCCAAAGGGAACAAAGGGATGGAAGTGTGGCCTGTCCCACACAAAGGAACATGTGTGACACATGAACCCCTCTGCATACATTTGTGTTTCTATGGCATTAGATCTGTAATGAGCATTACGTGTCCTGGTTGAAGAACAGGTCTCCCTTTACAAGCTGTTGTACAAATGCTTTGCCCTTTGATGGTCTTTATCCCAACCTTCAGGCCACACATAGGGATACCTTGCCATACAGACACAAAGGCCTGCAGTTCTTCCCTAAAAGTGCATCTTTGGGCATCCAAACTCAAACCATGAGCTTGTACTGTCTAGTAATCCCAACAGAAAGGGGTACCAATACTGTGCCACCTGCCAGCAAGACTGATGAATTTACACTGGCTGGGACTTCGGCTCATTGATTTCAGTTGTCGTGGCGTGAAATGATACTGTCTGCCCGAGCTGAGGAAGAGTTAGATGTTAGAGTTTAGGAGGAGAAAAAGGAATGTGTGCGCTACAAAAGATGTCAGTCCCGTTTTTCATGGAAAGGCTGCCCTCCGGTGGCCTGGAGAAAAGCCTACACACTGCTTGGTGCTTCAATGATGTATCTTCACACTGCAGCAAGCAGCAGCTCTCCAAAGTTGATTGTCCAGGCTGCGGCCTCAGGAAACCCACAGGTGCCATAAAAACAAATAAAGAAATTCAGAAAAAAAGCTATTACTTTATTTGGTTTAGGATTCAGAAGCAGGGCATCAACGTGAAAGAAAGGAAAGTTGTGTGACCAAAATGTAAAATGAATCATAGAATGATTGGTGTTGTAAAGGACCTTAAAGATCATCTCATTCCAACCCCCTTGCCATGGAAAGGGACCTTCCACTAGACCAGGCTGCTCAGAGCTCTATGCAACCTGGCCTTGAACACTCCCAGGGATGGGGCACCCACAACTTCTCTGGGCAACTTGTTCCAGTCCCCCACCACTCTTGCAGTAAAGAATTTCTCCCCAATATCTACTCTAAACCTACTCTCTTTCAGTTTGAAGCCATTCCCATTTGTCCTGTCACTACATGGTCTTTTAAATAATCTCCCTCCATCTTTCTTGTATTTTCCCTCTAGGTACTGGAAGGCCACCCTGAAGCCTTCTGTTTTCCAGGCTGAACAATCCCAACTCTCTCAGCCTTTCCTTGCAGGAGAGATGCTCCATCCTTCTGATCACCTCCTCTGGACTTGCTCCAACAGGTCAATGTCCCTCCTGTGCTGAGCACCCAGAGCTGATGCAGCACTGCAGGTGGGGTCTCACCAGAGCAGAGCAGTGGGGACAATCACCTCCCTTGGTCTGCTGGCCAAGATTTGTACCCTACTGAGGGACTTTGTCACCAGAGAATCACATTGTGGTCCTGCTGTCATCTGTGGCTCCTTTGCATCTTCCCCACCTGCCTTCTGGCAAGCATCCTGTTTCCCCCAGGACCACTGCTCTCAGCACAGGACATACAAAGACCTTCCATTTTCTCCCTCCTTTTGTCTTTATTTTTCACTTAAAACAAAGAAATCTACTGTAGTGCCCTAAAATTTGTCTAGCAATACAAAAACCAAAACCCAACCAACCATACTATACCTAAAATTTTTTCTCTCTCTTTCTGTAGAAGGTTCTTGGTAGAGAAGAGATTGGTTTTTCCAGTATATTTTTCTTGATGTTCCCAGTGTATGGCCTTCCAGGTGCTGACTGAAGACTGTGAATATTTTTGCTGTTTCTGCACCAACAAACATTACATTATGGAAAGATGATAGAGCATGGAATTCACCAAGCAAGGATTTCAGGAAGAAATGCAGTTTAAATTTTTCCCAGCAGATGTGGCTGTTGGACCAGAAAAGGCTCAAGGTCAGTTCAGGTGGGTTAGGGGAGGACAGTGGAGATTGGGAGACCCCCTTTACTGCCGTGGACATGCAGCACTAGGTAACTGTGCTGAGACACAGACTTCTGAGTGAATCTGGCCCCAAACAAAAAAACCAACACCCCAAAGTAAATTGCAACCTCCCTCAATCCTGTGATTAACTGGGTTATTGTCTGTTAGAGTTTTTAGTAATTCTTTTTATAAATAGTTACAGTATTTGCCTCTCTATTGATAAATGTGAGGTTATTCATTGAGTATTACATAAAATAGCATGCTTGTTGATGTTGCTAAGTTGTCTGTAGATGATAAAATTTATTGATACTGTAGAAAGAAAATGTGGGTTCAGTGCCACATTGACAGTATTATTGGGAAACCCCTGAGGTTTTCTCTCACCCCATGGTTACAGGATAGGCCAGCTTTCACCATTAACTTACAGTGTTAAGGTCTTTATTCAGAAGTGTCTGTGTATGCAAAATGTAGATTTCTGGGCCCACAGGGAAATTCCTGGATTCCTTGTATTGGCCTCCATGTCAGACAATTCCTACTGGGTCCTGAGAGGGAGAGGACTATCTGAAGGCTCTTCTGTTGTATGCTGGAGATCGTCCTCTGCCTTGTTAGCCCTGAAATGTCAAATACTGAAAGGTGTCCACTTAATGACATTCCCAGTTGTGCACCAGCCTGTTGAGGAGGGAGCATGCTGCATCCATCAAGGAGAGGAGGTCATGGCTGTTCAGCAGCTTTGCTAGGAAACCAGTGATTTGAAAGGCTGGGAGGGGGTGAGCTGATAGTAAATAGTGCTTAACGAGGTACTTGGATGTGCCTCCCAAGATGATCTCTAGGTCGTGCTGTCAGATTTGCACTCTGGCTCCACAAAAGCCCTTTACCTACTGCCTGCGACGCCAAGATTGCCACATGCAAGGTATGCGAAATGGCCTTCCTGCCATCTCCTGCTGTCACAGTCTGCATGTCAGCCACTCATTTAGGAACCCCTGTAGCCTTCCAGCACTATTATGGGGGCACTTTCTGGTTTGTACTTTCAAGATCAGGTGAGCACTAAAGCCTGGCAGCTTGTTCAGAGGGCTGTGCTCAGGGCATCGGCACATCTGAAAGTGTTGTGACAGAAATGGGTCAGTGACCAGAGCATGAGCAAAGGGTCACAGCAGGGAGTTTGTCCTGGCTTTGCACTGCTATGTGAGCACTCTCCCAGACAGTATTGTGTGCAGTAGCCTGAAAATATTCCTACTGAAGCTGGAAATATTCCTACTGATTTCAAGGAAATTTTTAAACAAAATGGAAATATTAATTTATTCTCATTAAAATTCATGAGGTATGAAGTACAAACGTCTCCTTGTCTGTTTTGGATGTAGTTCCTCTGAAGACAGCAGTTTTGGCCCTTTGCACACTTTGAGCCATTCACATATCTCTGCAAAATGCAAGATGTAAAAGGAAAACTGTTATCCCTTCCACTTTCAAGGGGGTACTGTAAGGTCTTTATCTTGAGTTGAAAATGACAAGTCATTTTAGAAGAGCAGCATCTGGTGTGAAGCAACTGCCAATTTAATATCTCTTTAATATATTTGGATACAGATAATAAAATCTTTTCAAAGGGAGAAAATATACCAGGAAAAGTTCATATATCTTTTACCTAAAATTGAATGTTCAGTATTAGAAATACTTCTGTAGCAGTATTGCTGTGATAATGCAGGAAATGGTGTTTAACATTGTTATTTGAAAACCCAGCAATTTTATTGCACTTTGTTGTGAAATATTGAAAGTAGGAAAAAGATCCTCTTCATTCTCATACTTGCAAATGATCTGATGAAATGTAAAATTGGAGCACTTAGTATATGTAAGTGAGGTATAAATTTATTCCTCTTTACTTTTTCCATAGCAGTGGTTTGAGTGAGATAAACCTGTAATACTGTGTTTGTCATGCAGTCCTTTCTTAAGTTACCAAATCAAGTCAAACATTCCTAAAATGCACACTTACCATTATGTTCAAAGCTTCTTTCCTTTAATTGTTTGTAAGTGGGTGACTTTCCCTTTGGAGATAGTGCTTTTTAGGAAACATTTTTAGGAAAATACTGAGCTGGAACCTGTGTGATACAAACTTTCAGACTATCAGATGGGCTGCACCTTGTCTTGTAGATTCAGCCCTAAATGCCTAAATTCATCTTCAGGAGCCCAGTTTAAGAACCAAAGTTTGTAAATATTGGATTAGTCTTGCATATGCTCCTTGGCTATGTCAGGACTAAACTAAAGCTCTGAATCCAAATATTACTAGCTTCAAAATATTTACTCATAGACTGGGATATAATTCTATCAGTAACATGCTGTCCTCTTGATGCACAGGGCTTTGTTTCAAATACATTTATTACCTTGGAAATAAACAGGAAGAAATTTCACAGGGAACAATTTTCCTTATCTAAGTAAAAACATAAATATACTGTAACCTAAACATAAATATATCTGTATCCTATACATGTATTTACCAGTGCTGACGCCCTTTGGCCTTACTCCAGTGAATTTTCTCACTGACATCAATGGGAGAAAGATGGGCTCTGCATAGGAGGAAACCTATGAATATTTTTTCTTCATCATCCATCCATCCATCCATCTATTTTGGGACGTGCTAAATGCCTGTTCTCTGTTGTAACATTAACATCAGTATGTGGAAACTCGGGTGGCTAAAATAAATCAGTGAAATGCAATATACATGACTTCACATGGAACTGTGTGTACATTGTTGAGCACAAGTGCCCTGTGCCTGCTCTGCTGTGCCAGCCCTACAGCCAGGTACCCCATTGTGTCCCTCAGCAGTGGGTGCAAGCAAGGCAGGCATGAACTCTGGGCTGCTGGTCTGTCCAGAGCCTCTGTCACTCCTGAGGTGGTGGGATACTCTTTGGTTGTCATTTAAAGGCAGTGAAATGGATACTTTTACCAGCCTCTAATTGTGGGGATTAAAAGATCTCTAGTATTTCACAAAAGCATTTTTTGGGATCTTTTGCATTGTGGGCCTGATTGAGTGGTTGCTGAAGGCAATGAAAATTATATTGATGATGTCTGAGGTCCTGATTTGTGAGGCAGCTGTCTCTCCTTACCTTTTATGAGGGATACAGGCTTCCAACTAACCTGGACCATTTCTTCAACCTTACTAGAGATCCTCTTGATTAATTTTAGTATGAATAAGCACATTCCCAAATTAATTTGATTTTTATTTTGAATGGAAAACTTAAAGGTGTAAGTTCAGTCTTTATGGGCTGAATGTTTTCTGCCCACAGGGAAATCAATGGGAGACCTTTACAAAGTTGGACTTTGATGAAGATGCTGAGGGGCCAGTCCTGCCTCAGAGTCCCCTCCAATCCATGGGGAGCCTGGTCTGCTCCACAGAATGGTCCTGTGCCTTGACACTGATTTTTCACCCACCATGACCACAGGCTCATGGATGAGGAAGGAATACCCATGGCTGCTACCATCCCTGGCCCTCTAGCTTCAGATTAATCACCAAGGTTGGAGCATGACTGCCCCAGGAAGAAGGAGAAGCAACTGCATTGCTCTGCTCAACACATGGCAGCTTGCTCATCTCCTCTCCACAGAACATTGATCTTCAAGGCCATCCATGATTAAAGGAGTGGGAGACATTCCCTGGATTCAGCTGTTCCCTCTTTCTTTTTCCTGCTTAAGAGGTAAGTGCTGAACAAACTCCCTCTTTAATATTCACCTAACAGAGAATACAATGACTAATCTGTCATCAAAGTATTTAGGGAAGATGATGATGATGATGATGTGTTTTTTGTTTTTATTTTACTGTGATATTTGTACAAAATCCATAAACATGTGATAAGAAACAGGTTGTAGTTGCTGGTTATTCTTGTCCAGATGCACAGAAATGCCCTCCCTGATGGTTACTTTCCAATGACAACCAGCTCAGGGCTTAACATTTTTCGGTTGCACAGCCAGCTTTCAAGGTTACACATAGATGCTGAATGAAACAGAGCCCACTGGTTATTTTTAGAGAGGCTCTAAACAAGAAGTAAATCCCTGGGGCAGTGCTGCCAGAGATGCATAAAGTTCAAATCCAAATTAAAACTGCCTATCTTTGGCCTAAATTCCAAGTTGAACTTGAGGAAAACTGCAATCTGTAACTTGAACTTTATGACAAAAACTCGTTTGCAATTAGTTTCTGACACCTGAGAATACATGGTACAAACACTTGAGAAATAGAACTTGAATGAAAAATGTGAACATTTGTCCAAAAATGTGGTACCTGTTCTTGTGAGACAGTGTTGTATCACTTCAAGTTTCAATAGCTTCACTGGAATTTGGAGAATCTAATTTTTTGTGATTCTTAATTTCAACACATCTTTGTAAGATCAAGTCCTACAATGTAACTGTAAATTTGAGGGGCAGGAGGAAAAACATGTTTATTTACTGATCCCTTTAATGACAACCTATGATGCTCAGGTCTTGGTTCAGCAATGACCACGACAGAATATGAAGAAAGTAGACCCCTTGTCAGCAGTGTATTTATGCAAAGTAGTGCAACTGAAGCTTGTTCTTGATTTCTTTGCTGAATCAGAGCCTGTATCTTCTTCCTGCCAAGGCAGAGATCTAATACCCCTCCTAAATGCACTAGTAATTCTAGAAGCCCTAATGAAAGTCAAGATAACACCACAGATTTTATAAATAAGGGTCTTTATTTAGAATACTGTTGAAAACATTCTTGGCAACCACATCGTATAAATATATAAAGTTAAAAGTTTGACACAACAAACCAAGCAATATTAAATATTTTTAAATTTCTCCCCTTTTTAAGTTTTGATTTTGTTTCCTTTTTTAAAATTTATTTATTTTGCTCTTTTTTCCTTTTTTTTTTTTTTTTGGAAAGCAACTCTTATTTACAATTATACAAAAGTTTTATAAAAAATGGTCCACAACCTTATTTTGGCCAGAACAGGAGTAATAGGAAGGATCTATCATGCCACTACTGCTGTAGATTTGTAGATTTCTATTTTCCTCCACATTCAAGGGCCAACTTCCTATTCCCCACAGCCCAGATTAAATATTGGCCATTTCATGGTATACAATTTTACCTCTAAAGACATATTAAATAACTTTAGTTTAGCAACCAATAAATAACTATGTGTACTTTGAAGTGATACAGGTTTGCAAAGTTACATATTTGAAGGAATTTTCAGTGATAGTTTAAAACTGGAACAAGTCTTAAGAAGTCTTTTCAACCTTAGAAGGCAGGTCTTGAGTGTGGCCAAACGGAGCAAATTGTTCTCGGTGCAGTCCAGCTGGAAGGGTCCTTATAGCACTTGGTAGATGGGGTTGCTGCTGCTGCTGGTATCCTGGGGAAGTGGGGTGCAGTTGGTGGGGGAAGGAATCTGGGCTCCACCATCACTCAGACTCACTCCTTCTGGAGGGGAACAGGGACTCCCTTCAGCAACAGTTTCCACTGGAGGCAGTATAGGGCATGTGGAATTATCTGTGGAAATCCTCTCTACAATGCTTGAGAGGCAGTCGAGACTGGAAACAACAGAACTCTTCCCATGCTTTGGATCTAAGAAACAGACAAAAAAGGTGCTCAGATTATCCAGTGGGAACTCAACACCAGTGGGCAGCACACGTTTGTGAGCATGTGAAGACTCAGAGGAAATGGGTATTGGTGAAGGACACCAGCTATCAGAAAACATATTGTAATTTCAAAATGGAAAAGAAGCCAAACCACAGCGTGCTGCTCTGGAGACAGGGAGGATCCAAGGCTTCCCTGAGTCCATAGAAAGGGAAGAGCAGATTTGAAATCAATTGTAAACTACTCCAATTTGGATCAATGATAGAGTAAGAAGAGTCTTCATGTAAAATATGGTTAAACACTGGAAATTAGTTGCAGAGAAGAATATGCTTCTACCCAAATGTCATATTTGCAAAATAGGAAATTCAGTTATAACACATCCCCTAATTTGCAAATACACCTAGAAGAACTCCAGTGCCTCTACGAGCTGCATTGGCTCTCTGGCTGGGAAGGCAGGTTTCTCTCTCTGCTCAGCTGGACCTGGAGCAGGCACAGGAAAGCCAGAGAGCCTCTGTGTCAGTGTTTCACACTGCCATCAGGGCACAGACTCACCATTTGGGGACTCTGTGTAGTAGCTGCTGTCATAGCTGTTCCTTCTGCGAGAGCTGCACGGGGGCCCGCTGTACTCCATCTGGGAAGGAGAGACATCAATCACAGTGAGGCCAGGCTCTCACCCAAAGCCCAGAAACCATCTTATTTCATATTTCAGTCTCTCTCTGTGCCATCATTGCAGTCCTGGCTGAAATGCCATCAGGCTGTAGATTCTTTGAGTGAGGAAGAACATAAATTGGTTAGAAAGGGATCCACCCCAGAATATTTTATGTGGCACAGCTGTTCCACAGGAAAGTTCTCACTCTTGCATCAAATGCTGCAGTTTTACAGATGCAATGAGGCTTTGCAGCATTCTGATCAGATACAGCCCTTCATGTCTCTTTAGTTTACAAAAGGGACACTGAAAGGGGAATGATGTCATTTTGATTTAATTTTTGAAGATTTTTCTAAACATGAATTCCTCTTTAAAAGCCTCTGTCTACCTTTGTCCCTCTGTATTTCCTTCAGTTTCTTTTCTCATTTCAATTTTGTATAGAAAATGCTACAGAACATTGACTAATCTATTTGTTTTCCAATACTTTTATGCACAGTGAAATTCCTCTATTAAAAGAGGATGTATCTTGAAGAGGAATCATTTGTGTAAATCTCTCCAATCTGTCAACTGTCTCATAATCACAGATACTCAACTCAGTAACGATTATCCCCACCAGAGCATAAAAAGCAATCTCTGGTCTGAAAGTGCTGCTCATGGCCTATCCAGAGAGCTGTTCTGGACTCTGGACACCACATCCCACCAGCCCCGAGTCAGACCAGAGGCTCAACCTACAGCCCCAGCCAAAAAATGAGACACCCACCCTTCTTCACTCACGCCCATAATGTACAAGCAGGACTGAAAGGCTGGATTCTCCTTCCTACTGCTTGTAAATATCTATGGACGGGATGAAGTGAGTGAGAAGAGAGAACCTTTTTCTGAAAGGTCAAGAAAAGCAATTCTTATTACTTAGACCCTCCTCCTGTTCTCATGAGGAATGGCAGAAAACAAAGCCCAGACTCTTACCAATTCCCCTGTAACTACCGTGTCGTACGGGGACCTTGCTCTCTGCTGTCCTTAGAGGATTCAAAGGTAATGATACAGCAGAAGATGGAAACAGAGATGCCTCAGGAGCTACGGGAGCACGGGCAATGCCCGCAGGTGCCCATCCCCAGCAACCTCCTGAAGTCCTCCCCCAGCAGCTTTCCCCTGGCTCTTCCAGGACATGGGGAACCTGCCTAATTTCTCATCCCACAGAACAGAATGTGTAACAGATCCTTCTTCTTTCCCAGAGATCCTGTCATGTGGGGACCCCACCTCCCTTCGCTGCGGGTGCTCAAGGCACAAGAAAGGACTTTGTCTTCTGCCTCAGGAGGTACAGAAGGCAGGTGCTCTAGGGGAGGCAGGAAGAGGCGACTCGCCCTGCTCGGGTTTGGACCAAGAGCGCCCAGGGCACCTCGGTGGCAGGGAGTCCTCCCTGGGGCACTCACCATGCCGTCGGAGCAGTTGGAGCGGGGGCTGGAGGCGTCCGATTCCCCGCTGTAGTGCTCCAGCACCGGATAATAAGCGTCCTCCTGCTCCCGCAGCAGGGCCTGCAGGCTCTCGATGTAGCGGATGGCGTTGCGCAGGATCTCCACCTTGGGCAGGCGCTGGTTGGGGTTGGTGGAGGTGCAGCGCTTGAGGGTCTCGAAGGCCTCGTTGACCTTGCTGAGCCGCCGGCGCTCCCTCATGGTGGCGGCCTTGCGGCGGTCGGCGTTGGTGGTCTTCCTCTTGCACGCCTTGCAGGCCCACAGCAGGCAGCGGCCCGCCTGGTGGTGCCCGCTGGGCGCCCGGACGTGCTCCTCCTCGTGCCCGTGGTGGTGCCCGTGGTGGTGCGGGTGCTCCTCGGGCTTCAGCAGACCCCCGACGTGCACCAGCCGCGGGTCCAGGTCCTCGAAGAAGTGCATGTCCGACGTGTTGAAGCACGGGTCATCGTAGAAGTCATCGGCGGCTGTGAAGGAGCACAGGGAGCCCTCCGTCATCTCCATGGGGCCCAGTAAGTCCATGGGGGCGGCACAGGGGACAGCGGCTGGGCCGGAGGGGACAGCGAGGGGCTCAGAATGGAGGGGCCTTCGACCGGGCTCCTCTGTGGCCGGGCGGGTGCGCAGAGCCGAGACCCTCGCAGCCTCNCGCCCCGAGGAGGGGACAGCGTTGCGCCCCGCTGTCCGCGCGCAGCCTGGCGGGGCGTGCACCGTGGCGGCTCCGCTGCTTCCTCGCAGGGAAGAAGCCCCCAGCCCCGGGACGGGTCTGTCCGCGGCGGCCGCGGCTCCGCGGCCACACGGGTAATTACTGCGAGGGTGTTCGTGGGGGCGGGCGGCTCCAGGGGACACCGCGGGGAGCGGGGACACGGCGGAGAGCCGGGAGGTGCGGGCAGCGGCGGCGGGTCGGGCAGGAGGCGGCCGCTGCTGGGCCTGCAGGGGGCGGTGTGGGGCCGTGCCAGCGGGAGGCGCCAGCCTGCCTTCCTTGGGGAACCCGGCGGCTCCTCTCCCAGAGCTGCTCCCCTTCCCTCGGAAACTTTGCGGAGACGGAGCTCACTCCGTGCCGCGGCGTTTTGCTGCGGTAGCGCTGCAGTTGGATGGCCTGCGCGATAAGGGTTTATTTGTAGCAGTGGGAGAGTTTGGAGCTTGGGGAAACGGGATGGGTTTTGGTAACGTCTCTCAAGGGTGCCTGAGTTTTTACTCTGGGTTTTTTGAGTATCATTTGAGATGAGAAATTAGGTTCATTTCAGAGGACGTCAGTAATTCAACTATATGATTTCACTAACTTCATTTTTAAAATAGTAGTGCATCTATTTAATGTCCCACATGCTAAAATTACTTTCTGTTCTGCAGTTATAAATGTTGGCAAAATTTTAGCTCATTCAAAATCAGCAGCAAACTGCTGTCTTCAGTAGGACAAGGGGCTGACTGACAGAATCTCAAAATGTAAAAAATGTCCATCAATGATCAATCCCCAGTCCCTGTGCCTATGACTTGTCAGATGGGTTGTCATGGGCTTCTTTTGTTGTTACATGATTTGGTTTTTTTGGCAAGAATTCCTAATCTGCAGTCTCCATTTTCTACTTACCTAAATATCTTTGAGTACAAGATAAGAACTGTAAGTCTTGTTCTGTCAGTTTCCCTAAAAGATAAAGATTTTGTTTAAACAGAAAACTCTGTGTTTTTTGGACTCTGTACAAATTTATTCTTTCACTGTACCCAATGCTGAAAAGCAATATGTCCCAAGGAGATCAGCTACTGACCACCCCTACACATTTAGAAATGTATCTCCCAGCTGTTTCTGAGAGGCAGAGTGGCAAACCTGTGGAGACACTTCACTGTTATTAGAGAGGTTCTTTGATCCAGAAGGAATAAAGATACTTGGTTTTAAATCTTTATTGAACAGGTAACAAAGTAAACATAATTTGTATTCAAAATAGTGCAAGATAGACAATAATGTAAAATAAATATAAATGAGTTCTATGCTGTAACAACTAAACATGTAAAATGGGATATCAAGGCTTGGTGGCAGCAGTGTGACCCACTCAAGACACTTAAACTCTCTTCTAACCATTGACTTAATTTTTGGGAAAAGGTAATTTTACCTAATATTTAGTCAGTATTTGTAGCCTATTCTGCTCCTGTGTATTTCTAGCTTATATGTGACCCCAGGAAAAGACACTCAGGGACTTGAGTGCATAGGGGTTACCTTGAGCAAAGTTGTAACAAAAAGTGGTGCTTGGACAAGCACTGCAGGGAGTTTGCCAATAACTGCCCATGAATGTGGGCTTAAGTACATGAATTCATCCAAGTGAAAAGGTCAGGAGAAGGCTGTGACCACACAGTGAATTCCACACAGTGATCTTCCAATGGAAGTGCCCTTGAGGACACCTTTGGGTTTGGACATGCTGATCTCCAGAGGTCCCTTCCAACCCGAACAATTCTGTGATTCAGAGATTCCCTGCTGCTGCCACCACTAACATCCACTTTCCAGTGTAATTCCCAAAGACTGTTTGTCCAGAAAGAAGTTGCCTTTTGCAGTGGGGCCTGAAAAAACACCCTTGCAAAGAACAAACCCTGAGATGCTCTTCTCAGTTTTGTGTGGCCAGAAGAGAGAATGAAAGAAAGAACAACCTCCACTTGGAGACTTTTAAGTGCATTCCTCACTTTGACAGCAGGCAACCATAGGTAGTGTTTATGGCAAGCATTTACAAGGATTCTGTTGTTAAACCTCTTTGGAAGCCTCTGGGGCTGTAACTCACAATTTCAGTAAAGATTAGGTCTCTCTTGAGCTCCCAGTTTAGATGCTGTGTTTAAGGTATTGGTGCTGCACCAGCTATTCAGAGCTGCCCCAGTTGTGTTTGGATTGTTTGGGCACTGCTTTAGAGGTACAGACACAGAGAGTGTGGATCAACAAGTACTCAGCAGAAAAAGGGAATCTGCAAGGTTTCTCTAAGAGCTGTTGCCCTTATACCTTTTCCATATTCCTTCATCTCATTTTTTTCAGGATGTGATTGAACAGGGAGCTGGGAAGGCAGAAGCAGATTTTACTTCCTACATTGAGAAGCATGGATAGACTGATCCTATACACAACTGACAGGTACTATTAACAAATCTGAGACCATATTCACAAGCATATGTGCCCTCTCAGCAGAAGCAGCATGTGGACAAGAAGAGTTTATTATCTGCAGTAACTGATTGACTTCTCTTTTCTTTTTCAGAGGATAGAGACTGGGGAAACAGCTGACTGTGAGTTTATCTAAAATTAACAGAATTGTCTTTTCAGGCAGAGGGCCCAGAATGTGTTCTGGCAAAGGAAAAGGGAGAAAGACTTAAATTCTGAGAGTGTGTGGATACATTTGGTTAGAAGATGAACATGAAAAGTCTGCAAAACAGACATGGCACTACTTCATGGAAAAATAAGAGGTGTGTAAGTCTTGCTCTGAAAAATTTAAAAGTCAAGGTCTTTGTTATGTTGGTCTTGTTGAAGGTAAAAGTTTAAGTGCTGTAAACCATGGAGGAGGCTGTAACTATGTTTCAGAAGGTCATCAGTTTTTAAAAGGTGAAGGTTGTTGTACAAGTAGGTCAAACGTTACCAGTAGTACATGAAGTCGTTTTATTTGGCACTCGTTTATAATTCAGTTAGTAGCTTTGCTCTGCTGTATTTTAATACTGAGAGGGATGGATTCCATTGCTCTTACTCATGTTGAGTTGCAGTCAGTGGAACTAATTGTTGAATAAGGTATGCTCAGCATGAGGATGGGTGATGGAATCTAGCCCAGATGGAAGTATCTTTTAAACTACTGCTCTGTTAGAGAGCAGCAATCTCAACACAGGCAAATCTAGCAGGATTCTAAAAGTGCTTTGAGCCATTCCTGTGGCACATAGCAGTATATTTATAGATGAATACAGAGGTTTTAAAGTGGTTGTGTTCCCCATCCCTGCCCCAAAGTTGAACCACATTCACAGAAAGATTGGGGAAGCATCTGCATTGTAATTTTCTGTCCCATGTTACACCACCAACAGAAGGTAGGTAGGCTTTGCAGAAATCCTTACTTAACTGCAGCTGTATCAGAGTTTACTAAAAATGTTTCATTGTGCAGTGTTTTTATAGTAATGCAGTTTTCTGACATTTACTTTCACTCTGTGGAATCCTCTTCCATCATGCACAACCTCCTTAGATGTAGAAAAATACTGGTGCAGTTTTGTTAACACATGCAAAATCCCTTGGAGAAGAATACCAGCATGCCTGGGTGGTGAATTGAGAAATACAATGGAGATGCAAACATGGAACTGAATTTATTTTCAAGCAAAATAGGAGTATCAGCTAAAGTATTACATGAAAGTCTGAGGCAATCTTTCAATGAATCAAACCCCAATTGCATAAAACATGTATATAATGACAAAAAACCCTAACTGCAGGCAGCTGATTGAGCCAGTTGCTCTTCTTAGGTGACCTTGGGAGCCAGAATGAGGCACTCTGGTAGGAGATGACTGAGGAGGAACTTGGACACCTCTGGACTATAACTAAGCTGGCTAACCTGCCCTTATTGGAAGGCACAACTAACAAGTGGCCTCTCTCTCTGATGTAATTCTAGTTAAGTGTGCTGTTTTTTCACTAGGATCTCATGCCCCTACTTGGGACCAAGTAGGGAATATAAGAAATAGCAGGAGTGCTACAGTAATACCTTTAGTGAGCCAGCTGAGATAGGGATTTCTATCATAATTAGAGCCATCATTCTGTATTAAGTCTGGACAAAGTCCTAGAGCTCCTCTCTTCAGTGACACTTGCAAAATATGCCTTAGAACCCCCGAAGATCTCATCTAATAAGAACTCATTTCTCTCTCATCTGCTTTCTGAGGATGAGAAAGGCCAACTAGGCAATAACTATAGAGAAATCAGCACATTTTCTCATTCCCATTGTTGAGGAAATGTTTGCATCCTTCATACTGAAGAAGTAGACCACTAGAAATAGCTGTTCAGTAAATGCATTAGACTACTCATTTAAATTGCTACTATGATAGAAATAAGACAAGAAAACTTTTTTCCAAACAAGTGTTTTTAAAAAGACGTTAAGTATGTTACTATACTTGTTAGTAATGTAAAATACCTCAAAGCAATATAAAATATTCAGTAATATAAAACTAAATATTTGAATTGTCTGCCACATAAAAGTTGCCTTGCATTCAAGGTGCAGTGGTTTCTTTTTTATTTAATAAAAATTATATGTATTCTTAAAATAATTTGCACTAATTAATCCTGTTAATCACTTAAAAAAGAGAAGAAGCTTAAGAGTTTTTGGCTTCTAGGAAGAATTGCATAGATAAATGTGACAATCTAGCTGGCAGCCTTGCTATCATGTAAAGCAAAGAGTGGCATGGGGGAGATTTTGAGCTGTGACTCAGCAGAGGATGAGGGGATGGGGTGTAAAGCAGGAGGAGGGACAGAACATTGTGTCTCCTGAGTTCTGGTCCCAGCTCCACCCTCGGGACAGGTTTGCCTGAGGAGCTGTCTGTAGCTGCAGCAGCTCAGCATTAAAGGCCCTCCCTGCCCTGCTTCACCTTCGCTCCCGTGCCATCGTTGCACTGTGGCAGCATCGTGGTGCAGTGTATGGTTGCATATATGGGCCCTATGCCGTTCCTGTGCTGGGAGCATTCTCTCTGGGGTCGCTTCAGGCCTTCTGCAGCTCCTGTGCACTGCTGGAGAGGCGGGCAGGGGCTGCAGTGGTCACTGGGCTCTGGCTCTGTGCTGGTCCTGAACTCTTTCTGCAGCCGGTCCATGAAGTAATCCCCGAGACTATTTCTGCCATCCTGGGAACAGTCAAGCCTGCGAGCATTGGTCAGCAGATCTCCCATCAGCTTGATCTTCTGGATTTTGGGCCCAATAAATTGTTTCTTGATAGTGCTTGCACTATAAGGGTCTGCATTTTCCACACTCAGGGCATAAAGCTCTTCAAAATATCGCAGAATAGTTTTCCACTGTAGCATTGCTAGTTCCAGGGCTTTCATCAGACCAACCGCATAATCACAGTTTGGTTTCTGAAAACAAAGACAGAATTGTGTTTGCTCAGAAGAACAGCTCATGTATCTGTATTCATCAGGGGATTCCTGCAACTTAACCTGGTGCTCTAAACAAGCTGTACTAGGATTTTGCAACAACTACTTCTAGTCTGGAGCATCTGTTGTTTTTTGCAGGCTGCAAACACAAGTGTCAGAACCCAAGCACTTCTTCAAGGAACAGATTTAGACAGCAGCAGCTTATGTCTTATGTCTTGCATCAGGAAACCAAATCATAGAATGGTTGGGGGTGGAAGGGACCTTAAAACCATCTTTCACTAGCCCAGGCTGCTCAAAGGCCCATCCAAGCTGGCCTTGGACACTCCCAGTAATGGGGCATTGTCTACTACTCTAGGCAATTTTTTCTACTGTCCCACCACCCTCACAGTAAAGAGGGTCTTCCTAATATCTAATCTAAATCTGCCCTCTTTCAGTTAAAAATTGTTATCCCTCATCCTAACACTGATAAAAGAGTCCCTCTCCCTCTTTCCTGTAGGCCCCCTTTAAGTACTGGAAGTCCTAAGCTCTTCCTCGATGCAAACTGAGCATTAAGAAGGGTTTTCACAATAACCTTTTTACTCTCTACAGCTTAACAACTGCTATGATGAACCAAAGAGGAGCATTCTGTATTAACTAATTTAGTAGAGGAGAATCAGCCCCTTGGTCTTAAAGAAATGAGGTGGGTTATTTTGTCCTTGAAAACTTTGAATTATTCCTTTGTACCTGTGCAAGCCCAAGTTAGATCTTAGTTCAAATTCTGCCACGAGCTGTACTTTAGCAAATCAACTACTGCCCCAAGCTGGATGGGTCTCCTTCCTTACAACTCTTCTAATTATGGTGCTGATTATGTCTAAGCTTCTACTTAGGTTCAGTGTGAAGGAGACAAGTGGGCTGTTTCAGCACAATTTAAGGAATCATAATGTATTACAGCATACTGGAAACAGCAGTGTCCAGCTAAATAAAAGAAAAGAGGAACACTGTCCATACTCTTTTGAGCTGGAAAGCAACCCCACAGAGTCAGGACTGTATGTCTGACAGTTTCCAGGCATCGCAGTCAAGAACAAAACTGTGTACACAAGCATGTCAGGTAAATTTTATCTGGGAATCTAATAGTGCATGAATGCAGAGATCTGAAGTACCAACAATATAATTCAGTAAGTTAAACAGATCACAGCTGCTTGAAAATTTGTTTTCTAATACCCACCTGGATGGTTTTAGAGCAGTAATGGCCTCCCCTTTCTTGCTGATACTTCATCAACGCCTCTGCGGCTCCTCTCTCTTCCAGAGCTTGATGCAGGAAGAACTTCGAGATATTTGGTAGAGCCACATGTGACTGATCAAAATATTCACCCTAAGCACACAAAACAGGAGTGTTAAGATTTGCCAGAGATGGGGTTCACCTGCAGCAGAACAGGGCTTTAAGAGAACCTGGGAGACCCTTCCAGGGGAAGGTGTTTTCTTCACAAAGCACAATCACTTTGGAGACCTTGATCCAATTTCTACAATAAACAAAGTAAGTAGTTAGAGTATGAAATGAAAAAAATCTATACTTCTACTAGAACTCCTTCTGTCCTTTAATACAGGTCAGGCAACTGTAGTAATGATGTTACTCTTGCAGTAGCAGTTAAGAGATCTTCAGAATATTTTATTTATGAGTGGTTAGCATGTGTGTGTTTTGTAATTGTGTTTTGTGGAAGGTTTTTGTTTTGTTTTTTAAGCATCCTCCCAGAACAGAGAACATAAAATTTATCCCTGCAGGCCTGCATTCCAGTCAAAAGTTGAGGCAAATACCAAAAAGACAACAAGCACAACTTTGCATCTTTTCAACATCTTTATCGTGGACAATGGTATTCCAAAATAATGGATACCACTACTGAACTATACACCTTCAATATTAAATGTAGCTCATGCCTGGGAAGGCATATCAAGAAGAACATCAGTCTTTTGGAGCAAGTCCAGAGGAGGGACACAAAGTTATCAGAGGGAAGAAGGATCTCCCTATGAGGAAAGGCTGAGGGAATTTGGTTTGTTCAGCCTGGAAAAGAGAAGGCTCTGAGCTGACCTAATTGTGGCCTTCCAGTACCTGAAGGGAGCCTACAAGAAAGATGGAGAAGGACTTTGTACAAGAGCATGCTGTGACAGGATAAGGAGGAATGGCCTCAAACTGAAAGAGTAGGTTTGCATTAGGTATTTGGAAAATACTCTTTACTTGTGAGGGTGGTAAGACACCAGAACAGGTTGCCTGGCAAAGCTGTGGATGCCCCATCATGAAGTGTTCAAAGTCAGGCTGATTGGAGCTCTGAGCAAGCTGGTTTGGGGAAAGGTGTCCCTGTATGTGGCAGGGGGGTTGGAACCTGATGATCTTTAAGATCCTTTCCAACCCAGGCCATTCTATAATTTCAGAAGTATTACAACCCTGAATCTCCTCCAGGCCTTGTTCTGTTCTATTTGGGAAATATTCACTGCCATATTTAACCTAACAGATCTAACAGCTCTTACATTTAGGATATTTTAATCCATTGTATGGCTGTCTCATAAGGAGAAGTATTACAGGCAGGTAGCAAAGGAGAGACAGCAGCTTACATTGGTTTGAACACTGGCTCTGCACAGCTCTGATGTCAAAGAGAATGAGAAACAGCAGCTGGGACTATGCCAAGAAGCAAACTGAGGGAGCTACAGCATCCTGATCTGCTGGTGCCCTGACCATGTGTGTGCACCACAGCTCAGCTCCTGTCTCTTGGACATGCTCTGCACCAGAGCACACCTCACTGGGTATCACACTGCTGGCTTGGAGCTGCCTAGCAGGGCCAAGCTACAAGGATGTGCATTTCCTAACTTCTCCTGCTTCTGACTGTGTTCCCTGCTTTCCTCTATTACCCTGCTTAAGCCAAACAGAGCTATGGTGCTCTGTTTGGAAAAATAAAAGAAGAAATATTAAACACAAAAAAAATAGCTTTTTAAAATGTTTTTCTCTTAATTTTTTCAGGCCATCCTGGGATACTCTAAACCTGTGACACACGTACACACATGCAACCATAGACCACTGAAGAGAAAGCACATACTGGAATGTTGTATTAAGAACATTCATTGCATTATTTGCAGAAGCCTTTTTCTCAAGTCACTTATTCCTGTTTCTGTTGACAGCGTAGCCAAGACTGAGTGTTTTATAACCAGTTCCTCAGTGCAAGTGTGCAGCAGGACTTCAAGTGGAGCCCAGGTTAACACATCTACTTAACTGTTAAGGTAAATCTTTAATGTCAATCATTCACTCTTTAGGATGTTCACATTTCTAGGTTTGATTTATCCACAGTCAGTTTCTAACTGAGTTTTCTCCAGCCCATCCAGCTGCCAATTGCTACAATTTTTTTCTTCCACAGGCTTAACGGATTTTACTGTATACTTAAATTTTCATTGAACTTATACTTGACACCAAACTCAAGTGAGGGATCTTGGGGATATACTGAATATAGTTTGTATTGTTTCCCAGAGGATGCTTGGCATCAGAAGGTATGGCATTGGTAATTTTTATTTTTAAGTTTTAATGTCTCTGTTAAGTTATATGTCTCTCTTAACACTTGGTATGTAGCCAGATGCAATTTTAGGATGAATTTGACATGCTATCAGTGCTGCCTTTTATAATATCATGTCTAAAGCTCATGCCTGTGGAGCAAGAAACCCTAAGCCACCTGCGACGTTCACAGACTAGGGTTAACCACACACAACTATTCTGCAAAGTTTGGGGGAAACCCCACTCAAGCGTTACACTCCAAAGCTGTTAGCAGTGCCCGTTCCTGTCCCTCTTCCCCAGGCAAAAGCCCCTCTGTGGGTGACCCAAACCACACGAGCGCTCGTTTCACGGCCCGCGCCTCCCCGACCTTCCTCGTTGTTTTCCTGGCTCTGGCAGGAGCACTGCCGCCGGGGCGCCGGGGAGCCCCCACAGCCCCTGGGGCCGGGCACAGGCAGCGCTCCGCTGTCCCTGCCCGACTCGGAACCCTCCTCCTCGGCCAGGCCCGGCACTTGCTCTGCCCGCCGGCGGCTGCCAGCGCAGGGCGATGTGCGCACACGCGCAGCCTGCCGTGCCCTGCCCGTCCCGCCGCCTTACCAGCGCCTGCAGGCAGTAGTGCAGCTCCAGCTGGGCGCCGGTGATGCCGCAGAGCGCCTCCTCCACGGCGGGCGGGAAGCCGTGGCGGACGCGGCTGCCGGGCAGCGGGCGGTGCGCGGGGCAGGCGGGCAGCGTCACCCGNTACCTTAATAGTTAAGTAGATGTGTTAACTTGGGCTCCACTTGAAGTCCTGCTGCACGCTTGCGCTGAAGAACTGGTTATAAAACACTCAATCTTGGCTACGCTGTCAACAGGAACAGGAATGAGTGACTTGAGGAAAAGGATTCTGCAATGAATGTTCTTAATAAAACATTCTAGTATGTACTTTCTCTTCAATAGTTTATGATTACACATGTATACATGTGTGACAGGTTTGGAATATCCCAAGATGTCCCTAAAAATATAAGAGAAAAACATAATCTTGTACGTTTAACATGCCTTCATTTTCTTTCTAAACAGAGCAACATAGCTAAAGTGAAAGTATTTCCCATTTAGACAGGGTAATAGAGGAAAGCAGGGAACACAGTCAGAAGCAGGAGAAGTTAGGAAATGCACATCCTTGTAGCTTGGCCCTGCTAGGCAGCTCCAAGCCAGCAGTGTGATACCCAGTGAGGTGTGCTCTGGTGCAGAGCATGTCCAAGAGACAGGAGCACACACATGGTCAGGGCACCAGCAGATCAGGATGCTGTAGCTCCCTCAGTTTGCTTCTTGGCATAGTCCCAGCTGCTGTTTCTCATTCTCTTTGACATCAGAGCTGTGCAGAGCCAGTGTTCAAACCAGTGTAACCTGCTGGCTCTCCTTTGCTGCCTGTCTCTAATGCATTCTCTTTATGGGACAGCAATACCATGGCTAAAACTCTTCTAATGTAAGAGCTGAGCCCTTTCCCAGGCAGTCACATTCGGTACCTCCAGTTCCTGCAGCAGTGTCTGAGAGTGTGGCCAGCCTGGGCCAAGGCTGGAGGGGCTGGTGAGAACATGCAGGCAGAGGCAATCCTATGGAGGGACTGAGCTCTGGAAAGTCCTGGGAATTTAGCTGTATGTGTATATGTCTTGGCTACAGGGTAAATTCTTTAGGTATTTTGGTTTAGTGCTAAAAATGTTGCTGCTGAACTGGTTCTACCTATGCTTGTTAAACCATCTTCAGGATTTTAGTAACCAGTAATCCTCAGCTTGTACAGTTTCTTCAAAGTACACATTACTGACTTGAATTTCAGCTGTTTTACCACATGGATGGAGCTTGGCATTTCTTGAGCATTTCTTTACCTTTAATAGATTCCAGCTACTGGAGTGGAAATATGAGTAATCTCAACACCCTTCGAAATCAATAATTTTCTGTTCAGTGACTTTGTTTAGTAAGCTCAATGTTATGGGCTGTTTTGTGGAATATTTTTCTAGCAGATCACTCCCCCTCCAGCCCAGGATCCTAAGGGCAGAATCGTTTTCCGTTGCCTGTTTTAATTGTTATTGGATCTGACTACCTGGAGTCGAGCACGCATCGTCTGAGAGTAGTCATGTAGAGATGTGAGAACATTGCTCATGTGAAACTTAAATAATTCTTGTTCAGTGCCTCCATCTCATATGCTATTCAGCCCTCTTATTTTTCTTTAGTTCTGATTCTTCACGTTGTAGTTAAATTAGGAGTTTCGCTTAAAAAAGTCAAACAGCATTTAAGCATTTGTGTAAAATTCCATATGAGTAAAGTATAGCTGTAATGTTTGCAAGACTAAGTTAAGTGCTTAAAGTCATTAAATGTCAATATATTGGCAAGACACTGGAACAACATATGACCTGGTTCTGAAGTTCTTAGTAAGTGTTCTCTTTTTCACTGTAGCAGTAGGGAAGATGTCCCTCCATCAGTTACCTGTTAGCTCCTGCCATTCCAACTGTCCTTGTTTTGGCCTGGAACATAGTTGCTAATTATTATTCCAGAATAATCCCTTGACTGCCTCAGAGGAGGAGGAGCAAGTGTGGTGCCTCTGTGTGTACCCATTGACATCTCAACCTAAATAAATACTTGATGACCTATCTTTGGCCAGTCTGAGTAACTTAAAAGTGTGATATAGTGATAGAAAACAAGTTAGCCAGTATCCCCATGGAAAAGTTTGTAGTTGTATTTTGTTGACTGGGCATTCATTACAATAATTTCTGAGCATATCAGCTCATAGAGGCTTGTATCTGCATTAGTGGACTTTGGAGCCTTGGAAGACGATATTAAGTTATCCCATTTCAGTGATGGACAGCTAAGAGACAAGGGCAGTTCTTAAGGCCATCTATGATACATGGAGCTGATCTGAAAACTGACTCTAAAGTTCTTTAATCTCCATATATTCCTTTTATGAGAACACCATTCAATTTATTTCACTTTGTGCTTTATGGAACTAAAGGAAATACACACCATTTGCACTGTCATCAATTATATTACGGAAAAATTCCATGACATATAGGGATTCTTGCTCCATAGCATGAGGTGATGTCACATGCTCTTTGTATCTGGGCTGGGGAAGGTATCATCTGCTCCCAAAGCCTGTGACCTCAAGAAATGCAGCATTCCAGGGAGCAAGCACTTCATTCTGTTCCTTAGTTACAACTTTTCAGCACAGAATCACAGAATATTCTGAGTTGGAAGAAACCAACAAGGATCATCAAAGGTTTGGTGACAGGCACATGCCTTGATGAAAGATGTCTTTTCATTTTTTATGATTTGGCATGATTTTGGTACAACACATTTTAAAGTGTGTTGGAAGTGTATGACATAGTGGGAAGCCAAACCACTACAGTGTGGTGTACAGAACTACAATTAAAATTCCACCAAAATAAGCTCTCTTACACACAAACCCACACCTTCCCTACTCCTCCCCGCTCCTTTTCCTATTTATTCTTTGGCAAAGTGCAGTAGAGAGAACTATTTGTGTCAGGGGGCTTTAGCAACCCTCTCAAAATATCCTTTTCCCTGAGCCTACTTTGCAAACATTTCCTTGTATCTGGCCATTTTCTATCCTGATTCTCTCATTTAAAGCTAGAGTCTTTAGGCTGCACTTTGTGATATCTGGAGTTGGTATTGTTTATTCTTTCACCACAGGTAGTGAGAGTTGTGGCTGTTGCTTCTCTCCAGCTGCCATCTGTGTGCTTCTTTCGAGCTGTGATGGGTTTTTCATGTGCTTTGCAAAAGGTCTGTCTAATGCTGCCAGACTTTTCTCTCATTCAGTGCCCATCAATAGCTCTGATGGAAACAGAGGGCTGTGTGAGGAAAAAGTAATAAACAGATAAATGTACGATATGTATGCCTGTGAATTGGCCGCCTTCTTTCATCATTTTGGTTTGTAATTAAGTGAAACCAAAGCCCTCTGGCAGGAAATTAGGAATGATTCATACAAACACCCATGAATTCATGATTGCTTTTATTGGACTTGAAGTCCCTTAACCCATTTTTTTTATGCTGTTCTAGTCTCAACAGGTGCTTCATCTCGCTATTTATCCAGTCCCACTCTTTTTTGCTTCCTTTATCCATGGAGGAAAAGCCAGCAAGAGTTCTGAGTTGTTTTGTTGCCTTTTTGCACTGTATGACTCATAAAGTTAAAAAAGAAGCCTGAAATTTGGTATGTTACTACTTAAGTAAGCATAGAAAAGGAACTTCTTTTAACTGACTTTCAGTAAAAATGGTCATCAGCAAAACATGAGATGGCCCTGGGGAGGCAACAGTGTTGTGACAAGGCTGTGAGCTGGACATTCTGGAAAATGCTTTTTGTCTCTCTGTCAGTGAGCAAATGGAAAGGGCCAGTTTGCTATAGTGCTCTGAAATCAGCAGGCTTCAGTGATACAAGAGAAGGATTTCTCAACAATAAAGCCTAGTCCCTTTGAAGTCAGTCTTGTTGCTGTCAAACAGAGCAGACAGAAGCCTATATTTTGGGTTTATAGTACTGAAAATTACTATACTGTGCTAGATCTGCACATATTTTGCTATATTTGGTTTCATAAAATGAGGTACAGTAATGAAGTCCTGTTTGAAAAATACTTGGATTAGCTTGTAATTTTGGAAGTAATTTTTAAGTGCCTTCTTTTGGCACTCACCTCGAATACTCCAAGCCTTAGTTTTCAATTGTTTTCCTTTTCTAGAGTCCCAAAGATGATCATTGATATTTCTGCATTTGCCAGACATCCATTACTGCAGTGTCAGAAGCCAGATGAGATGTTTGAGGATGTTCCTATCACTGGCAACAGCCATGTCTTTTTTGCCTCCATTGAGTTTTCCCACATTGCTCGATAAAGTTGTGACACTTCTCATTTCTGTTGTAACTTTTATCTCTGGCGGTTTGTTTCCATGGGCTTCCTTGGCACAAGTCTGTCTGCATGGCACAGATATTGAGAAGTTGGCTCATTGCCTCTCTTCTTAAGCAGTGAAGTTCTTCCTTAAGGAACTTTCCAAATGCTGGATAACATAAATTATTGTGATATATATAGAATTCTTTGCGACTTTACTGATTGAAATCTGTCCTTCAAACAGAATGTGCCCACAGCCCACAGGCATATCTCTGCTGTGTCTAAAGCTAACATAGGAGACAAGCTTGTGAGAGCCTCTGAAATACAGGCAGAGCTTATCTTTAACTTGGTGTCACAGAACACATATAGAAGGGTTTTCTAATTTGTGCTGTTTTCTTCTCTGCAGTGTTTAAATTAGATTATCTGTAATAAATGCTTGCTTCTACCATGGGACCCTTCCAGGAGTTTGGAGACAGAGAGCCTTCGCTGCTTCTCAGCTGGGAGCTGCTCTGGGGCTTTGGTGTACAGGGCACATCCTGCCTGTGTGCCACCAGCCCTCACCCTCCTGCTGGTCCCCAGGCCCCCCTCCCTTCTCATCTCTCTTCCTGTGGGCTCTTTCCCAGTGCTGCACAACCACAGAAATCAGGCAGACTCATCCTCTCCCTTTGCTCCACTCTACCTCCTCTGGACCGTGGAGAAAACTCTGCTAGCAGGAGGTTTGGGATCTGTGTGTAACTCTGCAGTCAAGCCTAGAAGACCTAAGTGCTTCTCCAGTGCATCAACAGACTCTTGCTGAGATTCTTGTCCTGCCCCAGCCTGGTTTGCATTTGACACCTTCAGCTCTCCTGCAGCATCTCAACTGTGTTTGTGTGACAGCCTACATGTGTGAGACTGCAGGTCAAACTGAGCTGTGGCCACTGCTTAACTCATGTCTAGAAGCTGCATGTCACTATTTTGTCTTAAGCACTTAACTGCTCTCTCTGCAATTTTAAATGCTGACAATTCACCTACACAGTTGTTCTGCTGTTGTCTTTTCTCCTTGTATTTACAGAATCATGACATGTCCCAGCTCAGCTTATCAGCTCAGCCGTGTCCGTAGGAGCCTGGGCCCTGGCAGCACTCAGGAAGCCAATCCCTGGCTGGGACTGGGCAGAGGCAGCAGGGAGAGCTGGAGCCCAGGGCAGTCTGTGCTGCCAGCCTGGTGGCTGCAGAGGACTGGCAGCCTGGCTAAGTAAGCTCCAGCCTGGCTGGCAGCATTGGCCCTTCCATCTCCATTTCTGCTCTTACAAATACACTTGAGTTTTAAGTGGGCTGTTCATTGTAAGTGCTACTGGCTGATGGTAACCCTCTGATTTTTCTGAAGAGGCTGTGCTTAGGAGTAAGTTTGTATAAATTGGCAGGGTTTATCTGCCTCTGAGATTTTGCAAGTGTTCTTTCAGGTTGCATTTAAAAAAGCATAGGCCAACAAATGTAAGGCTCATCCATGTAATCTGTCCGTGGTATATCATAAGTCCAGTCACTAATCACAAGTGGAAACCACTGGGCCTCAGCACTGGAGCATATTTAAGGGGAATTAAGGGAAATTCTGTGGAATTTCTGAAAACATGAGGCTCGCCCCAGGCAGTGTCTTGCATAAGGGAGTTGTGTAATGCCAAACTGCCTAAAGTCTGTCATAATTTGTATACTTTGTGTACTTGCCTTTCTATTCTACCTTCCTTTCCATAGCTGTGGGTTAGAATCTTACCTACTCTTGAACAAATGAGAAAATAAGACTTGATGTGTTGAAAAAGGCAGAGCCTTTTTCTCTGTGTGTGCCATCTGAAATCAGTGACCAGGTAATGCCTTGCAGGCAGTGTTAACTTCAGTAGGTGCACTCTGTGCTCCAGGTGGCCCTTGAGGGGACATCAGACCTGCCTCTTTGAGGTGAGCAGGTGCACTTTGTACATACTCTGAATATCTGGGCTAGCAGAAGTAAACTGTGGGCAAGGCATGGAGATCCAGAAGGCATTTATTGTCTTGCTGCTGTGTGCTACTGATAATCAATGTTCATAGAGTCCCTGCTACTACTGGGAGCACCTTGTTCTGAAGTACAGGGACTCCTGGGAGTGAACTGGTTTGACTGATGCCATTTGCTGCTTGGCTTGAGAGAGAAGAAATTAAAGCCACAGTTGTGGTAAGAGGAGTGTGAAATGTTTGCAGGCGAAGAGGAAGTTATTCTAAATGTTTTGACTTTCATAGTCACCAAAAAATAACAAATCACAATTTTTGTAAAAGAATCCTTTCAAAGTTTACTTGAGAAAAAAGATACGAAAAGGTTCTTTATTTGAAATTTTCATGTGAACATTCATCAGCTAAATGTTTGTTTTAAATTTTGTATTAAGATGGAGTCCCTGATGGTGAATCAGACAAAGCAGAAGTGGATAATTTCACTCAAACATCATGGACCTTAAAGGCAATGTTAAATCCCAATGAAGTAATTCTTCTTCTAGTTCCAGTCACAAATGACCCTTTATTGCTGCTTTCTGATCAAAGCACCTCTTTTAGACCATCTTCCTTGTGTAAGTGTTGTGATTCTCTGGGGTATCTCTTTCCCTATCATCCTCTGCCAATTCCATTTTAATGGATTTAAATACATTTTTAAAATCTTACTACAGTAGGTGTTAGATTGTAGTAAGTTTGTGGTAGTATGTCCCAGGCAAAGTCTTCTCTGCCAATTTGCAAGCATCAAACATTTTTTTTCAATTTGTGTCTTTATGCAGAGCACTTGTTGAATTGAACATTCCCCTGATTTCACTGGAATTATGCAGTAGAACTCAGAGTATATTTGGCTCCTAACACTTAAAGCAGTCAGCACTATTAATTGGCAGTCTTGGGAAGTTATTTATTCTGATCTTTAGGACACAGTGGCATTACCCACAGTGATGCAGTGAAATGCTTTACTTTTTGATTTTTAAACCACTCCAGTTGCTATCTCTTTCTTTTCTCTTTCTTTTTTTTTTTTTTTTTTAGAATTTAGAATTTACTGGGCTGAGCATTTACAAATTTCACAGAACATTTTGTTCTCTGATTTAAACCCTGCATACCAAGTGCCTGCTTGGGGCAAAGACAAAAAAAAAGTTAGCTTTGATACTCCAAAAGTGGTTGAATAAATCCCCTGCAGCTGGCCTGTGTGAAATGTGCCCAGTGACAGCAAGCAGCAGTGAGGATTCAGAGGGATAGGAGGGCTCTGTGCTGTCAGATGTTACAGTGTTTTATTGCTTTGGCTGGGAAGGGCAGGAATGTGTAGGTATCCCAATTGCTGAGTGTTAAGGGTGCAGAGTGGTTCTCTTGGGCATTATGTGGACAAAACTGCTGCCCAAGTGGGCAGTGTTGCCTTCTGCCTGTGTTTGTACATGCTCTGGTGTTTTCCAACTTTGGAACTGTGGTTAAAGCTTCCAAGGGAGTGTGTGAGTCTGCAGCAGCTGAGAATACATTTCCAGCACTGGAGGTTCCCATGTGGTTGAGTGTCTGTCCTATCCTTGGTGAGGAATTGTCTAATCTGTACTGTGGTGTTCGTCAAGGGAAATTCTTGGAGATTTATTTAAATGTTCAAGCCACACTTCACTGTACTTGTGGGTGAGATATCAGGAACTGTTATGGGCTGGGGACTGTTTTTTCTGCCTGTGCTGTTCTCCCCACCAACTCTGTTCATCCAACTGTCTCTCATCACTTTGCTTCTCTTTGTAACGTAAACCAGCTAAGACATGGTCCCAATGGAAAAGTGACTTAAATCTGAATCTTGGAAAGTCAAGAATTAAAGGATGCATTGTTCAGGAAAATAAATTTTGGAATACAAGGTTATGAAGACTGTGACTGGTTCACATGAGCAACTTGCAGCAAGGTTGTGTTTTCCTCTGATAGTGCATCAATAGGAATTTAGAAATCCTGCTTTTACTCAGGCTGTGTAAACAGAGTGCTTTTGGCCATGCTCTGAAATGCCATCTCTGTGAATCCAGCTCCATTCTCAGGCTCCAGAGAACTTCCAGGTTCTCTAGGAAGAAGCACAATAGTAACTGGATTTAAGTGAGACCAGATTTACAGGACTGGCCTCTGGAGCTCAGAATGGCAGGACTCAGAAAAGAAGAAAACATAGAGGGTTTCATTAACACAGGTGTTTACCAGAAATGCACTGAGAGGGACTTAAAAAAGAGATTTGTATGTATTGGGTTGTAAACAAATTCCCAGCAAAATGAGAATAAAACTTTCCTTGGAGACAGTTTGGCCAATAGTTTCTGACAGGATTTGGGTTTGGTTTTTTTTCCTCTTCCTGTGTCATTTGCAGGGGTCATACACTGAAATTATGCACTGGCCTACAGGGACCACTGGCTTAAGCAAGTGCATGGCAATTCTTAGGATGCCTGTGCTGAAAGACTTCTCTTAATGGAGCTTGATGGGGTTTGGTTTGATTTGTTCCAGAATGAGATCTCCCTTGTTCCTGTTGCTGCAGGCTCATGATCTGGACCCCAGGACTCCAGCAGGACTGAGGGACACATGGTAAGACTGTGTTACCTGTGCACAGGAGGGTGGTAAAATCTGAGATGTGTAGTTTGTAACTTTCAGCTGTCTGGTCTGAAGCAAGGGACAGGAAAGTTTCTTTGTTGATGGAAGATCAGTGCAGAGTGAGGAGAGGAGGTAAAAAATCTTTATAAAAACTAAAAAGAGAAGAGAAGCAGCACTGAGAGCGGGCCAAATTTTTTGGTTGTGTATGTGAGCATTACTCATATAACTTCAAGAGGGTACATGCTTTAACTGAGCATGTACCAGCTGAGGACTTGGCCCATAATGTCCTTTATAAAGCTCTGATTCCTCCCCAAATAGTTTTTCCCTCCCTCTTCAAAGGGCACCTGTTGTTGGTGGAGTTGGTGATGATACTGGATTAGTGCACATGCGGTCAGCCTGCCTGGCCTCGGCCCTTTGGACCCAAAATGAACTCCAGCTGCTGTTGCCCAGAGCAGGTGCTTCATCCAGCCCGAGCAGCTGGTTGAATGCACACTGTCATGGCCAAGAGGAGGGGGGAGGTCCCCTGGAGCACCCAGAGGAACGACAGATCAGCAGCAGGGAAGGAGCAGGGAAGTGTGCCATGGAGACCTGGTTTTTATACCCAGCAGATAAAAGTTCTAGCCTTTCCTTGTGGAAATTGGGAACAGTGGCTGTCAATCGGCGTCCACTGAGCCTGCCCAGTACCATGATGGATTGTGGTTCCCAAAAAGAGGCTAAGGGACCACTGAAGACCAGCAGCCATGACAAATGATTGCTCTCTAAACTGCCAAACTTGAAGTGTCAGTGGAAGATATTATGCAGGCACATGATGGTGTGGTGGAAATTTTGAGGGCCAGTAGTATTTCACAGTTTAGTGTTTGTAGTCACTGGTTTAAAGCTCCAGTGAGTGGCCCAGCAGAAATGAGACTGGGCACAGAACAGTGCACAGGCTAATGAGCTGCTACCTGTGATAGCTTGGGCTTCACACTCACACTTGCAGAGGGAGGAAAACAAAAGCAGAGACGAGATAATCTGGGCTATGAAGCAGCTACAGGGAACAGTGCCAGGGAAATGGAGGCAGAGGGGATATGGAGATGTGATGGCTGGGAGTTAGAGGTCAGAGGATGAGGAGGGGCACAGATAGTTCATGTCAGAGATACAGCAGCAGCAACCCATGGTTAGAGTGACGGGGACAGGACAAAGATGCAGGTTTTGTGGAGTAAGGGAATCACAGCCTTCAAAGGGATGAGGGCAGCTTGGAGTAAGGGCAACCCAAACCTGCAGCAAGAGATAGTGGAGAGTCCCCTGCAGAGCAGTGAGTCTCACAGGATAAGCTGTTCAAAGTAATTTCCATCACTGGCATCACAAACAGCCCCTTCCAAGTCCATTCCAGCATTCCTTCAACTTACTCCTCTCCAACTGCTGTCACTGACCCAGCAGTGGTTCCTGTGCAGTCCTGCACTCTCTGATTATTCCCATGCTGTCAGCAACAGTGCTCCTGGCCTCCCTCTCCAGGAGCATTCACTCTCTGGATGCGTCTGCATATGTCACTGTCGGCATTAACACCAAGTTTAATGTGATTCCTCAGGGTCCTATCCTTTTACCTGTATTCATTGAAGTTACCAGAGTCCTTCCATTTTCTCTGACAGCCTCACTTTGTGTCCCTGTCCTGTGAGTGGTTTTTGTCAGTCCCATCAGCCAGACTTTTCATTCTGTGTATCCTTGCTGATTGTTTAACCAGGTTTCTACTGAACCTCCATAAGGAGGGGTAAATGCTGAGCAAGGATACCTCCTTGTACAGCTATAAAAGGATTATTCAGGCCAGATTTCATTACAGCATAGCCTAAGAGCAGGAGAAAACAGGAATATTGGAGGCCTCTCTTTGTCAGGAAATGGGATTTCCGCAGGTGCTCAGTTGTAAATGCTCTGCATGCTTCTAAGGCTTGGCACATGGCGTTGCTGAATCCTGATTCAGAATGCAAGAATGTCTCTTGAGCCCTGCCATGAAAAGTGGTGTCTGGCCATGTTTGGAAATCAGCCGTCGATGATGACAGTAGATGAGCATGGGTGAAATGAGCAGCTTGGCCTCAACACTGAGCAAGACTTGTTAAACACTGAAAATACAAATGTCCAATTCATATTTTGAATAGTGAATATTATGAACATTTCTGTAGCAAGTGGGTAGAAGCTGGATCGTCTTACTTCATCTGCTCACTGCCTTCACAAAATTTGCAAGTGTGACAAAGTATTTCATCCCTTTATAGGATTAGGTAAGATGGGTAAGCATAGTTCATGTGTAGAATTGCACAGAAATGGTTTAGACAACCAAATGTATTGATTTAAGCTCACCTATGTGGTGGCAGGGAAATTATTCCCCTTTTGGTTTATTTGTTTCTTGGATTGGTCAGGTTATGCAGCTGACTTCGGTTGTTTATTCTTTTGGATGAAAATAAAAAAATTGTACAGGCCTGTACAATTTCTGTCCCAGTGCAACTCTTCCATCAGGTATTCCTGCTATTTGGTTTGCTTCTACATGAAAATTAAGGAATTGCAAAAATAGTACCAGAAACTCTACATGAATGAAATTCACAAGGCTGTTAAGGAAATAAATGTGTTAGAAGTAAGGTGTTTCTGTGCTCATTCTGTTCTCACATCCCTTGGACAAGAAAGAAACAGCTCACACAACTGTTACAAGTGTGTGAGGTAGTTCTGTGCCAGGCATCCTCTGAGCTGCTCCTGTGGCTCTCCCAGCAGCAGTTCTGTGCTGTCTCCTCATCTGCCTGAGAGCATGGCTGGGTGATACCCACACCACTGATCAAGTGGCAGCTGCTGCCCTGCCTCCTTCCTCTGCACTTCTCTTCCTCAGCTTCCTTGAACTCAAGATGAATGAAAGAGCACCTTTTCAAATCTTGGTGGAGTAATAAATTCTTGCTAAAAACCAAACCAAATGTCATTTTCAGAGTGGTCCTATATTCAAGTGTGGCCGTACATTTAATTTGGTGTTCCAGAGGTTTTTAAGCACCTACATGTGGATAGGAATTCTTTGAAGCATCTGTTTTTTGCTAATTAAAATGTAATTAGGTACCGAGGATTTCAAGCATTCCTAAAGGATGTGTGGCAATGTCCAATGTCCTGTCTGGTGAGGATCAATGGAATGAAACAGTTTGGGTGTGGTAAATCATAATTTACTAACTGCTGGATTAAGACTAAGGAAATAAAGAGCTCGTTAGCAGGCCTCCACATTTGGGTATCTGGAGAGCCAAGAGGTTTACTTTGTATGAGGCCCATGTTATGCTGGGCAGGAATTCCCAGTTCAGGGTCAAAAACACCAAGAGTGCCCTTTCAGCAGAGAGCCCACAATCAGCTTGCTGCCAGTAGGAAAAACAGCCTGCAAGTGGCGAGTGGACAGTGTCAGCAGTGGACCTGGGGAGAGGGGCAGCACACAGTCAGAGCCAGTGACATTCTTCACACCTGCTGTGGGGCATAACAGTAGCTGGCTGCCTCAGCCCGTGGCACTACAAGCAGAGCATTGTGCTGGGACACAGCCTGGACAGCGATTGAATTACACACCGATTAGGCCTCCGGCTTCTCCCTGTCGCTGTGGACAATGGAGAATCAGAGAAGTGCACATGAGAGCTTTAGCAGGCCTTGTGCTCTCCAGCAGAGGAGGATTAGTGTGTAAATGGTAAATTGTGTTGGGGCCAAGAGTCGTAAAACTGAACTCTTGCCCTGCTGCTGCCTCAAAGGCACAGGCTCTGCAGAAAAGCCCCTCTCCCCCTTCTGCTAAATGCTGTGATCAGGGGAGGGGTGGGCATCTGGAATCTGCTCCTCCTTTCCTCTGCCAAAGAAGGAAGAAGAAACCAGTACATTCGTACAAATTTTGCTCTTCACTGTCTCTTACCATCTTTTCCAAGGAAGGGTATGGGATTAAATTAATCAGTCTTCTGCCATTTCCACAGGGATGCGGATTTGCCTCTCACCAAGGTGCTGCTGGCTGGTTCACTGCCTGCTGGAGGGTGTCTCTAAGACCTGATGTAACCTGAAGCATGCTCTTCCTCAGGAGGTCTGCAGCAGGGCTGGAGGACTGCAAACACTGCATCCCTTCCTCCTGTCACCTGCCTCCAACGACTGCAGTGCCCGTGCTGTGCTCTCAGCTCCCTCACCCTGAAATGTCCCTGTGATGTTTGCACTGAGCTGCCTCAGCTCCCTCACCCTGAAATGTCCCTGTGATGTTTGCACTGAGCTGCCTCAGCTCCCTCACCATGAAATGTTCCCTGTGATGTTTGCACTGAGCTGCCTTGGAGCTGGCTTGGCTGTTGGTGGCAGTATCCCTTGTTGCTGTGTCATTCATGAAGAAGATGGCTTTATCCCTGACTGGGACCAGCTGCTCTACACAAAGGAACCAAAAGTGGCAAATCTTCCATAACCTTTTTTAATTTTCAGTTGAAGGTCTGCATCACATGAACTTGGGGTTTTTTGAGAGGTAAAGCCTTTTTTGTCTTTTTTTTTTAGAAACAACACCAAATAAAAACCCAAAACCCAACAAACCCAAAACTGACGGAAAAAGAAATCAAACCCCACACATTGAGCCCAAGTTGGAGAAACAACTGCATTGTGTGACTGATGCAGGCCATGGGAGTACAAAGCATTCCCAGTCTGGTCTTGCACATCCACTCCCTATACCTATTAATAGCTTTTAGGCATGAGTGTAGACACAGAGATGGGCAGGACTAGTTTGCCATGCAAACATTTATCTGGGAGCCCAATCCTTTTTTCTAGAACCAGAGATTTCACTGTGATGAAGTGGACATTTTAAAGTGTTGGTGGAGATAGAGGGATGTAACTGCACTTAAACTGAGGTTGGATTAGGCATTCCCATATCTTGGAGTCTGCCAGTAAATAGCAAAGTGCATGAGTAATGGAAATATGTCCTTCTTAATCTGTAAAAAGAAAAGGACAGCTTTGGAAATCTCTCAGTCTTTCTAATCATGTTAAGGCATATTGATCCTGAATCATCACAGGGAAATTCAACAGGGGTGTTCCTGTTAGTGATGTAAGAATATAAATGTGGTTGAATACATGGAAACCCATATCTTGTTCCAGTTGTCTTTATTACTGCAATAAATGATACCAACTCTCTCTTCCTACAGACTTTATCTCATCTGTTTATAGTGCTGGCAATTATTTTGTTTTGAGCTGAGAAACAATGCATACCTACATACTGTAAGGTTGTAGAGGCTTTATGAACATACCATTTAAAAGGAATTGTGTCTGCTCTGGTTACTAGTTTGAACTGAGAAAAGATACTCATAATTCATACTCCTGAAAGAAATAGCAGACTTGTTGTAATACAGGAGTTCTGAGTAATCTGCTCATAAATGATCCATTCCAAAAAACTCTGAAATCTCTCCCAGATATTTTCTTTAGTAGGTGGCAAATCCTTAGTACCTCTCAAAAATGCTCACAAGTCTGCAGGGCATGAAGGCTTTGTTTTGGTTAATTTTTTGTAAAGCTTGGTAAAAAATATGAATGAGAAATTCAGCTGTTGTTCAACAATGTCAGTACTGCTAACTGAGAGTTCCTGTTTAAAACTGGAAAATAAGAGCTATTCTAAGTAGTCACTGTTGGTTTTAGTGCTATGGAGTATTTCACAGGTAAGTTTTAAAGAAAAAAATAAAAGGAAACCCAGTCATTCCCGAGTGCTGATACAGGAATGACAGAGGTTAATACCACTGACATCATGTTGGAACTGTACAGCATTTTGTTAATGGTTATTAATGCCCTGCTGCTGGGAGACAGACAGTGCCAGCTGCCATTAGTGTGGTGCCTCTGTGGGTGTGCCTGGGCCTCTGCTCAGCAAGGAGAGGGCCCTGAGGAAGGCTCAGATCTGAAATAGGAGGAGAGGAGACCCTGAGAGAGGGGCAGTTGCAGTGCCTTGCTCAGAACAGGGCTTGGAGAGCGAAGCAGGAGCAGCAAACACCTGCAGAGCCACACCCAGGAGATACTGAGGGTTTCTGTTCAATTCAGATCTCCAGGACTAAACTCAAGACACATCCTTTGGAAGAAAACAGCAAGAGATTCAAACATGCATGGAAATGATGCCAGTAAGCCTGGGGAAGAAGCTTAGGTACATGGAAGAAAGGGGTCAGAAATGCTATAGATTGAAGGAGAAAAGCCCTTGAGAGGAACAGAAAGGAACTTTGTAATGGCAGAATGATGATGGATATGTAACAATTAATTAGCTTTGACTACATCATATTCATTGCACATCTAGATTTGTGGGTTTAGCTGCCTCACTTGGGGCTGGCTCCTACTTTGTGTAATACCTTTGAATTTCATCCACCATAAGGGAATGAAACAGATACAGAAAAGTGCAATATGTCAGTGTAGCATATCAAATTGAGAAAGGCATTTTTAGCAGTCTGTATGGAACAGAGGTTTAAGCCTGCATTAGATTATTCCTTAAGTGTATTGTTGTTATGACAAATCTGAAAGGAGCTAAAAGCATTTCAGCAGATCAAAAAAGTAAACTTTGATTTCCTTTCCTACAGCCTGGATCCAAAATGGGATTGCCAGCCAGTCTTACATGGCCTGGCCATGTACCACACAATCACCCACTGGTGACTGGGAGCAGAACCTGGAGATAAGTTGGGAGTCCTGTGGGAGTAACTGGCTCCCCAGGCCTCTCCAAATTGCTCAGCTTGTAGGTCTCTTTAAATGCTGATGCAATGTAGAGAATGTTTAGCCAGGAAATGCCTGATGGCCCAAGGACACTTTGTTGACTGGTATTTGATGTGCCACAAAGACTACTGTATTCTCTTTCATGCTAACTAAAAACTGGTATATCACTACTTATGTTTTCTAAAAGGAAAAATGTATGTTTGATCCCATGAACCTCAGGTTTGGGGACACAATTTAATTTTAAACCCCATTAATTTTGCACACCCATTACTTATTAGAAAGAGATGGAAACATCCATGCAATATTGTACTTGTACTCCCCAATTTTGCAGCCTAATATTCAAACACAACGATTTGTATGGACTTCATTTTCTCTGGTCACTTTTACAAATAGAATTGTCCATACAAATAGTTTGCAGTCAGTTTCCCTCCATGCAAAGCATGAGCAGCAGGAGCAGCAGGTCAAGGAGAGCAGTTACCCCCTTCTGCACAGCATTCAGTGTCATCATAACTGCAGTTAAATTGTCTGTCTGGTTTTAAGGATTTTCTTTAAATTTTTTTTCTTCAGCTACCTAAAATGGCTCATGTTATTCTTTCCAGTGGCTCAGACTTCTATAATTATTACAAAAAATTTGCAAGGAATAAAAAAAACAAAAGTGTAACCAAACACACTATTTTGAAGAACTTCAAATTCAAAGTAACATTATTTCTTCAAGAAAATAGACTCTTACTCATTAACTTCTAATCTTTGATTACTCTTTCACTTTGTTGGTAGATAATATTTGGAAGAATTTAGAATGTCTGAGACTCAAGTTTGACTTTTCATTTGCATTTCAAATTGGAGCAAATCAAACAGGATGAAGCTAGGGAAGCTTCCACTCATCCCAATCAGTGCAGGATAGCTCCTGCAATCCAATGTATTTCTAGACTTTGCCTCTTGACATTTTTCTTTTGGGGGGTGAGGGAAGTGGAGAATTTGTCTTTAATTGCAGTTAACAGAGCAGCAATCAGCCTCTAAAAGGTGCTTTTCTCTTAAAGTAATAATCAATACAAGGTCATTTCTGAAGGATAAAATGGCAGTAGGGCTGGGGTGAGGGGTTTTTTGGTGGGTTTGGGTTTCTTTGCTTATAAGGAAATATGGTAGCTGGTGCCTCTTATTATGCCTATAATGTAACTCACTCTTGAAACTTGATTTATTGTTCTGGATTTGTAGCTGGTGAAAAGGAAGTTAAAAATAATTTCCCAAACCTGATCTCTAGCAGATGAAGATCTTGAAGAAAAGCAGTCAGGTATGTTCCAGTGCACCGAGATTTGGGTCTTCTCCTGGGTCCTGCATTATGAGCCAGTTTAAAATACTTCACTTCTTTCAGGTTTTGACTATGTTGGCATTTCCCTGTAGTTGCCAGAGTGGTGTCTGTCTGGAAGTTAATCATCCTGTATTTGTGTAAACATCAACTGCTTGTCTGGAAAGCTGGGTGGAATGGTTGGATGTGCCACAGACTGGCTATGTACTGCTGTGTACGAAATTGAGCTAATTCTGGCTGTGTTTTGGGGGGTTTGAGCTGAATTCTGTTTATTGCCCCTAATGTGTGTGTGTGATCTTCCTTCATGGAAAGAGAACAGGACTTTGGAATTGTTCAAGACAGCAGAAACAAGCAGAGACTTCCTTGCAATGTGTTATATCACTTGTATGCTCACTGCTGGGAAAAGTAACTCCCTGACTTGGAGTCATGTGTGCCAAGTTACCTTCACTGGCATTGTGACAGCAGCAGCAAAAGGTTCACATAATTATTAGATGGACTTTTGTGGGTAAAGTACATACCTTTCTCCTAGAAGGGAGTAGTATCCTACAGGGCTTCACTTAGGCAACTCCAGGAGTCTTAGAGTCACAGAATGGCCTGGGTTGGAGGGACCTTAAAGATCATCTCATTCCAACCTCTCTGCCATGGGCAGGGACACCTTCCACTAGACCAGGGTTGCTCACAGCCCCATCCAACCTGCCTTGAACACTTTCATGGGTGGGCCATCCACACTTCTCTGGGCAAACAGTGCCAGTGCCTCATCACTCTCACAGTAAAGAATTTCTTAATACCTAATCTAACCCTATTTTCTTTCATTTTAAAACTATTCCTCCTATGCCATCACATTCCCTGATGAAAAGTCCCTCTCCAGGTCTTGTAAGCCCCCTTTAGGTACTAGAAGATGCTATGAAGTCTCAGAGCCTTCTCTTCTCCAGTCTGCACAGCCCCAACTCTCTCAGCCTGTCAAATTTGAGAAATGCTGAGGAGAACTTGTTTTTCTGCCTTTCTTCCCCTCCTTCTTACAAAACCAAAGGACTTGTACTCCTGTTACTTCATGGGAGATGTATTAATTCAGTGTAGACTTTTGTAGATGAACAGGTTTACAGAGCTGTGTTGCCAATTGATAATGCCAGAGGAAAGTGTAACAGCATCAGGGGAAAATGAAGTTGAATGTCTTAATTAAAGGTGCAAACTGCAAAGCTATTCAAACTGTGAAGGAAATGAGGGGAACTGATTTCATTGAGAGCTGAAGATGTTAAAAAAGCACCTTGTGTAGAAAGGATGCTGGCAAACACTGGGGATGGGGTTTGGCTGCTGGGGAACCATGTGATGCTCCAAAGTTAGGTGCTTTTAGGGGGCACAGGGTACAGTGAATGGGCTTATAAATATGAGCTCTTCAGTCATGTGCCCCAAAAGAACATCTCTTCAACCTGTACCTGTTATAAATAAAGGAGGTTAAAAGGGAGAGAGTTGAAGAACTTTGTTCAAGTGCTTAAATATCTGAGAACAGCCAAGTGAATCAGACTTGTCTTGCAAAAAGAGTGGTGTAGTAAGTCAGTCTTGTAGGCTGCCATAAGCCTCTGTCTCTGAATCTGCATATGCCATCATGAAATTGCAGAGCAGAGTTCGTAAGAGCAGTGTAAGGTTTTGGTTAGTAAGGCTTAATGTTGAAGGCAGCTCCTTGTCTTCAGAGACTGCTTTCTTTTTAAAAACTGAGGGCTTACTTTGTCCTGCCACAACCCCGTGGCGATTGGCAGCACCTCAGCCTGATCTATGAACTTAAAACACATTTGATCTGTGTGCTGGTGCTTACTGCCAGGTCCTGCCACTCCACCTGAATAACTATAACATGCTCATAAATCAGGGGAGAGCATTCCTCGCTGACACCATCCCAAATGCCCTACTGAGCTGAAGCCTGTGTTAGCCATCAATGCCTCTTACATAAACATGTCATACTTTCAAGTAGGGTCCTGCAAAAAGCACAAACAATATGCTGGTATGGAGGGGCCACACAAAGTCAAGAGCTGTTAAGTGGGGGGAAGAGGAGAAGAATCTCTTGATGATAAATATACCTACCAGACACATATGGAAAGAAAATAGTTAAGTCTAGCTTACATTTTTTTCAAAATTAAATAGTCAGATGTGGAAATGGTTGTCATATTCCCTGGAGAACTTGGAAGCTAGGAGCCACAAGAAAATTGTGCACAATACTTTGGTTTTTGCTGTATTCACTTCAGCTTGGTCTTCATCCCACACCTTATGAATCGGATACCCAGTAGTCTGTGTATCTGATTAGGTAGCAAAAAAATCTCATTTGCATTTTCTGCTGTAGAAAGCTGGGTAAGAACTATGGCTCAGTCTTGTGTGTGCATTCAAAACCAGGTGCCAAGTTTTGTTTAAAGCCACCCACCAACACTGTGGCTGGTAGTTCTTGTCTCCCAGCTCTTAATCCTCACACAAGCTGATCCCAGTTTTAGGCATGGTAAGAGAAATGTTAAGGAGCATCCCAGGCACACCTTTGTTACAGTACTCAGCTGAGTGACTTGTAAAACTCCTGTGTTTGTGTTGGTGCAGCCTTTGATCTGAACTGGTAAGGACAGTGCTCTCCCCAGCAGCTGGAACACACACACACACACAGAGCCAGGAGTGACACCGGGCTGTGAAGAGCATCTCTGGCCCCCCTGTCACATGGGTCACAAATCACAGGGCTGACAGGTGCCTGTGCTGGCTCCAGGGTGTGCCCTGGTGTGGAGCAGCAGGTAGGAAACCTGCGTGGTGGGTGGCCACATTGTACAAATGACTGGAATTCTCTGCTCAGGGGCAGCCTGTGGCACAGCTTGGTGCAGAATCAGGAACGTTTGCTTTTCCTTAAAGTGGGCTGAGTGCTCTTGATGCTCTGACTTCAGGGTGGGTTCCATTCCACACACTCTAATAGTCATGATAACCTTAAGGTTCATTTGTAGTGTTAGGGCAAGAGGTTTTTGTGAAACACAAAACTGAGCCTGCAGTTCCCCAGTTGCTCATACCGGGGTTGAGCCTTCAGCACCCACGTTGCTTTCCCAAGGAGGGAGATCCAGCATGCAAGAGGGAGGTGTAAGTACTCACATCCTGGAAGGGCTTCAGGGTGTCTGGCCATGGACTTTTCTTACAGAATATCTGATCTCTCCCTGTGAGTAATCTCTGACTGATGAGGGTGATTGATGAGTATAACTCTGCTGTGGGAGCCTGAACCATAATTAGCATTTGTGATTGTGATGACCTTCCAAAAATGCGTGTGGGAGACAAGACAATCTTTTTCCACTGCCTGCTTAGAATTGGTTTTTACTGCCTTACCTTCCACCCATACACATTAATTGCTGAGCTGCCCTTACCCCCTCACTACCTCCTTCTATATATAATTTAAGGTCTTTGGAGCTTGATCCAAAGCACCCAGCTTGTAGTAAATTGCTGTTTTCATCCTAACACCTTGTTGGTGTTAACTGGCAGCAGCTCTCACCTTACGTAGGCAGTGGAGTGCCTTGTGTCAGGTCTGTGCTTTTACATCCCAGCCTTCAGAGAAGCAGGCAAGCTTTTGGTCAGGAGGAATAGCTTCTACATGACTTTTTTTAGAACCAGAAGGCAAGGGCAGAGGCAGCAGCTCTGAACATGTGCTGGCCTCAGGAGAGGCTCCTCGCTGCTGTGCAGCTGTTGTGAGGGCTGGGGAGGACGTGGGGCTCCAAAGCTCAGTGCCACATGTGCTCAGGCAGCCCCTGGCAATCGGCAACCCTGCCCAAAGCCAACTTCTGTTTAGGTGGTGGTGGCTTTCTCTTTTTCCAGGGAGTTACTTGATAGGGTATAATCCTGTAAAATACTCAGCAAAGAAGCTGATACAGGAAAGTATTTCTGCAAATGCTTAATTTTCAGTGAATAAGTAGTCCTTTTATGTGGGTGGGAGCACTCATGTGCTTAAAGTTAAGCACATGCTTAAGTGCTTTCTTGGATTAGGGCCAAAATGCTAATGTGGTGGAGGTTCCCTTTCTCAAGTAACTGCAGTGTTCAGGACTTCATGTGGACCCCTGGGCCTGCAGGATTACTGAAATACACCCATGACTGGTGAGCATTGGACACTTTTGTTCTGAACTTCTAATTTTCATCAAAACCTTCATGCAATGGTGCTATGTTATGACTTTGCCTACAAAGAATAGTTCTTTACTAATCCTGTGGCAGATGGAAAAGAAACCCTATTGTTGACCTCAAATTAGTTTTTATTAAGAGGATATTTTATTTTTCTCTTTGAGGACAAAACAAAGATTCCTCCAGCACCTTTTGCTCTGACCCCACTGTCTCATCTTTAAACTGTTCCTACCACACTTCTGGAAGAAAATCAGCCTTTGACTGGCACCACTGGGATGTCGAATTCCAACTGCTGGGAGGCTCCTGTGTGATGTTGCACTTGCCCACAATAGTCTGCTCTGATGACAGCAGCGGTAACAAGCCCAAAGCACACATGTGTGGGATGTGACAGGGTGTGCACCTGTCTCGGGCAGGGGGCACCAGCCCTTCCCCGTGGCAGCCTCCTGCCTGGCTGTGCTAATCACCGGGGTGACACGGGAGTGACACTCGCCGTGCCCGGCGGACAGGAGCGAGCGGGCTGTCGGGGCTCTAAGTACACAGCTGCTTCTCAGATTATCATGCAAAGGGTCAGAGGTCACTGCAGTAAAAGCAGATAAAATTATGCTTCCTCCTGCCACCGTGCCACATCAAAATGGGAAATTGTTTGTTTTATGGTGGGTCTGTCAGGTTGTTCCGCCATGGCAGACACGTGCATCTCTCAGATCGCTCGTAGCCCTTCAAAAATAAAGGGGTTTGTTTTCCAAATATCACGTTAGAGGTTTCTTTCTGTCACCTGCTGTTCTTTGACTGCTGCTATAAAATGGAAGTTTTTTAAGTGTTTGCTCGGTGGTGAGGCTTGGCAGCAGGGTGAGGGTGTGGGGCCAGCAGTGCTGCAGGATTTGCCTGCTCAGGCCGTGCTGTGTGTGGGCGCGGCAGCCTGCGGGCTCCCCTCGGATACCTGGGACAGGGGATAAGCTGTGGGCAGATGGCTGTGCACAGGCTGAGCCATCCAGGTTAATGACCTGGGCAGAGCTGTCTGCCTTTCTCTTCGTGGCTGCTGTTTCTGTTCCTGTTTCAGAAATAGGGCAGATCTTTATCCTGCGTGCAGCATCCGCTCCCTTTTCTCAGACTTGACTCCTCTCTGCTGGCCTTTCCACTTGAATTTGTATTGAACAAGGGATGGTGCTTACAAGAAGCTTGTGGAAGTGGAACTAAGAGTGAGAACCAGGCTGGAAAAACCATAAGAGTTCAAATATGTAGGGTATGTGATGCTTTCTCCAGCTTTGACTTTTTTTGTTCCTTTATATTGTGAATGGCTTGTTAATTTTTTGTTAAATTCTTCGACCATAACTGTGACCAAAGAGAGGAATGCATTTGACAAGTGCAATAAAGCAACTGTTCCATGTTTATGGCAAGAGCTATACTTTTATGCTATTAATTCAAATTGCCTGGATTCTTATAAAACTGGGACAGTATAGGATTACCTACCTTGCTAGAACAGTTGAAATGGACCACACTACAAAGTAGTCCACATCTCCCTATCAAATTTTAGAGGAAATAATCTTGGAGTCATAGGGGAGGCGTATGTCTCTGGAGCACAACTTGTAGATGCATTTTTGTATCCAGCAGATGGGAATCAAAAAGAGAAACAACAGGAAAATGCCATTAAGTAAAATAGAATAGTTCAGTGTAGAAAGAAAAACATTTGCACTGCATGTGAGGTAATGACATTTAGGAGGACTCAGGTACCTTCAGAAATGTGTTTTGCTGCACTACTGGAAATAAGCAGAGATGGCTGCAATACTTAGTCCTCTTCCAAGAGGAAAAGTGGTGGGAAGTGTACATGGGGACGATTTCCTTGAGCAGACTTCTGCTGAAAACCAGAGGTGTGCAAATAATTGGTTATTTTTCTTCAGTTTGATGGTTGTACAGGCAAGGAAAGATGTTTTGGGACCAGAAAACTCTTCAGAGAATGAAGAAAGCTTTAATGTGTTCCAAGACCAAGACACAGCTTCAATTCCAGGTATTAGATTTTTTTTTCCTGAATAACCGCAAGAAATATGGGGTCTTTTTTGTTTGTTTTTGTTTGTTGTTTGAGCTGTTGATGCTCTCATGTGAGCCTGGCAGAGCAGAAAGAGGGTCTGAATTAAGGCTTCTGCATCCAAAAGTAGTTCTGACCACTGAATGAAGGATATGAAGTAGAAAACCTCATAAGAATGACCATAGGGACCCATACATGACTTCCCATGCATATATGACTTGTTTTCTTACACTGAAAAGGAATAATGGGGTTGGGGCAAGATGGACACCCCTAGATAAGCTGGGGAGGCTCTCCTAGTCAAACCTGGCCCAACACTACTTAAGTTTAGGATCAGTGCAGATAAGTAATTAAGTAGTCTTAAGTACACATAACACTTTCTTTGAAGCCAAGATTTTTGGTAGAGAGAAAAGCTGCTCTGCTGCCAGCGTCCCCTTCCAGGGAAGGACTTGTTACTCCCTGCTGGATCTCGTGTCCGTGGTGCTCACGGTCACTTCTGGTCAGTGACTGCAACTTGATAGCCAGGGCTAAATCCTCAGTGTCTTCTTGAAGGAACTCTGTGGAAAAGGGATAGCCACCGTGGCAAGAACAGCTTGTACTTGTATTAGGGCCTGAGTGGAACCAAGGCAGCTGGATTTTGGAGGTGGTTGCTCGTGTGCCAGTGGGGCTTTTGTCAGCTCCTCATCTTTGTGGGATACTCTCAGCTCTCAGTGCCTGTTAAGGAGTTGGTGTGCAAATGGTGGCTTTTTAAAATGCAGGATTTATTTAAGCCTTAAGTGTCACCTGATTTTGAGGTCAGTGAACCTCACTGTTCATCTTGGACAAATTCTTCTTATATTGTCAGGCTTCTGTTTTGGAAATGAAGTTGTGATCCTTGCTTTTGCCTCATGAGTGACAAATACAAGGCAACAAAAAAGGACTTACTGCTAATCCTGAAAAATTAATTTCAAGACAAAGTTGATCACTGAACAAGAAAGGATAGCTGGGCAGACAATATCCCCATTTGGTTTGAGCCAACTTTTTCCTTATTAAGAAATGTAAAATATTTTCTTTATAACACCATTCTTGAACTCTTTTATACCACTATCTTAATCTCTTCAATGCTATGGTGTTTGCTCAGGTCCCTAAGGTGACTTCTAACTCTAGTGGCAGAAAGAATGATCCACTGATGCTCTGTAAGAATAATCCTGAGGTCCGTGGTACATCATCAACCAGTGTGTCATTCCCTGTCCATTCCATTATGCTGATTTTTTTCTTGTACATGAGAAGCAGGCTTGTATTTCACTTTAGATCTGTGTCCTCTGTTCTGAAAACAATGATATTTAGCATTTCTATTCCCTAAGCAGCTCCTGAAGAAGCTTTTACTCAAAGGTTTGGGTGTGTAGAAGTAGAAAAGTGAAACTGACTGCTTCTAGGGCAGGCTTTTCTTATGTACATTTCTTTTTTGGAGTCCACTGTTAAATGCCCAGCAGAGCCTGGGATGGACAGGCCATCCCATGCTATGTGTTATCCTACAGCTAATGCCAACTGCAATTTCAAGTGCTCCCTCCTAATCTCTCCCCCTCATGCATTATTTCCCTGTGCAGCATTAACACACCACATGCTGATCCACTGCTGCTTCGTGGATTTAGCAAATGATCTGCAGGCCCGCAGTGATGTAAAACATTAAATATTGTTTTAAACATCGGCGGCGCCACCCTGCCTGCTCGGTGCTGAGGGTGGGCAGCACGCCAGCACCCTTGCTGGCATGTGCCTGAGAACTGGAGCATGCCTGCTCCCAGCAAACAGAGCAAAGCCCAGGACAATAAGGCAGGAATGATGACAGACAGGGAAGGGCTGGCTTATGCCTGGTGCTGTTTGACCATAATATCAGCTCTGGAGACTGTACTGTCTGCATGGCTAAGAGTTTCTTTCTACACTCCTGCCTTACTGCCTGCACCTGCCCATCTGAGGGCAGGCAAGAATGAAAGGACACTTTATAGAGCTTCCAGGGGCTTGTCAGTCAGCTATTGCACAGTGGGATTGCTGTGGGTGCTTCATACTTGTTCTCTCACTCAGCATTGCCAGAGAATGCTGGGCTGAGCACATTTCTTCTTAGTTTTCTTCCCTCTTTCTCTTTGCAACAGCAAAAAGCTGGTTTGCATCGGGGAGGGGAGGGCTGGGGAAGCTTGTGTGCTCTGTGTGTGGAGGGAGCAGAGGTAGTGCAGAGAGCCTGCTGCACTGTTTTGGGATACCTCTGGGCTGTGCCTTTCCTTTCTGCTCCAGAGGAGTTAATTCCTTCTATAGCCCTGCCTGTGGATGGGCTGTTCTTCAGCCCCAGGTTTTCAGTGATGCATCCACACCCACACTCACTATTTGGACAGGGACAACTAGAATAGAGCAAGTTTTTTTTCTTTTTCTTGCATTGACTGGGACATGAGCAACCATTGGGAGTCGCCCTGAAAAGCTGCAGTTGTGTGATGTCAGCCTGAAGGCTGCAGAGGCTCAGAGGGGTGTGTGCAGTCAGTGCTCCCCTCTGGGCACAGCCTGCTCCTCTGTCTGCGTTGGGCAGACACAAACTGGGCTGTGGTTCTGGGCTGTGTCCACTGCCTGAGCACTGCTGACCTTGTCCTCACCTGGAACGTTCCCCAGCTTGGGAAAACGTCAGTCACCTTCACCTTTCTCATCAGATCCTGTCTCTGTGCCCACTGATCCCAAACTCCTTGGGAGGGAGAGCACTCAGCCTTTGCAAGGTAGTCTTGCACTCCTGAATTCACAGCACAGTGAATGAGGGTTTGGAAGGCAAAGCCTCAGGTGCTGTTGGAAACAGCTACCTGTGAGCTGTTGGATTCAGTTCAGTGCATTGGAGTGCCTGCATGAAAGAGGCAGGAGAAAAGGAATATTAGCAGTGCAAATCAGCATGGCATTAATGCAGCCAAAAGTATGGCCTGCTCATACACCCACCCCTTAATGCATTTGAATGTGCCTAATTCTGTGAGAGCTTGCAAAGCCAGGAGCTGTATGAACTTGGCTGTCACACACTTCTTTAAGCTTTATTTCTCCTTTTGTCTGTAGATCCCTCTAATACCAAATGGCCCAAGAACTTCAAAGACATACCACAACTTAAATCTGTCCTTCATGCTTTCTCTTCCTTCAGCATCTAGCTGTGGCAAAGCTTCTCACTGGCTCTAGAGTCAGGCTTTTAAATGTAAGTGAATTTTAACAGTTCATGTTACCTGGTCCAGCTGTGCCAGAAATGGGCACCTTGACTCTTTAGAAAAGCAGGCATCTCTCTTCCACTGGACCTAAACTCCTCATTAGCTTTGAAATATTTCATTCAGCTCCCACCCCTCAAGTTACAGCTTCTTTGGCCAAGTTCATTAGTTCTTATTTCCAGAAACTGCTGTATCTCAGAGGGCTTCTGAACTGATTACAAGGTAACTAATACAGGTAAGGTACCTGACCTGATTTGCATGTAAATGGCATAGCTTTCTTTCTGAAGTTGCTTTTTCTTCAAGAGATGGAAGTGCAGAGCCTTGATGTGCCATCTTGGAGCATTTCTAGGATGAGACTCCTGGATTTTCTCTCTGCTTGCTTAAGTCTGTGTAAGCTTAGCCTCTTTCTTTTGAAGAGTTGCTGTAGCTGCTTAAATTAGAACAAAAAATTAATAGAAAACAGAAATGCAATTTACAAACCCCTAAATGCAATATTCTCATTTTTTAACCTAGCTGACTGGATAAGATGAGAGGTGTGGAAGCCACACTTCCCACTCCTGGCTGTTCCTTCCCCTGCTGGCCAGCAGCAGGCAATAGTGTCCCATCATGTTCATGTTCAGGTGCTAGTGGGTCTCTAACCTGGACTGTTAATGGATGGGATTAGCTCTGAACACGTGCAATAAACTCAACAAATGGAAAAGAAAAAGGAAGATATTACTATAAGACCATATATGTTGTTGAGATATGTATATAGCTCTTCTTTCACTGAACTGTGGTTAATCAAAAAATTCATGTTGGGTTATTTCTGAAGAAGATGCTCCCCCATTTAATGTCCAGCATAGGTTGTTGTTTCAGCCTGAGCTTGTGGGCTTTGCTTCTGGTGTATTGGAAAAACATGATAATGTCTAAAATTGAAATTTATGTGGGAAAGACCTGAAGATGCACAAAATTATGAAAATCCATGGGTAGAAGGATCTCGTTAAATGGACATAGGAGATTCTCATAAATATCATTTTAATGTGATGTAGTCCACATGATAACAAGATATTTTGTTCCACCAGCAAAATGGAGCATTAGCTTAGAGGACTGGATTACTCATGGCACAAACATGGCTGTTATGTGCAAACTTTCGATGTTCTGCCAAGGTCAGTTTGTGGGGGCTGAGATGAAACTGTTTCCTAAACTGTGAAAGTGATCCTGGGTACCCAGCCTGCTGGAATGCCTGGAGGTTTTATGGATTCTTTCCCCTTAAGCCCACTAGCAGGGTATCTGCTAAGGCAGGCTCTCTCTTCCTGCCTGCATCACTCCAGTGAGGCTGACCTTGGGAAAAGCATTGCTTTGACTCATTTTGTTTTCTGACTTCTTGTTTGCCTGCAGAAAGAGCATTTACTGCAGATAACCAAGGGAAAATGTTGCCCTCAGGCACTGGAAAAGATGAAGGTAACACTCATATTTGAACATGACCCTAGACCCAGGATAGGAGTGGGAAGGTGTCAGGTTATAGTCAAATCTACTCTCACAGCACCTCAGCTGAGAACACTTGTTGGGAAGGGCTGGTGAAGGGTCTCATGTCATGCAGGTGAAGGAAACAAAAGGTAGGAAAACAGATTTTGGCCAGGGGCTGAGGATCTGCAGTGGGCTTGCTCCTCCCACCCACTTTAGGTGCTGTGAGCACACAGGTCTCAGCAGTGCCTGGAGTGGCTGGAAAGACCACTCCCGAGGGTGCCTGGCAGAGCTCCAGCCATGCTGCCCCTGTGTCAGGCTGGCTTTGTGCCCTCCCCCTGCAGGTCACAGGCTGGTGTTGGTCTGGCTGTGCCTGCCCAGTGCTCCACAGCCTCAGCCACAGCTTCCCATTTCTGAGGGCTCAGAGCAGAGCATCTCTGGTAAAGCTTCGTGTTGGAAGCACACACCTGAATGGGGGTGTCAGAGTGGTCTCTTTAACTCATCAAAGTGGTGCAGTTCCAAAATCTGTCTGTTTAGGAACAACCTTTGCTATGGAAGGGTGTGGAAGACTAATGGAATGAGGCTGGTGAGCAGCAAATGAAGTTGGAAATATGTGCTCAGGGTGAAGTGGGAGATCAAACACAGATTATATTCCCAAATCTTCATTTAACTGCCTTAAGATTTTTAAAATCATTCCCTCTTTGCCTGTGCTATACAGGATGCTAATTCAGGAATTAAAAATCTAGGGGACATTTGACTTTGTGGGGATTTCCAGACTTCCATGATGTCCCTGTCAGACTTGGATCCTGGGAAGCTCTTAGGGCAGGACTTGAGGATGAAGGTTCTGTGTAAATCCAAAAGATAGGATTAAATTTCAATCACACCCAGAAAGAAACATAATGGGCTGAAAGGTATCATCCCTCAGCTGAAGTAGTTACTCTCTTCATACATGTAAAGAGGACCTTGCCCAGACTCCCTTAACCTGCTTTACAGTACATCTGAGGCCTCAAAGAGAGCTCAGCTCCAGTGTAGTCAGTGTCAGAACAGAAACAGTGCACTACAACTTCACCCTAATTTTAGTGGAATCAGCTGCCACTACTCTGGAGAAGAAGCAAGAAAAAACAAAATTAATATCTGGATAAACAGCCTATTAATTTGATGACAACTGTTGTTCTCCATTTCAGGGTCCAGAGAGCAGCCTGGGCAGTGAGCTAATGAGATCACCAGAGCTGAGCAGCCTTGGGGGAGGTGGCGGGTAGGGAAGAAAACAGAAAAAACACTCCTTTTGTAGCTTGGAGCTAAGGGGATTCAGCCAAAGGTTAATTGCTTTCTACCCTAAAATGCTGTGAAGTGTTGCTGCGTGGTGTCATACAGCTGCTTCACCCGAGCCTTAGGGTGTCTGTTTCAGTGGTGGGTGGCATGAGCCAAGATCCTTTTTTTAACCACATGGGGGTGTTGCAAGGTCTCTTGAGTTAAGAGTTCCAAAAATCTGGTAGAGCTTGGTTGGTATTGTTTAGGATATCACTGCACCATGGGAGCAGTTAGCAAAAACACCAAATGACCACCAAAGGAACTGATTGCTCTTCACCAGAAATTTTTTGCAGGGGATGCAAGTTCATTGTTTCCTCTGATTCTTTGTTAGACAATCAAATGAAAGATGCTGCAGGAATCAAAAGATAAGGACAGAAGTGAGTGTAATAGTAAATTTCATCTTACTGCCACCTTTGCCTCTTAGCTAATATTTCTTGTGAGAGCTTTAATTTTAATGGTCAAATCTGTTATTCCTAAGACTTTTTTTTCCATGCAGAATTCTGCTCATGCAACTTCTGCACTGTGTAGAACTTGAAGCAAGAAAATAACTTTCTGTTAGAATGGGGCTGTTGTGACAGCTTGGAAGTCTCCTTCTGGTGGTGGGACATCAAAAATTTCAAAAAACCAGAAAGCTGTAAGTGGGAAAATGATCCTGTGATCTTGTGCAGTCTTGTGACAGTGGCCAGGTTCCCTTGTCTGGAGATCATCATAGTGGAAGAGAATTCGGGTATAGTGTTTGAGTTGGAAGGGACCTACAATGATCATCTAGTCCAATTCCAACTGATACTTGTGAGATTAGAGGGATCTAAATGGAAATGTGATGTCTGACCGTCCTGTAGAGTGGGTACATTTCTGATTTTAGTGTTTGCATGTGAAGTCTCAGTATTGCAAATAATTCTGCTAATATCACTTCTCTGACCTGTCTGTCTCAGTTTCTCCTGCCTGGAGAAACTGCCCATTTCCTTGGGAACATTTTTTGGTTTTTACTTTTCTTATGCTTTCAACACCTACTTTTAGTTCATGACTCCACAACTGCAGTTTATCATATATAGGGTTTAAATTCATGACCAGCAACCTTGAGCAAGTGTGTGCTCACTGAATGTTGGAGCTTGGGTATTTTCAATGCCCAGCTCAGGTAAGGAGGAGCTGTTTCCCCTGTGATTCTTATACCAAATGACAGGATGGTCTGAGAAAACCCTGAAGGCTTCATTAGTGTCTCTTCCTATCTCAGTCATGTGTGCATGGCTCACCCTGCACTGCTGGGTGCCCAGTCTGGTTCCACCCATCCACCAAAAGGCAGAGTGTGGGGTCACAGCCCTGCTCCAAATAGCCAAGCTCTCCCCAGGCTTAATCCCCCTCAGAAAGGAGAAGATGCAGGCAATAATGGAACTAGAGATAGGAGTGCTTTGGGCTCCTGTTAGCCCTCCAAGTGGGTCTCTTTTCTGATAATGAAAGAACAGGTCCCAGTTCTTCTGCTTCTGGAGAATGGTGCTCAGGCAGCAAATGATCAAATCGTGAGCACAGCCAGCCTTTAGTGCAGTTTTACCATATGTGAAATGTTTAAAGCATCTTTTCAACAAGGTTTTGGGGTGTTTTCTGCTTTTGAAGTCCCCTATTCCAAATAGGGTGATGTTGGAGCTGGGTATCACAAACAGGATGAGGCTCTCTTTCTGCATGTGGGTACAAGAGAAAACCAGGAGTTTTTCTGGGAGAAGTTTGAGTCAGCAGGATTGCCTAAACTTTCAGAGACAACTGCATCTACCAGTGACAGAGTTGCATGGTATCACTCCTGTTTTCTTTCCCTTACTTGTCCTCTGGCCTAATTGAAGGTGCTGACTTGTTAGTTTGCAACATGAATGGTCACTGAGCCCAGTGGGACTGGGGAGGGGGTTTGTAATACTGCTTGCATGACTCTATTAGCAACAATTTGTGTGAGTAATTTGGTAGGATAGTTATGAGCCATCTGCCTGCATCTGCAGTTGCTCAGCAGCCTGAAAATGCACTTTGAAGTCAGCTTTACTGAGCTGACCCTAGGAAGTTCCTGCTTTTCATTCCTAGAACTGTTGCACAAAGCTAACATCAAGTGTTGCAGTCCTGGATCTTGTCAGTGAAGCAGATAGGAATTCTGAAAGATTCTGCAGTGTCTGAGAGATCTCCAACATAGCTTTAGACTTTTGTGACTATTTCATGGGAGACAAACCTTTCCTTGCTTTATTTTCCCCCCACTTGATAACAGCATTAAACTCATTTTCTGCAAAACCTGCTTTCAATGGTCTAGCTAATTTATACTGGAAGTAATTGGACACACCTAATGAAAAGCACAGTGGAATTTTGCTGTGAGCTGCAATGTTCTCTACAGATCACTGGTCTCTTCCATTTGATAATTGGCATAACAGCAGTTAAGTAACCTGACTTCTCCTCTTTCCCACCAGTGATGAAAGCTTAAAATGAGTCTTCAAAACTGTCACTCTTCTCTAGAATTTCCTTAACAAAATGGCATTTATTCCTCTCTTAATATCTTGCTATCTAACATTAGGCTGCTCTCAGCCTTCAGAGAGCTGACTGGAACAGTTAACCAGGCAAGAGCTTTAGATACTCCAGGGCTACTGCTTATCTCGAGGAGTCCAAGGAGATCGTGGAGATGCTCTTTGTGACCTCAGCCTCTTGTTGTGTGGAGACATGTTCAACAACCTTCAAATCCATAGTGAATTCCTGTTACTCACTCACTCCTTAGTGGGATTCTGCTCCACAGCCAGAGCTGTAGTGTTTCTGGGCAGTAGCAGCATTTGTTCTGCTCTCGTGGTGGCAGCTTTTCCCGGTGTGCCCCTGGCACGGCAGGTGCTGTACGGGACAGGATGTTGGGTTGTTCCCTCAGCTCTTGGGTAGGATTAACCAGACACTGCTTTTCTTGTGCTTTATGAGGGCTCTCAGTCCCACAGCCCTTCTTCAGCCTTTGGAGAGGCTGGGGAGGCAGGTACAGAAGGCACCACAAAGCTGTAAGCTCCCTCATGTGGGGAGTTCCCACCTGGTGTGGTGGGTGCTGGGATCTAGGCTCTAGCTCCAAATCCTGGCTCCTAGGATTTGTCTTTGACCAGGAATGTTTTCAGACTCTTAAAGGGAATGGATGCCTGGTCTCATCTCTTCATAGACAAATCAACATTGTCTGTAGGTACATAAACCCCCCCCCAAGAAACCCCAAAAAACAAACCCAAACGAAAACAACAACCAAATAATGCAATCCCAAACCCACAAAAATATCCCCAAACAATCAAACAAAACCCAAAAAACCAGTGTGTATCTAAGGCTTTTAAGCAGTTAACTTCTATGGGACTTCTTTATGTTCCAGATTCCTGTCCCAGAGGGGATTTTCACAATCAAGAGGCTTGGAAGGTATTTGAGCTGCTACAGCATGTACTGTTCTCCCCAGGAGCTTCTGCTCTGAGCCCAGAGAGGGTCTTAGCCCATCTCTGTGAGCATAACTGTAATGCTATGAATTATTTCTTGTGGAAACTTTAGCTATTGTGCTTAGTGGGTTTACAGGAGCTTTTTCAGTCTGCTTTTAATGTATTTGTGTTGGTGGGGATTCTGAGTGGAATTACATGCCCAGCCTTTCAGATAACTGCTGTAAATACACAGATCCTCTCTAGTCCCTTACTTCACAGCAGCAGCTGCTGCAGTGTTACAGAAACTTCATAGCTTTGACTGCATCTTATTAGTTCAGCACACTATTAATATCCCAGGAGCTTTTTATATTACTTTCCATACTTAATATTGGTTCCCCTTCCTTCTTCCCTGCCCCCCCTCACATTCAGTCATTAAACTAAATTCATCTTGGGGCTTTTTCATTTAAGATGCCCTTTCTGCCCACACCAAAGAGGGGAGTTAGACTGGAAGCAAACCAATTGTGCTAACAGTCACCTGGTATGTTTAGTGGCAATGTCATCTAATATGCATTTATGCTCAGAAGTAGTGTCTTTCTGCTTCTATATGGAGCATTTGTAGTGCTGGCAAAATCTTTCCAGAGAAACAGCTGCTGATTGGCTCTTCTTGTCTATTTGGGGAAGGATCTGTCCTTAAATACTTAGTTGTTCTGCTTTCTAAAAATGGCATCAAGCACTTGGCACTATCAGGATTGGACTTGAAACTTTTACTGAGACAAACTGTGTGCATTGCATCAAGACCTGGTGAATCCTTGTCTCCCTAGAGAAATGACTGCACAGGTACCAGCAAGTGGTGGAGGTACACCTAGGGCAAGTCAGTGCATGGGGCTCTAAAATGCAAATTACAGTCTTCTTCTGGAAGGCTTTAAAACCAAATGTCACATTATTGTGGTTAAGTGGCTCTGGTGAAAAGGCTACAGGACTGAGATGCATCTCTACTAATATTTCTTCTGAATTTAAAGAAATCCTGTCCCAAATGGCAGCAATGCCTCTTCCTTGAGCTGTTGTGTCTCAGTAAGGTGGAGAATGCAGGCTGTCTTCTGAGCAGGGACTGGGAGCCAGCTTGCCTTTGCCAGTCTGCTACTAACCAGGAACAGGGCAAGGAGGAAGGCTCCACCAGCACTTGGCATGACTGCCCCAGCCTCCAAGTGCATAAACCCTCTGGCTGGCAGCTAACTCTGAGTGAGGCACAGGCTCAGGGTGAGCAGCTCACCAGGAATAGAACTTTTATCCCTGTGATTGACCATAAGTGCTTCCCACTGTTCCTCAGAGCTTACACGGTCAGGGATCCTTGACATCCAGAGAGCTGGTAGAGTACCAAGGGAAGAGTTTTAATCCCCAGCCCAAGGGCTTTGCTCACCTCTGAGCTCTTGCTGTGACACCTCACACAAGGGAGAGCAGTGACTGAATCATGCCATCCTCCTTGGAAACAGAGGCTAGCTTAGGACAGCTCGAGGGTCTAGGACACTGAGATACCTCCCTGTCCAAAATAGTTTGAAATAGTTGATCTGCATGGCATGCTGCCAGCCTTCAAGGAGAACTGAGGAGGCCTGGCTACCGGTCAGCAGGCTGGACTGGGTGGTAGGAAGTTATTAATAGCTGCCCTTCCATGGAAAGAATGAGTTTGGCTTAGATGTGATGTAAAGCTGCTAGCTGGTACAGCAAGCAAATGCTGGAAGTCTTGTCTATTATCACTTGAATGAGCTTGTTATGGCTTATGGAGAGCCTTGAGCCTCATGGCCTCAGGTCTCCTGGTAGTGGCCTCTGAATCTGAGCTGTGTGGTTGGGCAGCACAGGTGCAGGTCTGAGGAAAAGAAGCTGTCAGCTCTTGGTCAGCCTCAGCGTGTTGTGGGTGTTTCTTCTGTTCCTCAGCAAGTTTAGGTTCCCTCAAGTTCCCTTGTGCTCCAGTTCTCACCTATAAGAGTCAGCTCTTTGTTTCTGAAGAAACTTAATTTAAGAACAGAGAAGCAGAAAGATGCTTTTCCACACATTAAAAGTTTTGCAAAGAAGGATTATCTCAAAATCTAGGACATGACCAGTTTGGAACAAAGGGTGGAGGAGACTGGGTGAAATAAACAAATAAAAATTCTCTTCTTGACTGGAATGGCAACAAGGAATTTCTTATGGGGGATTTAGCTGGATCAAAGGTTACAGTAGAGCACGAGTAATAGATTGGCTTTAAACTACACCAGCTGGTCCTCTCCTTTTAAAGGCTTGTGGGCAGAGTGGCTTTAATGATGATATTGTGGGTATCTGTTGGACTTGTTCTTGAGCACTTGATTAGAGTTTGGCATTTTGAAGGTGAAGGCTGGGAAAATCAAGTGGTATTGCATTCAGCCTGAAGCTTGTCTTTCCCTTTGTATCCTTTAGTTCCCTTCAGGAACAGCCACCCCTCGCAGGAACAAGGAACAAGGCTCTGGGTTAAAACACAGAGGTCTCCAAGCCAAGCCCTGTTCAGTGGGACTTACTTTATTCATCCCCTGTAACAACTGGTGCTTCTTAAGGGAGCTTCTGGCTCCCAGAATAACTGTGTGCATCAAATTTTATTATCTCCCTCACCTTGAAGTTCACACTTCTGATTGTCCTGCTTAGAAAGAGGGGGAAAGAACAAGAGTTGATGGAATATCAATTTCTCATTAAAAGTAGTCCTTGTCCTGACTGTTGTAGGGAAACTCTATTTCCTTGGTGGCTAGTTGCTGATCTCTGCTCTTGTCTGCCTGATTTCCGCCCTGGAAAACAGGTGTAGAGATGCTATAAGTAGCAAGAAGTCTAATGCATGCAGTGAGTTCCTTGCAGACTCTAAATTACAGTTTTCCTTCCTGTGCTACAACCTCAGGTCCCTGACCTGCAACTGCAGCATATTTTCTGTGACTAACAGCTGTAATTCCCTAATTATCATGCTCTGTTTTCCTGCTGTGCTGTAGATTTTGTTACCAAGGAAGCAAACCAAGTTTCCTCGTTCCTACCCTTGCTCTGTATGCTCCCAACTGTTTTAAATCCACCATTTGATGCAGCCCATAAAGACAAATTACTATCCCTTGTTTCAAATATTCAAAGTCTCCAGAACATATTACGTAGCTGCATGCTGGGGATGAAGAGGGCAAAATCAGTCTTTCTGGCCTTTCTTTTAGTGAAGGCAGCTGGTCCAAAGCTATTCCTAGGTTAGAAAAAGTACCTTTATTCGCTGTAACCATCCTGTGTGGAGTGCTGGACTAGAGGTAATCTCCAACAGTGGGCCCAAGTAAATGGCACAGTTGCAATGTGACTGACAAGACTTCTGTGAAACCCTGGAAAAGGGTTTAACCTATTATGCATTAAACCCTGATGCAGGTTGTATGTGTGCCATAATTGCCATACAAGCCTCATCATTTGAGGGTGACTGACAAGGGGTCAGATCCTTTTTGCTTCCATTGCTTTTGAGGTTGGGGATAAATGATTTTTTGCCACATGGAAAGGAGAATAAACCTGTGCTAATCTAGATGATTAGAGCAGTATAGCCAGACTGTAGAGTGACAGAGAAGAAGCCGGTTAAAATATCCAGGAAACGTGTTAAGCAGCAGAAAAAAAACTTTCTGGTTTCCTAAAAACCCACAACCTAATGTTTACCCTACTAAGTATGCAAAGGCATGTTTGGCTACTGCATGTACCTGAGGCTTTACTGAGTGATGCCCATCATTCTCCTGCAGGATGCACAAGTTTGGTGCTTTATGCAGTTGCCAGCTGGGACTCAATCAGTCTAACATTGTCTGTGACATTTGCATCAAGCCCCCGTTGCTCTGGGTGGCAGTCGGTCACAAAGAGGAATGCTTTCCATGGGCCCAGCCTCCAGTAATTAATTCATGTCTGGCTCCAGAAATATCATCCAAGTTCCAACATGAATGGTGTCTCCTGGGTCATAGGATAAAAATTACTGACTCCACATGGGGGATTTTCTGCTTGACTCCTCTGATCATTGAACTAAGAAGGAGGATGCTGCTCCTTCCTCTGGATCACTGGGATTAAATCCACAACTGGGTCTAGAAAATGTGACACCCCAGGTAGGGAGGGGGGACAATAAAGGAAATTATCTGCTTGACCTCAACCAGAGGAGAAGGAATGATGGAATGCAACTGCCAAAGAAAAGGAGTAAGTTTACACAACACAGCAGATGTCCCTAGAAGTAAGATTTTTCAGCATTGCTTTATTTACAGACTTCACAAGGGACTTCATAGAGTGCATTATGTAGCTGGCAAGCATGGATCAGGTATGGATTCACATACATCTCTGGAACCATTGAGGATGCAGTTTTCACTTCAGAATAATGGTAGCATAAACTAGATAACCACTGAAGGTGCTTTTGTTCTGTTTCTGAAACTCTGCTCTTGTGCCTAAGTGTTTAAATATTGAGTATTGTGTACCTCAGCATGCCCATGTCAGAATATATTAGTGTAACATGGAAACTTAGAAATTTGCTTTAAGATGCATTGAACTCAAGGTTGGAGATACCGAGTCAAAATTTAGTACTTCATAGGAACTCAGGTTGTGATGACAGCTCAGCAGATGCTTTGACATCATGGCACCATGAGCTGGTGTTATGCTATGCTAGACTGTACCTGTAACAATGCCTAATCTGTGCAGGTGTGCAAAGTCTGAATAAGATTTAACTGAGGTTTTTGGATTCGTTGGTTGATTGGTTTCTTGGGTTTTGGGTTGTTTTTTTTTT
>VZRX01008503.1:223291-272498 GCA_013398075.1 Notiomystis cincta
TTTTGTGAGAACTTGCTGTTTGATGTGATTGTACCTAATTTAGGTTTCTCTGGTTGCTTGCTGAGTGTACCTGTCCACACTTAAAAGGCTTCCTGTGGTGGCCAGCAGGCTGCAGTGGCTTTGCCTGAGAGTCCCAGGATGGGAGGAGCCACCAGCACACGTGGTGTTACCTGTCACACACTGTGAGACCCTTCACCAGCAGGACATGCAGGTCCCCCTCACCCCTACCACCAACAGCATTCTGTCTCACTGGTGTCAAAATCCCTTCTAAAATAGGAGTTGGATGTGTAATTTAAAACCTTTATTCAGAAATAGCAAATGATTCCCAGGGTCCTTTCCCTTCAACAAGGCCTGGGAGAAACTACCTTGTACCACTCTGTTGTTAATACTCATGAAATTGGTACTTCAGAAGGGTATTGGTGGAGGTTGTTTTCATGCTTCAGTTTCACTGAAGATGTGCACTCCTTTTGTGGGAATTCTGAGCTGTTCAGAGCTTCCAAATGTCATAAAGTCTGCAGGTAAAGTTGTTGTCTTCTCCCCCAGTGAGCTTCTGGTGGCCTCAAGCTGTGAGTGAGTGACTTTTGGTGGGTGATTCTTGGTGAACAGAGCAAGTGATGCTCAGATGCTGAAGGACTCCAGAGGGGAGGAGAGTGCCCTCACCTGTTTCTGACTTAATGCATAAACAAACAATTTAAAAAACCAAAAAACAGTTGGTCCTGGTCTCCTCAGCCCCAGCACCCTGAAGTAGAACATGCAGCAACTTATTGTGCTTAATAGCATCTTCTTTTTTTTCTTTTTTATAAGGTGCAGGCTTCCACCACAGCAAACCTGGTGGGTCACTCTGTCCAGGATCAGTAAAAATACAGCTCTTGCTCCAGGCTTGGTTTATTAACAGCACTGGGAGCAGTTATGTGAGAAAGGCTGGTCTCTGCCTGCTGGGCAGGCAAGTCCCTCCAGGGAGAAGGATGTGTGACCATCAAAGCTATGCTTAGCAGCCAGGAGCACCATCCTGCAGCATTCCTGCTAAGGCACACACAGCTGAAACACTCAAGCTGTGGCATGGGGGAGTTGGGTTACACAGGGGAGCAGGCTGACTCTTTCATAGCTGAGCATCTGCTGTGCCACAGCACAGGCACAGAGTTGTCTGGGGGCTACCTCTGACTTGCTTCTGTGGAGGTAATGTTGGCTGAGAGTGTTGGAGTGTGCATCTGCCTCTCCTGAGAAGGGAGAGAGGGTGTGTTGTTAACCACCTTGCTGAGATGGAATGTTTTACTTGGGGAAGAGTGCATATACTTGGCAAATAAAATGGAGCTTTGACCAGAAAGTTGTGAATTAAGTCAACCAACTTGAAGCCCACACTGCAGAGGGATGGTTGCTGTACCATAATGCTAAGGTATAAAAGCTTTTTTGTTGTTGTTGGTTTTGGTTACTTGGCTTCAAACAAGTGACTCAGGTAGGACACTGAGATTAACCACTGTTATTAAATATTTGGGGGAAATGAGAGTCAGTCTCCAACTTGTAACAGACTTCTGTTCCTGAGCTATCCAGCTGTGACTTTAGCACTGTGCATGGCTCAGTGTGTGCCACCAGGCACAGCATTGCCTCAAGCAAGGCTTGGTATTGCTGAGGGCCAGCAGGATAAGTGCTTTGGGAAGGCTGAGATGGTCTAAGACAAATATTATGGATGCTATTTGGTGTTTATTTAAAGGTGATGGGCAGAGAGAAGAACTGCATCTGAATGCAGATGGTGAATTCTGCTTTCTCTGCTCTGCTACCGAGGGGGGATGTGCTGTGCTCTGCTTTTGCTTTCTGTCAATCCCAACAGGGTAAGAAGGGAGGTGGCTGGGAAACCTGAACGGGGAGAGCACGAGTGGCACCCGGAGCCTGTCTCCAGCGTGTGGCTGATGTGGCTTGTACCCCCGTCTGCAGCACACGGCTGCTTCGCTTTCCCCGTGCGCAGAGTGTAAGCGCCGTGCAGCAGAGGCTGGGCTGGGTTTTAGGAGTGTAGGGGGGGTGTTTTGTGCCTCTCCTGTGGTGTGCACTGGGGCAGGCACGAGGGGTTGTGTCTCACACGTGCAGCAAGAGTGGTTTGTGCAGTGCAAGAGGCAGCACCCCTGGGTGCCACGGCACACGAGGGGTTTGTGTCTCAGCCGTGCAGCGCAAGAAGCAGCACCCCTGGGTGCCACGGCACACGAGGGGTTTGTGTCTCAGCCGTGCAGTGCAAGAAGCAGCACCCCTGGGTGCCACGGCACACGAGGGGTTTGTGTCTCAGCCGTGCAGTGCAAGAGGCAGCACCCCTGGGTGCCACGGCCTTCCCCCGTGGCTGCCCTGCAGGCTGCTCGGCGCTGCCCAGCACGGGTGCTGTCAGGGCCAGCCGCAGCTGTCTGGGGATGAAGCGCCCTGCTGGGGTGCCAGCCAGTCTGGCTGCCGTGCAACAGGATGCTGCTGCGGTCCCGCTGCCTTTCCAGGGCTGGGAGGGTTTTCTGTGTCCCACTCCCCCGCCTCAGAGCACAGCCCTGGCTCAGAGTGAGCTGGAGCCCTGTCAGGAGTGGCCGAGCACTCCCCCCGCACACAGGAGAGGTTTCTGCGGTTTCTGCCCCTCGACACAGCCCCGAGGTGAAGGTGCAGGCTGCTCTCTGCAGGCACCTCCACGGCAGCAGCAGAGATGCTGAGGGTGCAGCAACATGTCCAGCTGGGGTAGGGCAGAGCTGCATCTTCTGCTGCTCCTCCTCAGGGAAGCTTATCTGCAAGAAAACCTAAATCCAAAGCAAGGCTATGAATAGTTCTCACTCAGGCAACAACCTGGGCTTGTAACTCTAAGGGAGGGTCAGTCTGCCAGCCCTGCTGAGGGAGAGGTCTTGCAAGTATCTAGACTAGTCAGTGAGCCAAAAACTCAGTAAAGCTTGGGTTTTTGCTGTTTACCCTGTTTTCAGTTGTCCCAAACACAGAGGAACAGTGCAGGAAGGCATTAAGTGTTTTGTTTTCAGCCCACTCACCTTAGTGTCCCAGCTCTTGATGTATAACCCCTCATCAGCTGGACCACAACTCTTCTCTTTTGCATTTTAACTTACCTGAAAGAAACCATCATGTCATGCAGGCAGGTAGAATTATTTGGTTTTGATTTACAAAGCAGCTCCTTCAATCTGTTGCTAGCAATGTGTCTATAAAATACACTTCAATGGCAAATAGATGAAGCAGGGGCAAGGGGTGCTGTACAGACTTCACAGCAGGACAAACCTCATAGTAGCAATTTCCTTCAAAGGTCTTCCACTGTTTCACCAGCCACCAGAAAAGGCTGATTTGGGCTGCTGGCCACGTGCAGAGGGGATTTCTTCAGCAAAATTTCTTGCACAGACCCTGTGGCCTCAGCTGCTGCCTGAAACAAGAATCACACAATAGAAAAGCTGCAAAGATTTGACCCAACAGCTGCTTCATCTTCTGCACTGATTTAAAGCACCAGAGCTCTTTGTCCACCTGGCAATAAAGTCAGGCATTTGTATTATTTTATAATAATAATGTACATTATTGCATTTTAAAAAAATGTACATAAATGATGCATCTACAGATATGTGTGTGTGTGTATATATATATACACACAGAGCCACACATAAGTACATATATATTTACATATGTGTGTGTATATATGGGGGAAGATGGACATATACTTGACTAAAAAGACACTTGGAGCAGCCAATTAACAATCCAGACTTTATTATCCAGTTCAGCACGGGGTTGCAATCCTGTGCACCTCACAGGCTCAGCTAGTAAATTAAAATGCAACCTTTCCTGGTTCAGCCTGTGTGACAAATGGCACGAGTGTGCAGCCTAGGGGCCAGCAGCAGCCTGCCTGCCACTGAGGGCCAGTCAGAAACCCATCCCCACCTCAGCAGCTGAACTGTGCCTAGTGTCTTTTAAAGCCTCCATGTCACAAATTTTAAAGAGCCAACAAAATGAGATTGAGGGGGAAGCAACAGCAGGAGTGGGGAAAACTGCATTTCCAGAGTTCCTGAAGTCAGACAAGAGGTTACCAGCCCCTGCTCTGGGGTGAGGATTCCAGGTGCCTGTGGGGAGATGGCTTCTGCCACTCAGCTGAACCCCATAATTTCTTCCTGTGGTTTATCCCATTTCAATGTCTTCCTTCCCCTGGCTCAGTTTTAGGAACCCAGCTCCTGGTTGAGACACAAGCATTAGGTCAGCTGCTGTGCATTTGTAGCTGAAGTGTATTCAGCACCTACTGAAACAGCTACAGCTCTTTTTATTTAAATATATATGTATTATTTTTTGGTAAATAATAATATGTCTATTGCTATGTGTAGATATACATAAAAGATATAAAAGATATTTTATAAAAAGATCTGTACAAAAACATCTGGCATATCTAGGTGCCCATCTGACACTGCCCCAACACCTCTGTCACCAAAACCAAGGTGACTGCAAGCCCAGGCACAATGTATGGTCACACACCATGGCTGTGCTTGTTAGCCTGCTTCTTGGAAGTGAAAACATAGGGTAAGTTACTCCACAGCATATGTTTTTTTCATGAGAGGAAAGCATTCACAAAACTTACAAGACAATTCTATAGCTGTAACAGGAGCTTGTACTGGACGTGCTTCTGATGGTGCCTTGCTACCAGGCTCATGCTGTAGAGCCCTCACTGTTGTCTGCAGAAAACTTGGTCTCACTGGGCATTTTCTGCAGCACCACTCTTTGCATTCCTTCTCCTTTCCCCAGTCGTCCTCTCCCAACAAAGGCTCTTTTTTTTCAGGAGAATTAAGCTACAAATCGTCATATCTGTTCCAAGGGCAGAGTGCGTTGGTCTTACTTACTCTGTGAGGAGTACTGGCATTCATGGGACTCCAACAGCTGGATCTGAGCATTTCCTTTAATTGAGCAGGTTTGCAGTCTCTCTCTACTGAAGCAATTCTCCACATCACACAAGCCTGCATTCCAGAATAAAATGAAAATTTAAGAGCGCTGGCTAACAAGACCGAGAAGCTCATTGTTTAAACAAGAGGCTGATTGTCTGTGTGCTCGAGTGCCCCATTCCTGCAGCATTAAACCCACACGAGGGACAGCAGCCTAATCCACAGCTTGCTGCCAGGTGGTATAGAAATTAATCTTCCACTTACCCAGGCTATTAGTTGCAGTGCTCATAAAGGTTTGCAACCCAATGAGGCAAGCGACTAAAATTTTCTCTTTTTCACAGACAGTTGTGGCAACGTGGTGATATGAAATATCAGCCTCCAGGAGCATCCCCCCTGGAGAGAAAAGTGTGGATGATGTGTACCAGGGAGGGGAATGGCACCCCAGCACCTTCTGGTTTTAACACATGAGCCCCAGGCTATGTAACTGCACAGAAAATATGCTGGAGGATGAGGGATGGACTGAGAAAGCCCAGGCTCAGCAAGGACCTGAGCACAGCCCACCAAAACCTGCAGGACTGAGCCAGTTTGGTGTTTATGAAGACAAGAATCTTTTCTCTTTTTTTCTCACATTTTAACAACACCAAAACTCCCATTTCTAGTCTGACAGGCCCCCTGAGAGTACTGCACACACAACACAGACACTCTCATTAGGTCTCCCAAAAGCTTAGGGACTGTTTCAGATCTGCTTGTCAAGATGTTTCACCCATCTTCCAAACAGAGGAGGAAGAAAAATCCTGCCTTTTATTAGTCTGCTGCTCCCTTAAAATCCAAGGAGGAGAGGGAAAATACTCAGCTGCAAGCAGGTGATCAAAACAGGAGCCACATAAACATAAACATTTGGAAGGGTAAAGCCTCAGGAGTGTTTAGCATGATTGCTTCCAGTTTTCATCTGCTCACATTTCACTACAGACGTAATTCGCCATAAAGCATTGCCAAAGCTTTTCACAACACCAAGGCACGTTGAGCTTGATGCAGATAATAATATTTACAAATATTGCAGCTTTCCCCCCATCCTGCCCTGACGTTTTCCCAGCAGCTTGCAATCCCATCTGGCTTTGGCTGTTCTTACTGCCCTCTCAATGACTTTCCTTGCCCGGGGAGCTGGTGGTTGTGCCACAGGGAGGTGGCAGCCTCTCGCTTTGCCTGCGTGGTGACCGACCCCTCTCGCTGTGCAAATGGAAAAGCAAATGGTCAGGGCCAAGTGCAAGTCAGTCCTTTGCCATGTGTCTGTGCATGACTCTGACTTGGTGCCCAGGTATGTCTCTAGGGCATCCCAGGTTATTCCCTAATCCAGAGAAATGTTTTGCAAAACAACAGCTTTCCCCAAATGCTAACGCCATGGTCCCGCTTCGCTCCATATATTCCTCCTGTTTGTGTTCTCACATGGCAACAATTAACAGTTTATGCTTCTTCCACGTCTGCTTATCAAATTTTCAGCTAGAACAAATTCTTATTTTCCCAGGGTTTAATTAGGCTAAAGTTCCAAATTTTTTTGGAAGATAAAAGAAGCACTGAACAAATCCGAAAGGCCATAATGCAGAGCTAATGGACTAAAAAGAATTTGAATCCAAATTATTTTTGTTCCTCGTTTGACTTGCTTTGTAAAACATACAGCAAATAATTCCACAGCCTCTTTTAGAAGTCACAACTCTTTTCTATAAATAACAATTTACCATTGAAAAGAAATGTAAAGGGCACAGAGATTCACTTATCACCCACAAAAGGAGTTTCTGAGTGAGGTGGACACAGGCAGAAAAGTCAATTTCCCAAAACTGTGAAGAACTGAATAAGGTATTTAATTCCTTCTGGTCCCACCCCATACTTTTATTTAATCTGGCATAAATCCCACCTGCAAGCACTGCCCCAGGATGAGTCCCTGGGCAGCACAGTCCCAGCAAAGCGCAGAAGGAAATCTGCAGTCCCTGGGCTACCCCTGATCCTTAGCTGTCACTAGATCCAGACTGGTAACTCCTTCTGGGATCAAAGCTAGCAAAGAGTCACAGGGTGCAGCTGGGGTCCTGGTAGTGGGTGCTGCAAGGCTGGCTCTATTTAGCAAGGTGTTTATCCCTGACCAGCTCTGGACGGGATAAAGCGTTCTCCTTTTCCTCATCCAACTTTGGCTGAAGTGCAAGGGTCCAGGAACTGACCCAACAGCCTCAGCTTTCCTGAGCTGCAGTCTCCATCTCAGCACTAACCACTGCTTTAAAGCTTACAGAACTCTTTAGTTCAGTTTAAGAAAACTGAAACTTAAGCCTGCTGCAAAGAGGAGCAGGTTCCTGCAAGTGTCAGCTCTCATCCTACCCATGCAGGGGTCTGTCTCCACAACAAATGGTTGGCAGCCTTAAAGCTAGTTCTTTGCTGTCCCATCTCCCTGTAATTAATATGAACTCCCAATAATGAGATTTCTCTGTTTCTCAAATGAGACCCAAGAAAAACTTGAACTCTAGACTTGACCTTAGCAAAAGCAATGACAAGCAGCAATGATTATTTCTTCATAAAAGAAAAAAAGAAGGTACTACATTAAAACAATACCAGTGTTCACACTTGTAACTGGACACCTCAGACTTTCTCTTTGAAGCTAATTTGAGTTATTAGTATTCCAACACTCAGATTGTAGTTACAAACATGAGAATATGTCCCAGAGCATTGCTCAAAGTCTTAATTTACAGTAAGACCAGCACAGACTCCCACATTGAAACAGCAGTCATTTTAAGAGGGCACCCATTCTCCCTGATGAACCTTCTAATTGTACTCTCCAATGGTTTTCATCACTATTTTAATAAACATTTACTACCTAAAGTATAATAAGAGTCTTTGGCATAACTGACTCAAATACTGTTTCCATTTGAGTACAAAAAAACCTTCAAGCAGGCAATGGGGAATACAGTATTGTCACAGAATCACCCCAAGACATGGTACCAATATTTCTCTTGTATAACTTACTGTGGGTTGGTGCTGTAACCACTACAATCTCTTTTCTCCTAAAAATGTTTGTTGCTCAGCATAAGAAAACCATTCTATTTGATACTGAACTTTCAAGTAAAGTATATTTGTGTTTTACAAGCAATGAGAAGTTAAATAAGTTGTCTGTGTATCATAAATATAAAAAAATTACGGCTGGGTCCATTGTCTGGTAAAAGACAGTCACCTCTGCCACTTTATTTTGTTGAAACACATAATTGAGTTGTGTTTCCCAGCAGTGATACCCTTTATACCTAAAACCTGCTTTCCCAAGAGCACTTTAAAATACTTGTACACTTCCAGCACAGTCCTAGATGAGCCATGTGCTACTCTGAGCAGATGGAAATGAGAGTGAAGTGTGTGTGGTGTACAGGACTGGCAGTCTTTATGGTAAAAGCCCCAAACCAACTCACACTAAAATTAGTGTGTCACGGGCTTGGCACAGTCATTGCTACTGGGTACAGGTGGGCAGAGGAGTATTTGCTTTACACACACAGCATTTTTCACCCTGTGGTTAAAACTCAGCCCCATGACTGCTGCAGGCACCACGACCTCAGAGAAATACTCTGAGCCAAACTGTGCCCTTTCAGAAATCCTCCTCCACAGCTGTGAAACTTTTGTGGCCATCCTGCTGTGCACAAACCCAGTTTGATGGCTACACCACCTCAGCACCCTGGAAGCCCCAGCCTGGTGAGCATCCCCATCATGAGAGCCATTATGAGACTTTTTTCTTTCAATCTTACCCAGCTCTCTCTTTCACACTGGCACCTCTGGCCCCACATTCTAAAATATGTCTTGAAAATGGGAACTCCTGTCCACACATGATGAGTTCAGCAGGAGCTCTTGACAGAGCTCCCTGCTCCCAACACTGAGCCTCCCCTTCTTTTTAAATCGATTTTGAAAATGCAACAGCATCTGCCAAGAAAGCTGTCCTCTAGCAAGGACAAACCATGAAAACATCTCAAACTGGCACCATTACCTTTTTACTCAAAAGGAACAAGGAACACTAAATGGCCCACAAACCAACATCTATCCAAAGACATAAGGTCATCTGCCACTAATCCACTTAGGGACACCACAACACATCATACAGGGACCAAGGGCATCAGGGGCCCATGAGGCAAAGCCTGGGAGCACTGATGAGCAGGTCCATCTACCTCCCCACAGCTCAGCTCCTGGTCTGTATCTTGGAGCCATTCCCTTGGGATGGGTATTCACATGTTGCAGTTTCAGGCTGCAAGGTTGTAAGAGAAAGAAATAAACAAAAATGCATTATTTTAAAGACTCACTATGTCTTCTTCCAGTCGCTCTCCATTTCAGAATATTCTTTATGTCCTTCGTCAGTCTTGTACTTGGTTACAGATGGAAAATATTAGCTCTGGTTTACAAAACATGGCCCTGTTTCCTGTAACACAGCACAGGTTGGACAAATCTGTCATTTGAGTAGTGTGTCTATTCTGTGGCCAATTCTGTAATCTACAAGCAATGTGATCCTAAACAAGGAATCTCATGTTAGCAGCCAAGATTGGAAAATCCCTGTTTAGTGTGATTGCTGCCAAAACCATCTCACTTGCTAAGGACAAGCTAATTTTCAATCTGCAGTTTGGAAACTGTTTCTTTTCNAAACATAGCTCATTTTTTAAGATGACAGAAATACACACTTGATTTTAAAAAGTTCAAAATGGATTTAGAATAGAGTTTAGGGTATATGGAATATACCCCACTGTCTACTAACAAATTCTATTTCTGAATGTAATTTAAACACAACTTGAACAGGTGCTATTTTACAAATAGGAGAGTTGTAATTCAGAACAAACAGGAACAAGACTGTTGTGTACAAATAAGAGGAGAAGAGCAAGGAAACAAAGAAAAAGGAGTGGTATATGATAGAGATAGGACATAGATCAAGGATGATTAGGTAGAACTTTAAATGAGAATTTGACTTCAGTTTGCAAGATGGATCAAGGTGAGACAAATAATGACAATGAGGATATGAGATGATCAAAACTAAGATGGAAGCAAAATTCAAGAAACTTAATATACCCAAGTTGGTAGACACAGAGATGAAAGGCAGAAGAAGCTACATTAATTATTAATGATAAGCTTTCCAGGTCACAGATAATTCTAGCTGATAAAAAAGAAAAAGCCACCACACAAGTGTCAACATTATCCTTAAGTCAGTATGTTTCAACTCAGTATTAAGAAAGGGGAATTTAATCTGGAATATGTGCAGGGAAGGGTCACAGAAACCCCGTCTTGATGCAGAACTGGCCTCATTTGCTAGCACATGTACTATTTTCAATGTTAGAATTCTTCCTTCTTTGCCCTCCTAAATGCTCCTTCTGTAGTTTCCTACATTAAGAGATTCTTTCTGTTTTAAGAAGTTGGGATGGGAGGTTGTGGGGTTTTCATTTTGTTCGTGTTTTTTTAAAGCTAAATATTACTAATGTAAATTTTTCTTGTCTTTTCATTTCTTATAAAACATTAAATTCATACACATTGCAGCATCTCACGCTTTGCCAGCCCACTCAGGGGGTTGATGGCTCACCTTAGGACAAAGTGGGTGGCAGAGTAGGAGAAGGAGGTTGCACTGTCAGAGCAATCAGTGCCTGGAGCAGTTTCTCATGGAGAGATGTCTGAGCCAGCTCAAGGCAGTGAGCATGAGCTTGGTGAGGTTAAGAGAGGAGCCGCCCACCTTTCCCGTACAGGGAGATACAAAGGGCAGGAACCACGATTTTCCATGTGCTACTGACGTGGCAATCCAGGTGCTACTGTCAGTGTCTGCCCAGCAGGTCTGTGCTTCACCATCTGCACAGTGAAGGGTCACCTTGGTCCTTCCCAATTTGATAACGCAACATGCTGAAAAAGTTTCACTTTTAACTCCCCAAGCTGCCTCAGCTCATGACTCTTTCATCTCTTATCCAGCACACTCAATGACACTGAAGAAATCCCTTTTAGCAAGAATACATTGCCAGTGTTGGACTCAGTTATGTGATTATCCAGCACCTTTCTGCATCTGTGGCCCCTCATTTCTGTGTGGCACAATCTGGCCCAGACCAGTTCCCACTGGGAAACACCAGTTCTGAAAGCCTCGGGGAAATTTGTCTGGCCTCCTAAAGAGCTTCTCTCATCCCAAGCATCGTCTCTAGCAGAGTGCAGGAGCTAATAATATCCCTCTGCTTCTGTAATATAGCATTTCCTCCTCTTTAACTTTTACTGGTTGCATTACCAGCTGCTCCTTTGCCTCTGCCACATGACTGAGTGTCAAAAAAGCCATAAATCAGCTTATGGCATTCATCGAATGGTGAAATTGGTGCTTTCTCCCTTCTGGGGGACTGGAAGTTCAGATGCAGCTTCTAAATATACTTTAAGATTTAATTATTGCAGTTAGCATTTAAAAGATTTTTTTAAGAGACAACACAAGCCCACTTTTCCTTGGAGAAGGTGTGTACTGAGATTTCCACAAGAAAGTCACAGCCACTGGCTGACACAAGAGGAACAAAGCCACAGTTCCAAACCAGGGATGTGCTGGTGACCACAGGCTTGGCCATGACAACCAAAACCCTTCCCTGGTGCTGTTGTGCTCATGCAAACATGCTTTTGAACAGCTGGAGTTCCCAACAATTTCTTCCTTCAATTACTATTTCTAATAAAACACAAAATATCAATATTAGTGTTTATGGCTTCATAATAAAAATACAGCAATTGCACATTAAAAATTAACAAAGTGTATGATTATGAATGGATGATACATGATTTATTCTTATCAAACTGACAAAAAGTTTCTGTCTTTATATTTACATTAAAATGCTTTGTCGAGATAGTTTCCTGAAATATTTTCTCAGCAACAGTGGTTAGGTTTCAAGCATTAGATGGAGATAATGAACCAAGGGGAAACAAAATAGAGCTAAATATTTTTTTTTAATTCAGCAGCTAATTTAGAACAACTGAAATTTAAGCTGCTTGCATTCATCTAGGAAATACTAACAGGAGTAACTATTTGCTCTCTGCTAGCACCCCTTCTTTGGTTTCACATGGATGATAATCCAGGCTGCTTTTGCCTTAGCAGCCAGGAGTTATGTTTCCCACTGACCTTCTACAGAGCCTTCCAAAAATAGGGAACCGGGAGAGGGATGGCACCAAGCACCCATGGAGTGCTGGTGGTGCTTCCTGCTTTGCTCCAGGGATGCAGAGGATTTCAACTTTCATTTCCTTAAATGCTTTTTCACCATTTCTGTACGAAGATGACCATGAAAACTCTAACTAATGCAAGTCAAATGCATTCCCACCCCCTCCCTCCCACCCCCCATTAAACAACAGTTAAATTTCTCTTCTAATGAAATAATTTTAATATACTTCCACAAGGACTCAGGAATGACATTTTGGAGCTGTCAGCTAAAAGAGTCTTCTTTTTAGGCATTTGCTTTCTCAAGGTACATATAAAATGTTTCCAGTGTGATGACAAAGGCTAATGACATTCACAGAATGCACAAAGTGTAAAAATGAAGTGGATGATACACTGCAGTCTTCCTGCCTTTTGAAGAAATAGAGTGAACACCTACACAGCAAGGCCAGGACACAATGAACTATATATTTAATATAAAAACTTGTGTGGGATTCCCCCCTTTTAGAGTTCCTTTTGGATAAAAGATAAGTAGAAATACAGACAAGTTGTTCACTTTTAAGATTAATTCTAACTACATGCTACTTATTTTCAGTTCTTGACCAAAAGACCAAATGGCACCACACTTTTGCTTTTAGCAGAACAAGCAAAACCAAACAACTCCCAGTCGTGATTCCTGAAAAGCAAAAGCCTTTCACACAGAATACTGCAATAAATTCATCTTTGCAGTGACACTAGCTCACAAAATTATCCACATCTACTTTTGGGAATGAAAAAATGTGTCAAGGTCTTTGACAGCACATTTTCCATTTATCACACATTCTCTTTTACCACATTTGTTAGAAGTCCTACAAGATGTTTCTTGCTAAAGCACAATAGATTTTTTTTCAGGAGGAAACATTAATTGTTTTAATTGTTTGGAATTTCATACCCTGTGCAGGTGTGAAAGGCGCCAGTGACTATTCCTCCAAGTGGTGTACATTTCAGTGGTAAAACTCCACTAATTATCCAGGCATAAATTACACTTTTCCCTTATTCTTAAAAAAACCAAAACAACCCCCAAATATACACATCCTCTCACCCAATCCTGCAGGGATTTTATGTAGCATTGCCAGTTTTATATGGTGAATTTCATATTCTTATTTCCACAAAGGAATTGTCACAAGCAATTTTATTCAGATAGCTGCAGTGTTAAGACATTTTCAGATTACAGACCCATTCCACCCCAAAAATAATGGATTTAAAGCATAACCATTAAGAGCAGGAAAAAAAGATTCAAGGCACTAAGAACTACTTAGAAGTCATAGTTCACTGACACCACAGCATTCTGTTGAAAAATTCGGTTTTTAGATCCTCATTAAAGTGAGTTTATATCTTATCCTACAGACTCACACAATAAAGTCAGGAATAATGCTGAAATCATCCCCACTGCAGCTTGGCTTGGCACAACAGATGAGCTACCTAAAAGAAACCTTACCTGGAGCTGGGGAGGCACCTTCCCATCCCAAATGGAAGGGACATTTTTACCCTACTGCACATCACAAAGTTCCTAGAGCTGAACTTACATTATTACAGCGTTGGATTTCCCTGCAGAGGCACACACCAATCTACAGCTGATATATGAATCATTTAGTCCCCTGGGTAAAGAAAAATAATGATCTGAATACTGTTCTAAATGCCACCCAAGGATACAGGAATTTAAATGGTAACTTGGTGTGTAAGCTTTACCAAGAGCCCCACAAAGTGATTGAGAGCAGGAGAAATCTTTGCACTGACAAGCCACAAACAGAAGAGCTGACAACAAGAAATAATTCTCTGGGGCTCACTTGAGCATTGTCTCTGTTCATCTTTGCAAATGCAGATATCAGAGTTCCCTTTGGTAATATCATGGTGGCAGTAGGTGACAGCAGGTATTTTTTATTGCTATAGCAGTCTCTTGTATGCTCATGAGAAAAAATATCAGGTGAGCATGATCTATAGCACTTTTTATCTCCTCTACCCTCCCACCCCAAACTGTGAACACAGAATATTGTAAAGATCTAGAGACTCCAGTTCATTTTATATACAATATACTATATAACATAGCCAGTGTTCATCCTTTTCACCTACTCCAAAGAAAATGTTCAAAATTCTTTATATTATAGAGGAATTGAAATGAAAGAATTTTCAATTTTCTTCCTCAAATACTCAAATGTTTTGAGTAACTGAAGCCATAGTATGGATGTGCAGGGACAAAATCAGAAAAGCTAAGGCAGAGATGGAATAGGACTTGCCTAAGGGATATGAAGAGTAATGAGAAGGGGTTCTTTAAGTACAGAGGCAGAAAGGAAAGGCCAAGGAGGGTGTACAGGATGGGTATGAGAAGGGAGAACTGGTGACAACAGATGTGGAGAAGGCTGAGGTACTCAATAAATTCTTTGCCTCAGTCTTCACTGGCAGTCAGGCTTCCCAGTCCCTCAAGGGATTCTGGCCCACCACTCTGCCCTCCTGCAACCCCACCTGGAGAAAGAGGTGGACCTGTTAGGCAGGTCTAGAGAACAGCTACTGAGATGATCAGAGGGCTGGAGCAGGGCTGCTATGAAACTGGGCTGAGAGTTCTGCCCAGAGAAGGCTCCAGGGAGACCTCGTTGTGGCCTTCCACAATGGGGAATTAAATGGGGTTATAAAAGAAAGGAAGAGCAGCTTTTACACAGATAGTGTAAAGGGCAGATAGTGACAGGGCAAGGGGAAATGGTTTTAAACTGAAAGAGGGCAGATTTAGATTAGATTTCAGGAAGAAGCTCCTTACTGTGAGGGTGGTGAGGCACTGGAAGGGGTTGCCCAGAGAGTTCCATCCCTGGAAGTGTTCAAGGCCAGGTTGGACAGGGCTGGTCTAGTGGAAGGTGGTCCTGACCACGGAGCTTGGAATGAGATGATTTTTAAAGTCCCTTCTAACCCAAAATGTTCTGTGATTTTCCTTTCAAATTCCCCTAAAACTATCACGACTTTTGAGGGAAACAAAGTTTTCCTATCATTTATGTAAGTTATTTCTTAGCTGCCTCTACCAACTTATGTGAGCTACCAATATACAAGTTTTTCCAATAAAAATATATATGCTAAATTACCAGTTCTCTCTGAATTCTACAAAGATGCCAGCCTGGGTGAGCAACAGAGGCTGTCAGTAGGAAAAAAACAGTATTTCAAAGATGACAAGAGAGGCCTGGTTGTTTGCTAATTTGTTTACAAGCACCTGGATAGATTCCTATTATAGATAATTTTGCATTTAAATCACTATTTAGTGATTTACTTCCTTGCCTAGCATTTAGCAAAATTTTATGGAAAACCTTCTTGTTCTGAGGAAAAAAGAAACCTAAAAAAAACCCCAAAGGCTATTTTGGTTCAAATTATTTTCATAGTATTTTGGCAAAGCAATTTTCTGAATTTTCCTGAGCTGTTCTGAACAAGGGTGGTACCAATTCCTGTTATCCAGACATGGAAAATATTGGTACCAAGAGGTTGCATACAAACATCAGTGCCCATACAGGTATTTTAAGGTGATGAAAAAGTATCACTTCAATACTAAAACTAACAACAGATTTAATTTAATTATCTGCCTAAAATAAACCTGAGCATACAATATCAGGGCATGCAAGAATGCAGCTTTGGAAGAACCTTAATCTGAGCAGAGGATGAGACTCCCAGGGGGTTTCTGCATGAAGAGTCACTGACAGCATGTGAGGGACAACTTCATGTGCGTCCACAAGTCAGTGAAGCATTTGGCCTTGATGCCATGAAGACAACAGGGCTTGATACACAAGCAGTCCAACTGGCAGCACCTCATAAATGATGCAGTCTATATGTGTGATCCATGTCAAGAAATGATGAATTTTATTGTGGTTTTATATATGCAGTTATCTGTAACTGTCTAAAAACAAAGCACCAGGACCAGCCCATTTCCTAGCAGAGGGACCTGCTGTCATGTTCTGCACTGCTCCTGTGACTGTGTTTGATGACAGGATGGTCTTGAGTTTCAAAAGAGCAAGCAACAAGTTTCTGTCAATTCATTGGTGTTACTGGTACTGCCTAACAGGACTCAGTGAAGGTCTTAACCTGAAAAAAGTTGCATAGTTTTTATTAAGTACGCAGAGTAAACAGAAGCCCAGCTCCTGTCCATCCACTAGGAATGATTCCACTGACATAAGTCACCTTTTCAATTTCCCAAGGTTGGTGCAATAACCTGAGTTTCCACCATAATAACCTTTCCACTATCTTATGCTTTCACAGAGTTTCACCAGCTTCTATCTCCCCATTACAGTAATATAAATACAGTTGCCAATAATGACATTATATTTAAAAAAAAAAAAATCATTCTTTTGCATAAATAGGTGCAGCAATGACAGTGTGGGTCCAGACCAGTTTTTCTTCCAGGTCTCCTTGAACCCTTCACCCAAGCACCAGGCTGGGCCAAGCCCTGCCTTGCACCTCCAGCCATGGATTCAGCACATTGGTCCTGGGCCCGGGGGACCTCGCAAGCTGCAAACCATCACGAGCTGTCAACAACGTCCACAAATCTCACAGACATCTGTGGCTTATCAAGCCAGCAGCATTTTTCCTACATTAATCTCCACTAGGCCTGCCCCAGCTTTCATTTCAAAAGACTTGGCATGGTATCTTCCAAAAAAAAAGCAACAAAAATTTTAAAAAATTGCTTGATTTCTTGCGATGCAGCTGGTTAGGAGCTGCGCCTTTGAAATGTGAGCACGTTGCAGAGATGTCGACATGCTCATTGCAGGCAGCTTGCAGCACAGGGGACAGCACTAATGACTGCAAAAGGCTTTTAGAAGCTGCCTTTGGGTGATCCCTCCCCTTCTTTTGGGGGAGTTTGGGGAGTGCTTTAAGTGCTGGAGGGGTTCATGTGGATACAGTGCACTCGTGTTGAACACTCTCCACCAGGCATTGGTTCTCCCAGATCTCTCCGAAACCTGCTGGGAGGGCTGCAGCACTCTCCTGCTGGTCATGCTGGTGTCCTCCAGTGCTGGTGGCCAAGCTAAGGCAACAGCCTTCACTGCTGAGGTGATGAAAGCCCAGGAAACTGCTCCACCACACTGCACATGTCCACCTTTGAGCCCTCACCACACTGGTCATTGTCCTTCCCACAACCTGAAGGATCTCTTATAACCTTTCATAAAAATCTTAGGGCATAAGCAGGAATTAACACTCATTTTCTTCGCCCAGCCAAGAAATATTGGCAGAACAAAAGCCCAGAGGGTCTCAGTTTATCTGAGCATAACTTTCAGTGCCCCTAAAGAGTGCAGGTGGAGCAGGTAAATTGTCATCCTTCTGGGTCTAAAAGCACAGGAGGAGGGATGGCTGTGCTCCACACAGATGGAAAAAAAAAAGGACTAATGGTGTTTATAGTTACAGCCCATTTTCAGCTCCAGCTGTCTCAAAGCAGAGTGACATAAAACACATAAGTTCATTGTATTTCACTAGAGGATATCCATATCCTTTCATATCACATTAAAAATGTCAAAATATCTTTCTGTCCAGAGTGTGCATGCCAGGAAAAGGTCAGAGCAGCATTTTCAGAGTTGAGCACGTGGTGCTCATCACTAGACCAACTCTTCTCTGCCATGAACATCTCAAACTGAGTTATCGACTCAGATACACTTCCCTCTACAGCAGTGTGATGCATTTAAAAGCAGAAAATTTAACACTTCTCAGGTCAAAAGAATGTTAAAAATTTAATTTCTATATTCCCCAGAAATTCAACAAAGCAAATTTATAGTTCATATTTTCAAGAAAAGAACTGGTAGCTCACTCATCTCTTTATAGTGGTCTATATATGTTCTAGGAAAGATTTATTGCATTCTGAGTTTGAAATTACTCACTTGAAGCAGCTTGGGAGCAGCTTTCAGTATCACTGAATGCCCAATGGCTCCATTAAATGAATTTGGCATCAAGATGCTTGAGTCTTCATGTAGGCAGGAAAAATTGTGACTAAAAATGAAGTAACTTAAAATATCTTTTCATATGAAGCTTCACAGCCAATTCATCTGAGTCCTGAAGAAGCTGAGAATTTATAGCTCACTTACTATCTTGAGGCAGGGCTGTGGTTAGGAGATGCTGGAGTCCCATCAGCTTTGACATAGGAATTTGTTACATTTAGAGACCAGGATTTGAATAAAAACAGGGTTTCATTAAGAGGGCTGCCAGAAACACCCATCCAGTATCTCAGGAAAACTCTGGTGTTGCCTTACTAATCACTTGCAGTCACAAAATATAACTCCACACCTATTATCTGATAAGTAAGCTGAAAAAAATCTTTCTGCCAGTAATACTTCTTCAAAAATTAGATTTTTTTTTAGTGTAAATCATATAATGAAGACTAAAAAGACATGAAATCTCATCCCTCTACACTGGGTTTAGAATGTCCCACGACTTCTGACTTCTGGGTGACTTTTACAAAGCAGAAGAAAGCCTAGGGACACTGGGGTGAGTGTCCCAGGGATCACTGAATCACAGAATCATTTAGGTTGGAAAAGACCCCTGAGATCGTCAAGTCCAACCTTTGACTCATCACCACCTTGTCAACCAGACCATGGCACTAAATGCCACATCCAGGTGTTTTTTGAACACCTCCAGGGATGGTGATTCCACCACCTACTGGGGAGCCCATTCCAATGCCAGATAACTCTTTCCATTAAGAAATTCTTCCTGATGGTCAGGACTATGCATTCTTCTCCATACTGCAAACCCAGTTTTTCAAATGTGATGATAAGTCTTATATTTCATTTTCAGTCATAAGAAAAAAAAAGATATTTCTAAATTAAAGATGTTTTTCCCTTCAGCTAAATTGGTAATTCCCCAGTGATAAAATCCAACAGACATCTTATCTTTAAGAGAAAAATCTGAAAGAATGACACCAAAATCAGTAAAGTTGCATTAATGCAAACACTAAGCTCAACCTTTTCACTCCACTTCTAACACTTGCCTTTCTCTGATCTACTGTAAATCTCTGTGGAGCTATGGAGCCCTATATCTCCATGTCTAGATTATCAGCCTGTATGCATTGACAAAAGGCCACTGAGGCCACCTTTACAACTCCAGGGGTAAACCCTTGAACCATCAATCATTTCTCTGGCTTCATCTTTAAAGGAAGTCGGGAACATCAAAGAACATGTAGTTTAACATTTTATGCAAAGCAAAATGCAACTCCATAGGAAGACACTTCACTGCTCTTAACTGAGAGATATTTTTCTTTTCCTTTAAATGTTCCCTCCATGCTACCTCATCTTGACCTATGCCTTTACCTCAAGCACTGTTATTCCTAAAGTTTTGGCCAACGAGAGATGAGACTGCCATTTGTTCTGATGCCCATCCATGTCCAACCATAGTGATCCAACAGCTGTTTGCCAGGAACTGGAGCCATTTCTGTTTCTTATTTTAAAAGGTCTTACCCATGCAAATGGGGATATTGCTTGTTTTGTTCTTGTTGCAATCAGATTTATGGAAACACAGAATCTGCTGAGTTGGGAGGGACCCACCAGAATCATCCAGCCCAACTCTTGGCCCTGGTCAGGACACCCTGAGAATCCCACCATGTGTCCCAGAGCATTGTCTGAATGCTTCTTGAACTCAGTCAGGCTGGTGCTGTGACCACTGCCCTGAGGAGCCTGTCCCTCTGCCCAGCCACCCTCTGGGTAAAGAACCTCTTCCTGATATCCAACCTAAATCTCCCCTGACCACTTCATGCCATTTCCTCAAGTTCCTTTGTGTACATATATTGTATACATCAAGCACATATTTGGATGACGCCTTAGTTAGATTTTATTTCATCAAGCTCTCATGAAACCTGATCATTTCAAGCTGAAATGGTATTGAGTGTTCAGGGTTTAAAAGCCTTCCCACTTACCAGCAGTTTCTGTCTCCCAGTGCTCAGACCCCTGAGCTCTAGTGTGGCTTGTCAGCTTTCCTTGGCTCTGGGTTTGCCTGCCATCAGCTAAACTACAGAAAAACAAAACACATTTCACTTACATCTCATCTGTTCTTAGGCTTGGGTTTAAGTCATGTTTTAGGAGCTCAGCTTTTTGTTCACAGTAGCTTGTAGGGTTGTTAAGTGAGCAGGGTTGTTAAGCTGATTGGCTTGTGCTTACCTCAGGCTTCAACTGAACTTGAGAGCACTTTTGGGTATAATACAAGTGTTTGCTTTTGGAGCAGTATTTTAGAGCTCTCCTCACTATATCAAGTAATGCTCTTCAGCCTCACTGCCCTCTCACTCCTCAGAGTGCTTTACTGACACCATTGCTGTAAGCCTGATGTCACCAAACCCCTCCTGTACAAACCCAAGAATTACACATTCCTTTAGTTGCCCCAGGCCCTTTAATGCCTCTTGGCTGCTCTTACCAGTCATCATAGGATGGCCTGGTTTGGAAGGGACCTTAAAGGTCATGTAGCTCCAAGCCTCTGCTGTGGGAAGAGACACCTTTCACTTGACCAGCTTGCTCAGAGCCCCATCCAACCTGGCCTTGAGCACTTCTAAGGATGGGGCATCCACAGCTTCTCTGGGCAACCTGTGCCAGTGCCTCAGCACCCTCACAGTAAAGGATTTCTTTCTAATATCTAATCTAAACCTGCCCTTTTTCAGTGGAAGTTGTTACCCCTTGTCCTGTCACTACAGTCTCAAGTCTGTAATTTTTCTGCTTTTATTTTGTATGTCTCCTATGTGTTGCATCCTTTTTTTGCTAAAGACTTTAATGAATTAAAAACAGTGAAGACCAGTTTTATTGTTAGCTGCTTCCCACCCCAAACAGTTCTCTTTCCCCACATCTTTGCAAGAGACAGGTTATACCCAACACCACCAGGAATTGTGTGGGTCAACTTCAAAGCAGGCTCCTATTGACACATTAATTCCCTGTCACCTCAGAGATTTCATGTGCCAATTTCTTCAATAAGTAGGCTCTGCCAGCAAAGAGGTGAAATTATTGTTTTAATATTAGGCTTCCTTTTATCTTTGAAAAGGAGCATTTGTTTTGGCACTATCAAGACAAACCTTAATAAACTGACTGGCAAACAGTGTGTTTAGCAATGAAAATGATACCCGGACAGGGATTATAATGTAAGAAATAAAAGGGAATAGAGAGATTTAGGAAAGGATGTGATTTATAATGACTTTAAGGAGGATAAGCTTCTACATCTGTGATTGCTTGATTCTATAATATTTTAATTGATTATCAGAGCTAACAGGTTTATTTTTTCATGTGAATAAAAGCTGTTTTTCTTCAGCTTTCATTTGCATTTATTTTACAGCCTATATTAACATGGATATTTTTTCATAAATTTTGGCTCCACTCATTCCATAGGCTTAGCAACCTAAATTAGCTTGGGCTGGGGGAGGGAGCCAGGAAAGCTTGTGGTTACACCTGTTACTCTGCATAGTAGTGGAGGGGGTTTTTGGGATTTTAGATGAAAAACAGTATCAGTCTGCACTGACTCACCATCCTTTTCTTTACCCTCTGCTGACAGGTCCCCAGCAATCACCACGTTCCCCTTCAGGCTGGTTTTCAACACAAACCCAAACAATTCAGGGAGGCACCTGAAGCCATCCAATGTCCATTTTGTGCACCCCACTGAAGGTCCTAAGCTGGTAACTGCCCCTCTACACCTTTTCTGAAACAAGTTAGGGTTGGTTGTTATTTATTTCTCTATAAATTAATCGTTCTCTCAGCAACTCAAAATTCAAGGAAGCCTTTAGGTGCTGGTAAACATGCACATTTTTTTAAACAGGGACAGAAACTCACAGTGCTGCTCATATTGGGTTGTTCTCATACAGTGGTTTTAACCCTCGTTTACAAAAAGGTGGGGTGTGGCAATATTTTAATGAAAATTCTATTATTTATAGAATATATTGCTTATAGTTATTTGATAACAGGGTACAGGAGTGAGGAGGGAGCATACCCTGAGTTGTACCTGCTTGTGAATATTAGGCACCTGCTTCTGAGGCTTTCAAGGAAATATTTTAGCTTTTGCACAGTCCCCCAGGCTCATCCAGTGTTTGGGGATGGAGGCAATACACCACAACAGTTATGGTTGGACTCTATGATATTTAAGGTCTTTTCCAATCTAAATGTGTCCATGAGTCTATAAAGTTTTGGGGTTCCTGAAGGTACCAGTCAGGATGTGATAAAACAGATCCTGGGACAGAAACAGAAAGCTCAATGGTTTTGAGCAGAAGAAAGAGTTTTCTTCCACTCAAATAAAAAAAATCCAACAAAAACTAACTCTATCAGAAAGCTTTTAAATCTAAACAGTAATGATATTTTGAAGAAGTGACACTTGAAAGCTCTTTTTACAAAAAATGCAATTCTTCATAGCACTTCATTTGCTTGAAATCAGGTTAGACTACATTAATCCAATCATTTCCTAGTTGGATTTTCCAATTGAGATTTAATTTTTTTTTACTCTCTTATGAAGTTCCAATAAAATTTCAGTGTAGTTTCTCCACAGAAAGCCCTAGAAGTCAAGAACTTTAAGTAAAATTTACTTCACTTGATTCAAGTAGCTGTGTAAGAGTGGGCCCATTTTGGGAAAAAAATAGCATAAAAATCAAGGTCTACTTGTAGATAGTAAACTTACCATGTAGATGGTGAACTTTCTCTAAGCAGTGAGCAATGCAGATATCCTAAATGAATAAGTAAAATATAGGTTCAGGTCAGAAGGATTCAAATTTCCACTGTGAAAATGAGAAGGCCTGAAATATCTAAGCCTAAAAATTATTTCAGTGACATTTGTACATGTAGACCAGCCTTTATATCTGTCAACATTTAACAGAATAATCAAATACACTCTTAAAATTCAAGATAAAACAAATGCTTACTTTTCTCTCCCTACAAATCTTACAATTATTGTTCAAAGGAAAGCAAGCTTTACTTTTAAAGCATGCATTTGATGTGCATATATGCAAAACATTAGCTTTTTAAAGAACTCTTGGAGAAGGAAAATAAAGATAAGTCTTTAACTGGCCACTGCAGTGGATATTTTTAAGGGAGTGCACATCGAATTAAAATGAAGGCTATGCCATAAATTTTTGTGCAGCTCAAGGTGGAATCTGGCCCTACAAAGATCAGTAGGGATTTTGCAAGTTTGCTCTGTACTGGACCGGTGGAGATGGCCTTGCTTCTGGCCCAGGGCAGACCTGTATTTTTAGTCTCCTGCAGTGCCAGTTTTACCTTTCAACACTTGATGGAGCAGTTTCCCTGGGTTTCCTTTTTGCCTGGGTCCTGCTCCATCCTACCTTCCTGCTACCTCCATCCACCAGGAGCATTTCCTGCCAGCTTGGTGCTGTGAAAAAAACCAGCCCAGACTGAGAGTCTTACAGAAAAGCATCCTTACACAAAAAGGAAAATCGGGAGCTTAACATTCAATGCCTTACATTCATATTGCTGGTTTTTTAAAATGCTGAAATCCTCTGTTGTTTGAGTGAAGCCATTACAATATGTTCTAACACAAGGAGAATTAAAAAGAGTTTGGATGATTCCCTCAGGCACATGGTGCAATTCTTGGGGTGTCCTGTGCAGGGCCAGGGGTTGGACTGAATCCTGGTGGGTCCCTTCCAAGTCAGCCTATTCTGTGATTAAGCATGGATTTGGAGCACAGGCCTTAGGGCTTTGTTCTGGAACATCCTCCAGAAGGGAACTGGCTGGTTGGCAGACAGTGTCAGGTATGGCAAGCATCCTCCAAAGGAGACTGAAGTTTGCTCTTGTCCCAGTTTAAGACCAGACCTCAGCATGGGTTTCCCTACTTGTGTCCACATTGTCAAAAATCTGCTTCTCTTTCACAGAAAACTTCATAGGAAAAAAGGAAAAGGAATCAAAACTACACAGACAGCCAAAGGAATGGACGAAACTGATTTGGCAAAAAGGACACCTCACACTTTACCTTATGAAATGAGTTCTCCACTTCAACTCCACAAGCTAACAAAGAAATAAGGATGCAGAACATTGTTCTGAAGGCTTTAAAAATCCTCTGTAATCAATATACTGCCAAAATACAACTATAGCAGCAGCAGTTCAGTATGTGGCTCACTCACTAATCCTTTAATCTTGTCTGCTACAACCAAGCTGAGGGTGCCAACAAATGCCATGCCATAAAAGGTGGGTATTCTCACATACTTTCCTATGCTTTGCATGATTAGAGCTTAATTCTATTAATCACAAACTTCCTGAATGAAAATGGGATTTGGGCAAATTGTCAAGATTTCATGATGACACTTGGGAATTGTAGTCTTTGGCTGAGAAGCATCCTTTTGAGCATACCATGAGTCCAAGTTCCTTTCTCCCTTTTCTGTTGCCCTTAGTGAAAAGTGAGCCGTACTCTGTATTTTTAATGTGAGATTTTGTACAGCCCTAAAGGGGAAAGGTAATAGAGCTGATGCCATGGGTGACCTCCAGCTTGCAACCAAGCAGTCCAAGAACTGGGGAGGCACATGGAGACAGGACTGCAGACTACTCAATGAGATCTATTTTAAAGAAAGCTGCTGCAAGTTTCTCATAGTCTCGTGCTGCAAGGTATCGATTACTATTTTGATTAAGAGAAAGACATCCTAAGAACAGACTACTGTCTGTTCACACCTCAGTGGTCAAGCCAAAGCCCCTTATGTTTCCACTGGAGTAGAAAAGAAAAAGAAAAGAAAGAAAAATTCTTTTTCAAAACAAAAAGAAAGTCAGGAACAAAAAAAGACAACTCAACAGAAATAAAACCTGAACAAACAAACAGCAAGAAAGCCCATCAAACCAAACTCAACTGAACCAAAGCCAACCCAACCTCAACACCTCTTCTTTGATCCCATTTTATACAATTGAAAAGGCCAAACAAGACCAGCAGGAGTGGAAGGAGGGGGGAAGATAAAGAGGGAGCCCTAACATGGATGCAGAGCTGCTGAAATGGGAGTATTTGAAAATACAAGTCAGAGAGACTTCCCTGTATCAGTGTTTTAGCCTGGCACCTGGACCAAGTCCCTGACTGGCATAAATCACAGCAGCTCTGCTGAAGCTGCCTGTATTTACAGCAGGTGGGACCTGGCACTGCAGTTGTGCAGAATGGCTGGTCTGTACTTGTGCAGCTCCTAACGAGTTCATGGCCAAGGAGGGTACGGCAGCAAACCTCACGTACTATCCTGGTGGCAAAAATCCCCCCCTTCTTCTTCTTCTTAAACCACTGTAGTAAACTGGCCAGGTTAATCTGGAGAAAAATATATCACTTCTTCCTTTGCTTATTTCCCCCACATCTCTGGCACTGTAGGCTTGCAAGGATGCCTTCTGAGGACTAGAAATTACTGTTGCCCAGGAAGACAGAAGGGTCTCCTCCTTCATGGTGTGACTAAGACAACAGGAACATTTGATCCCCATCACTCCAGGTCTCCTCCTTCATGGTGTGACTAAGACAACAGGAACATTTGACCCCCATCACTCCAGGGCTTGACTGGGCACAATGTGATTCACCCTACTCTTATTAAGCTGGAAAACACCCTATAAACTTATTTAGCCCATGTGCTTTTTCATGTAGCATTAAAAATAAAGAAGAAAAATCCCCCAGACAAACCCTATTCTGTGAGGGAAAGAGATCAGTGAAGATTAAAGAGAGCAGAAGTGAGTCTCTTCCCCCAGGGCTCTCCAAGCTCCATCCAGACAAGGCACGGCAGACCTTTGAAACGACTTGGCTTAAAGGGTTGTAGTGAAACTAAAGCCCAAGGCCACAACCTGGGAGCACACCCTGTCCCAGCCTGTGGCAGGTGGGCACCAATGACCAGGCTCCCCACACACTGTACATCCTAAAATTCCTGCTGTCACAACCCAAGCTGAAGCGCTCCCAGCTTCATGTCCTGACTTTTTGTGGTACTTTTCCTGTGTTGGTAAGAGATTTCTCCATTTTGAGTAGAAACAGCTTTCAAGCTCCTTACTGAGCAGACCTCTGAAAGGAGCTGCTGTCCCCCAGGAACGCAGTGGAAAATATGAAACCACAATGAAAGTTATATCTGGAAACTTCCCATGTGATGAGCTTAAACTTTGTTATGGTAAATATGCTGCTTCTGTTCAGCAACAGCCTTGGCAGAGTTACAGTTTTTTCCCAGAAATCAAGTCCCATATTGCTATGTGACAAAAGTAAATAATGACTCATTAAATGATCCTAAGAAGAAAAACTGAAGGCTTGCTCCTCTCAAAGGTATTTGCACTGGGAAATTTGATAATGTCACCAACCACAGCAGCAAACATTACTTGAAGGTTTTCTCCCTTCGTTGAGCCAGCCAGGAGCACGCTGAAACCACTGCTCTCTGTGGTTGTGCAGTCACCTTCACAACAAGGCTTTGTTTTTCCATCCTCAAAGACTGAGACAGAAAAAGTTACATGTCAGAAGGGCAGTGTGAAGAATTAGAAGCAGTGTCACAGCTGGTGTTCTGTGTGCCAGGCACACTGCACTTGAGAGACCAACTCTGTCACTGGAATGCTTATTTCAATTCTACTTGAGTTTGGCTAAATACTCTGAAAACAACCCCTCACAGCCCTTGTACCAAACTAAAACTCAGGTGAGACTCCCAAAGGCAAGAGGCAGATTCATTTAACAAGAGTAGGGAACCACAATACAGATAGTGTGATATGGAAAGTCAGTGTGAAACTCCTGAGACTCCATCATGGAGCAGGGACTTGAAGCCAACTCCAAAGGCATATTTGGATTTAAATAGATTATTCTTCCCCTCCATTTCACAGCAGCCAAGGCATCAGCACTGTCACAGGCAGTTTGTTTATGCCTCTTAAGTTACCTATCCATAGTACATAATCTTGGCAGGGGTTTTGATGGGGAAGAGGAAAGCATGGGTTGTCTTTCATTTGCAACCATCATTTTGACATTGTCAGGCCTTTGCAATAATATTCTTCCTAGCAACCTCTTTAGCACCTACAGAAATGGTACCTTGATCTTTGATAGAGACTAGAGTAGCAAAAGATATATATACTAGATTGAAAACTAGGTAAGTTCTATTTAAGAAAAAATGAAAACCTTTCATGCATTTATACACTAAAAGTTTGTAGCAAATTCGTACCTGGAACTTTAGTTTATCAGATGTATCTATCTACAGTATTGAGGATATTAATATTTGCAGCTTGACTCTCAACTATTGAGATTTACATTTTTAATATACATTTTCATCCAACTAAGTACATATAATTAAATCAGATACAATCTTCCTAGAACAATTTCATCACAGTGTAGTTTCATGTAGTTACCTTTTTCTTTTAATGGTTGTATCTTTCCCTGTGCATTCCTTGGGTACCTCTGGGGTGCTCCCCATCACTGGCTGCCACTGCCAGGAGCTCCCTGCACACTCCTGGCCACACTCAGTCACAAACCTGGGTGCTATCCCAGCTCCAGCTTGTACTCCTGAATAAACCTGGGATGGGTCAGCTTTGGGTCAGCACCCATCATCCTTCCCAGCCTCATCATTTGACAATAAGATGGGGCTGGGTCTGGTTTAGAGTAAAAATACTCATTGAAGAGGAGGACATATCCACCCAGAGGGGGATGATGCTTCATGTGCAGCAGCGGGCTGGTGGTCATCCTGAAATCAGTAGAAACAGATGGATCCTCTTTAACTGCTTGCCACACACTGCTCTGAACCTGGATAACTTTCACCAGGTGCAAAACCTCTACCTTTATCCAACTTCCACAGAATATACTGAAAATGCTGTGCCATTATCAGTGGGTTTGAAGGAGTTCATTTCATGGCAGTTCCACAGTATCAGCACTTTTAAAAAAAAAATCTGCGTTAAAAATACTCTGATATTTTAGTCCTCTTTAAGTTGAATAAAACCAGTATCTTTTTCCCTCATCTGTTATGTGCTCAGGGTTTAAATACAATATTCTGGGTACTGAAATACCAATACACTGAGTTCTGAAATGTCTCTAACTTCACTTTTATTTTCTCTCTTCTGCTCCTCACATTCCCCACAGCCCACCTCATGCTTTCTCATATCCATATCTGACAATTCACAGAATATTCTGGGAGGGAAAAAGAAAGCAGTAAAATTTTGATAGTATATCAAAACTTTACACTAAATCCAGAGTGGCATTCTCTTGATGGACAAGAATATTGTCTCCAAAGTCAATATGTTTTTTGAATTGCATATACATGTCAGCCCTACCAGGCTGTGCCCACATCCACATTAATTTCTCATTCTAACTCAGTCATCCAGCCAGGCTAGCACAAGCTGGAGGATGCTGTGCTTCCACCCCTGCACATGGAAAGTAATCCACATATCTCCAGCTCGCTCTCTTCACTGTGGTCAGTTTGGACCCAGGGCTGGAAATGATCCACATTTGTTAGGTGACAACTTGTCCAGGGGAAAGGAGCAGCTCTTTCCTGCAAGGACAGCAGGCACAGCCACCCCTGCTTAGCACTTACCATGTGCAGGACACCTTCCCCTAAAGCAGCGTGCACAGCAGTAAAGCACAGCCTCCCTCTGCAGAAATTACTCGAGCTCTGCTGAGGTGCATGACCTTGTGACAACTATTTCCACCTGACAGCCTGCTCTGGGGACATCCTGCTCTACCCAGTTTTGTCAGCACATACATTTGAACCTCTGGCAATGTGGGCTCACAGTCCAGAGAGCCAAACGTGTCCTGGGCTGCACCCAAAGCAGTGTGGCCAGCAGGGCAAGGGAGGGGATTCTGCCCCTTTACTCCTTCTGTCCCTCTCCTCCTGACACCCCACCTGCAGAGCTGCATCCAGCTCTGGGGTCCCCAGCACAGGAAGGACAGGGATCTGCTGGAGTGTGTCCAGTGGAGACCACCAAGGTGATCAGAGGGATGGAGCACCTCTCATGTGAGGAAAGACTGAGAGAATTAGGATTGTTCAGCGCGGAAAAGAGAAGGCTTTGGGATGACCTAATTGTGACCTTCCAGTACCTAAAGGGAGTCTATAAGAAAGATGGAGAGGGACTATTTAAAACAGCATGTAGTGACAGGACAGGAGAGAATGGCTTCAAACTGAAAGAGAGTATGTTTAGGTTAGATATTAGGGAGAAATTCTTCACTGTGAGGGTAAAGAATTTAGGAAGAATGAGGCTCTGGAACAGAGAAGCTGTGGATGCCCCATCCCTGGCAGTGTCCAAGGCCAGGTTGGCTGGGGCTCTGAGCAGCCTGACTTGGTGAAAGGTGTCCTTGCACATGGTAACAAGAACAAGATGATCTTTAAGGTCCTTTCTAACACAAGCCATTGTGATGATTGTGAAGTATTTAAGGAAAAACCTGAAAGGAACAACTCAAATGCTTATCAGAGACTGCTTTGGCTAGAAACACCAAGTGAGGAAAGGTTAGCCAAAAGCATGGGGCTTCTCTGTCATGGACCCTACCAGAGGTGCTATTAAACATTATCAACTGATCTTTCTGGTGAGTAATCCCTAAATTCCATCTGCAGATGGCTGTGTGAGTGGATTTTTCCTGAACAGCTCGGGTGTGCCCCTGCACTGCCCTTCTCCCAGCGAGCTGCTGTCTGCTGCGACATAAGGGAAACCGGCTCGGCCCACAGCAGGGTGGAACTATTTTAGGTAGTAATGTCTGATACTAGAGGAGCATGAAATTCAGTCCTATCATAGCTGAAATGCCTAAACCCCCTCCTGAAAAAAAAAAAAAAGCTATTGCAAAACCCTCCTGGAGGCTTATAAACTGAACTCTGGAAGTTGATCTCGAGTTGTAAGCCAGTAAAAATTGTGTATCTCACGACTCACTATCAAAAAACTGAAACAAAATACATCTACCCATTGCAACAGTCACACAGAGTTTCATCTGTTGCTCCAAGGCTGAGTTGTAGAGATTAGTTTTCAGGCCTGTATTCTCAGACCTGTTGCTGTGCACACAAAACTCAACAACATGAGATTGGCAGCGCTGCCAGAGGGTTTCTACATGGCACAGAAGGCACTGAGGAGGAAATGCACTGCCACAAATACCTGTAAACATACAGCCCTTCCATTCCTAACACAAAACTAGGGCTGAGGAGTCTCGTTGATTTGGCTTCAGTCAAATGCTAGAACATGCAGGGTTCCATCTAGAGAAGTTAAACTCAGCTAAAAGCACGGAGAAGGGAAGAATCAGATCCGTAATTGTTCTTCATGTTATCTTCGTCACCCCACATAAGTAGTGAAAAAACCCTGTTGTGTGGAATGCTTAAAGCTTCCATCTGCTGAGTTCCCCCACTAATAATTTTCCCTTCCCCAAGAAAGCCACAGACACTGCAATCAAGGGAAGCCTGGGTTAGGCACACCAGGACTGAAAGGAAGGAGAAAGTGATTTGCTTGGTGGTGACAAACCCACACAAAAGTGCCCCAAAATAACAGACTTTTAACCCCCTCATCAGTAGCATGTCCACAGTGCCTGGAGAGTGGGATGTCTCCTGTCTGCTGAAGGCAGAGAGTCAGCCAAAAAGGAGGTGACCAAGACCCTGACAGCCCAAATGATCCCTTTTCCTTGGTGCAAAGCCACAGAGGCACCTCTTCCCTCAGCTCCTGTGTACTTTGCTTATGTCATAAGCTTTAGGAAGAGACCATCTCAAGCCCAAGGCAGGCACAAAATCAGATTAGGTGACTTTTTGGGGTTTTGATTGATTTGGTTTGGGTTTTGTTGGCTTTTAAGGTTTTTTTTAGTCCTTTATTCCAGTTTCTTGGATAATTTTTCCTGATTTAATACACAATTTTAGCTCCCTGTGTCATGAGTTATTGGTACACTCAGCCCTTGCTTAACAGTGTAAGCAGTCTTTACACTAGCTTACTCATTTTCCTAATGGGTGTACCAAAATACCTGATTAACTGCATTTCTTATTCACCATAAATAAGTCAAAAAAGTATAACTTGAAGCCTTGTTTTCAGAGCTGGTATTCAGCTGATGGTACTAATCATAATTTGCTGCACCTTTCTGTTGCAGGCAGAATGCTTGGTCAATGTAACTCGATAGTTGTGGAGGAAAGGGCAGGCCCTTCACTGGGGTAAATTGTCAGAAATCCACTGGAAAATGCAGAACTGTAGCAAGACACCAGCTGAGCATTTTCCTTTAGATGCAGCTGCAGCCATAAGATGCAAAAAATCATTTTTCCTGGATTTTATCTTTGCATGATAACATTCCCTATCTTAATAATAACAACAATAACATTTATAAAAAAATTTTAAAAGTGGGCTAGGCACACTTTGGCACGTTGTTGAGAAGCAGTGACATTGACATGGCTCAACTGCTATTTGGCAAATATGTTCAGGTACAATTCACAATAAGAGGGAAAGCTGGTCCCATCTCTCAGTAAAGACTCTTACTCCCATTTAGAACCTGAGTTGTAAACTAGTGAAAGAACAGACCTGAAAATTATACAACCACTTCAGAAATGTGGAACATCACTTCCAGAGGGCTCATTCTTCTTTTGAAAGGCTTAGATGATGTCTGACACATCAGGAGACCTGTCCACAAAGGTAGGGGACAAAAGCACTTTTGTAACTTCAGGTTGCTATAACACTTGTATACTAAAATGAAGATGTAAAAAAAGTTGTTGCACATGTGCAACACTGCCTGTCCTTCTCAAATCCCAAATATCTCAGTTAAAAACTTGTATTCCTCTTGGAAATAATTCAGGAAGGCAAAAATATAAGCAATAACAAATGGGAAAGGATTTTTTCTAAATATTAGTGTCCTGAGTTGATGTATTTTGCTATCCCACTCATGAAAATAGCAACATGTGTCATTATTACTGAGGCATAAATTTAAAGGCAGGTTAAGGCAGGGAGGCTTTTAAAAACTTTTTGTTTTAAACCAAAACATTTACTCCCATTTCTCTCTTGTAAGTGCTCAAAGCCTGAACCTGCAGGCAGCTCGTTCCTCTAAGGCCCAGCATTTACCCTCCTCACCACATCCAGGTGCCAAAGGCCAACACAAATGGTGCCAGCAGGAAAGCTGAGTGCACAGCTCCAAGGGCAAATGCTTTAGCACAGCAGGAACTGGCCATTCTGCTGCCCCTGTGCCACGGGTGCTCTTTGTGGGACTTTCAAACATCCCACTCTTCGTGGAGGAACAAGATAAAACTGTTCTTCCAAAAGGATACAACAAAGTGTATCTAAGTACTGGTGGCACCTACCTACCCAGGAGGAGGGCAGGGGACTACTTTGTCAGATGCTGTGCAGACACACTCCCCTTACATTACTTATGAATGAAGAAGCCCTGGTTTAAAAAAGCAAGAGCAGCTGTTAAGCTGAACAGTGGGCTCTTTGAAAGTTATGTGACATCTTTAGAAGGGAAAAAACCCCTATAGCTCTAATCACAAAAATGTGTTGCTTATATAAGTGATGAAATAGAGGAAAGAGTTGAAGGATCATTACTTTATTTTTTTTTAAATGACCATGACTAATGCAAGTCCTCTTTGGTTACTTGCCACTGAAACATCAGAGTGTAAAAATATTACCCACCTATTTGGTGCCTGTTGGAATAAGTCACTTTGCTTGTGCCACACTATAAATAATGGTATTAGTGGCAGGGAGTCAACCCATCTAATACTAGCAGATCCCCAGCACTTTACTTGTCTGGGCAAGCAAATGCTTCAACTCCACACATCTCTTAAAACAGCAACTGTTGGCCACTAAATCTTACAGTCATACTTTTAGATGATGTTTTGTCTGGGGCATTTAATTTTATTTATTTATTTATAACGGTTTCTGCTTTTCAAGAGTGCACTGGGAAGCACAATCTCCTTTTAGATTTAGGGTTTCCTTAACCATTTCCAATGTCCTTCTGCAGGCTACACCCCGGCTCTCTACTTGTGTTTTCTTTCATAATATCCTTGTAACTGGATCATAGGTAGAAATAATTAATATAGGTAGAAATAATTTACTACACCAACTCCATAATAAGAAAGCCTCTAGGGGCTTGTCACTGTAAGCACAGCCAGGTCAAGATCTACAAACCCAGGAAATGTTGAAAACCCCACTTTAAAAACTGTCTCTGTTTCTTCCCAGTTCTTTGACAGTGGGAAGAAGATGAAGGTTTTAAAGGTGTCCTGCATGGCCTGTATTTAACTTGGTGGCATGTTTAACTAAGAAATTACCTAAATTGAAATTAATACCATTTAACCATTTGCAATGTTAACCTGACAATGTTTTTTCCCAAGAGCCACAGTAAGATCCCTCTCTCCAGCTGGGAAGATATGTTCAGTGAGGGCTTTTAGGCTCCTTAGGGCACTGCTGTACTGCTCTGAAGCACAGAACACATCCACAAACTATGGAGCACTTGGCAGCACTGACAGCACATGCAGTTACATAAAACTCACTTTAATGGCACACTACATCCCTCCTTGGGTGAAGCTGGACTGTCATGGGCCACAAGAGCACCCTACAGCCAAATGTGTCTTACGGAGTTTCTCCTCTGGTCCTGCAAGGGTTTTTTCTAACTGCACATGGAGTACAGGCCCAGCAAAACCAGGACCTCTGATGCTTTTTGAGTCTGTGTTTTCTCTCCCCTGCCTCCACACCAAGAAGGTGTATATAACACAGGCCACTGTTTTAGTTAAAAACATTAACAAAACACAAAGCCAAACACACATTTTCATCCTGTTGGATGTTAACTGCTCCCTGGATTGCCTAATCTTTCTTTGAGATCTGTTCAGAATGGCTGATGCAATAGAGTTTTACCACCTGATGTTTTAATTAAAGAAAAAATAGCAACTTCTCGTTCTTGTTCCACGTCTTTCCTGCATGGGGTGAAAGCTGCCCTGAATTGTTTCCAGCCCCATCCTCACACAGCAGTGTTCACTGTGAAGCCTTGCTCCAGGGCAAAGACTTCACCCCCTCAGTCCTCAGCTCCTCATGCAGCAGCACTGCCGGGTCTCTTTTTGCTCAGACCTTCAGAAATGCTTTGGTCTAAGCACTGCCTAGAGCAGCACTGCATGGAGCTTGTCCTGGCCAAGTACCGAGGGGATTTCAAGGATCTAACAAATATGGCAGCTGCAAGGAGCTGTTTCTGGGTTCAGACTGCTGTTTGTTCTCTCATTAACACCTAGAAATAGAAGTGTTTGAAGATATGATGAAGCATGTGAAGGGAATTCTTCTCATCCATGTGCTGGACCTGCTATCTCATAGAGTCATTTTGGGTGGAAGGGACTATTAAAGGTCATCTAGCCCAATCCCACTGAAATAAGAAGGGATATTCTCAGCTAGATCAGGTTGCTCAGAGCCCCATTCCACTTGACTTTGAATGATTCCATGGATAAGGCATCTACCACCTCTCTGGGAAACCTGTTCCAGTGTTTCATTATCATAAAAGAAGCCTTCCTTATATCCAGTCTGAGTCTGCTCTATTCCAGTTTATAAACCATTGCCTCTTGTCCTTTGCCTTAACTTCTTCATTTCATCCCAGCACATCAAGCCAAGAGCATGCAAAGAGTCAGTTTGTGCAAAAAATGCTACCATGGCAACAAATATTGTCATTTCCCATGAAGCACACAGAAATGGCAGGTGCTGTATTATTAGAGGCAGGTAGTCTCACATGCAGTATAGAGCACAGTCTATATAATCAGGATAGTCATAGGGACTCACAGCCTGCTCATGCTGCAGTCATATGGCACAGGGCAGAAAATAAGTGTGAGAAAATGGGAGAAGTCACCAACATCAGGTACTCTCACCACACAAAAATATGGTCATGTTAGCACTGGAAGAGAAACCACAGCCAACTTGTATTTGATTAGGAATATTTACTGGGGATATACAGGTGAAGCTTTTTTGTCCTATTGAAAGGAAATGGTTCTAACAGCATTGTTATTTCATATAAATATTTGAGTTAAGCTTTGACTTCACCTAAACCTTTTTGGATTAAAAGCCTTCAATTGCTCATTTTTCAACAGAACAAGGGGCAACAGATTTGATTAGTCTAATTTATATTCTCCTCTGTGCTGTGGGTGAGGATGAACTTCAAAGTCTTGAAGTTGTCAGCATTCACTGAGTAAAGGAAAACAGTTTCTTTTCCAAGCTTCACTGTTAAGAGTAATTTTTATGTCAGAAAGGATTTACTTTCCCTTTCTAATACAGCAACTTAACTATCTAAAAAGCTATAAAATGGGATCAATAGCATGCTTGAGTGACATGTGCATCAGCTCCACCCTCACACTCACCTACCTGACCAGACTCATGTAAATAGGGCACCCAGGGCAGACTCCACACTGCCTCTCATCACTCCCCTGCATTTGGTCTGAATTCATTGCTGAAGAAACTGCCTTGTAATATAACATAATTAACTTTTCACCTCAGCCATTGCTCACTACAACAGCAAAAACCAACCTCAAAGCAAAACACACCACAGAACACAGAGAAACAAACTTCTAACCAAAAAAAGTGACCTAAACTTAGCAGGGATTTACTCGAAGCTTCATAACTGCCAGGTCTCAAGTTGAGATCAGTTTAAAGGTTCATCATTTTAGTTAGTATTAGTGTTTTAAAAAAACCCAACAAAACAAAACAAAACCAGATAAAAAAACATTTACTTTCTTCCTCAAATGGAAAGTCAGTTATGGTAGAAGATTAAAAAGAAATCTGAGTGAGATTCAGTTTGAAACCCAGTTTCAGTTTTCATATTGAATTCAAACTGCTGCATCTGTTTTATAAGTATCATTTTTGAAAATCTGAGAAGCCCTTTAAAAGACAAACTTAAGGTGAAGTTATCCCATTACAGCATATTATTACTATTAATTTTCACAAGTGTACATTAATTTTTCCACTACTGAGATTTTAAGCCTGCTCTCTGATGCCCTTAACCATGTAGTAGTATTAATAAAGAAACTGAAAATTTTTTTTTAACTTGAGTGTTGCTTTAAATATCTAAAGGATCACGCAAAAGTGTTTTGAAAAATAGGATGAGAAAATAAATGAGGTTTCTTTAGCCTACCACCAGAAAACACAATCTGGAGTGCCTCCAGGATAAATTGAAAATAAATCCATTGGTTTCAGCCTTCAGCCATACATCTTCTGCAGTTTAGAAGTGATTCCCCTTAGTCAAGAGGCATTAAACATTTGCAGGGGTGAGGGAATGTCAGCTCAGCCCCATCTATCTAGCAAAGTGCAACATCAGTCCCTGTCACCCTCTGGAAAAGTAACCAGATACCTTCACTAGGGCAAGGAGAGATCATGTTTTGTGGCCCATGGCTTGTGGAAGTGCTCTTTACAGCTGAAGGAGGCTGGCTAATGTTGGATACCTTCTCCCTGCCCCACTGGACCTGCAGCAGGCGCCCAGCTCCATGTCTGCTCCAAGGCTGCAGCTCCCTCACAAGGCTGATGCTGAGATGGGGTAAGGACCAACGATTTCCCTGCAAACAGAGCTGCCCTATGCACCTGCCCAAGAAAAGCAATTCAAGAACGCTATTTTAGCTCCCCTTTTCCCTCCTGAATATCTCTCCCCTCACCACTCATATGAGCCATGGCAGCTCAGAACCACAGGACCTTCCATAGTTTGATTTCACTGCAAGAAAACTTACTCCTCTCCTTGCTACAGGACCAGGGAGATTGAAGAGAACAGATAAATTATGAAAGAATGAGACCACGTTGAGATGGTGCTGTTGATTTCCCCTGGGTGCTGCCATCACTTACTCTGGGCAAAGTTGCTGCAGGAGCCACAGCCCCACGTACACAACCCAGAGTTACATCTCATGAAGGAGAGTGCTGAGAATCAGGATCTCTCCAGTCATTCACAATTCATTTCCACCCCTGAACTCTCCAGTCACTCACAAATCATTTCCACTCCTCCACACTACTGTGAGCCCCAGGCTGTGAGATGCTGCCACCCTGGAAGCAGTGTGGGCATGAATTAGTTCTGGCAGCTAAACTACTTCTCCCCATACCCAGAGAGCACCAACAGCTCAGTCTGCCTCCCTAGGTCCAGGACTCCAGCTGCTTTTTATTCAATGCCCATTGGGGTTTCACTAGGCATCACTGCATCTTCTTATCCACCCTGCTCTGCCCTTGAGGGGAGGGCACAACCTCCATCCTGACAGCCTAAACAACTCTGCCATGACTTCACCTCCTCTGTCCCACTGGGAGAAATGCCATTGTGTGGGCATGCCAATGTTTTGGGTGTGAGCTCTTTGCATGATGTAGAAGAAAGCAAACAAATTAAACCCAGTGCTTCTTTTTCACAGGGAAGAACAAAAGTGAAAGTTCCAGTAAAACACCAAAGGAGGGGACAGCTTTTGATTTTATTCCTGTCAGGCAGACCATGAACCATCACATGGTCACGTTCTCTCTTGCACTCACGAGCTTGATGTTTCCACTGTACAACAAAGCTCTGGAATGCAGCTCTCCCATAGCTGGAGGCATATAAAGAGAGCAATGATCAAATAGGTGAATATAAAAAAATGAGCTTGAATTTCAGCCTTGGGTACAATAGGAGCCTGAGACAGCATTGTGTAGGCAGCATAACTCTTTTTGCTCAACTCTTCACATCTTTTAATCATGCTGGAAGAAATTCTGACAGAGACGTATATTCCAGGAGCTAAAGGGATATGGTGCAAATATTCCTCTGTGTGCTTTTTGTTAAGTCAAGGGCACACTAGTATTTCTACATAAATAGTCAAGAAAAGAAGGTACAAAGTTTTAAAATTAATAAACTGATTTCAACAGGTGGAAAATATTACCATTACATAATGACTTCTCTTGGAAGATTAACCTTGAGTCCCAAGGGAGCTGAGAGTTCAACATCAGCTTTCACTCATGCACAAAGGTGTAAAAGGTTACTCTCAACCTACCTGAACATTTCTATATAAATGTTGAGCTGCTTTACATCCCATTTGGGCATAGGAATAATAATAATAATGTAATTCTGTAGCATAAAAATAAACACATTATTTCAGCAATCACCTGGACTAGGACAGAAGCAAGAAAGGAAACTGATGTGAAGGCCTAGGATTCTATCACATCCTTCAGTTTAAAATATTGCAGGCAGGCAAGTCTGAATATTTGCTAATGTTCAGTATTGCAATAATGATCTATCACTACTTAAATACAGAACAGGAAGGTAGCTACATGTCAAATTAATACTACTGACTCGCAACATCAGCTTAAATTTACTTCTTATGTGCATCTTATTCTCAATACTAAGTAGTGGTTACAGAGCAAAATAAACCCCACAACCAAAACTTATTCCCTCCTACCTCTAAATCCAGAGCACAGATCACATTAAGGGCATCAGTGCTGCATCAGTCCCTGATCCACAAAGCATCAACTGACCTGAAATAACAAAAAAGCCAAAAGGCATAACAATGTGATTTTCCCCATCCACCATTTCTTACTCAAGTTTATCAGGAACAGAAAAAGGGAAAGAGTAGCTTTCCACATACAGAGCACCTCTAGTTATTTCTCTAACTTGTGTGCTAGAAATAATTAGATTTGCTTCCCTATTGATGTTAATCCTTATAATATTGACTACCATGTATTAATTAAAAATTAAGAAAGTATATTAAATATTAGTTAAGTATTAATTTTCCAACATTAAATTCTGTATTATCTTTAATTTAATTTACCTAAAATAATAAATATCAGAGAGCCTTATTTTGGCAGTATATTGTACTTTGGAATAATTTAATTAATCTGGTCTTAGTAAAATTTGGAATCAAAGTACAGCTGTTGAGTTGTAATGATTCTCGAATCCCTGGTATCACGCTGAAAATGTTTCCTTTCTCGTATTACTGCAGGATGGCCTAACATTTGGGAAGTTTAGAAAAACAGCTTTGCAGTCAATTAGTATTTATTAAAAGTCCTATCACTTCTAGAAGTGTTGATAAGCAGGACTGCGAGGCGCTGCCTTCCCTGGTCACACGCTGTGGCGATCGAAGCAGTCCCTGACTGAGGAGCCTGGATGGTGAATTTCTACTGCAAAAATAAGGGCTGGAGGGGTGTTTCAGTCAGCAGTCCAAGGTGGTTTAACAACCACCATGCCCAATACCACTGTTTTTGTTGCCGTCTGCTTGGCCAAAGGGCTCTGACCGCAGCACTGAGGAGGCACGGTGGAAGTGCAGGCCACCCAAAGCACGCCCCGCCGCTGACCACCTTCTCTTCACACCGCGGCTCTCTCTGCGCGACCCCCGCATTACAAGTGCGGGCAGAAATGCATTTCCTTCCTCTGCAGCAGCTTTGAAAGCGCCTTCACAGTTTATCTTTCCGCTTAATTCCGCGCAGCTGTCGGGGCCGGTGGCCGGGCCCCGCCGCACGCCGGGGCCTGCGCAGCGCCGCAGAGGCCTTTTGTCATCTCTGCCTTTCTGCCCCTAATCCCCCGCGCTGGCTGCGGTCCCAGCAACGCCTCACGGAAAAACAGATGGCAGTAACCGATCCGGTCCGTAATTGTGGCCAGTTAATAGCAGAGGATAAGAGGGAGATAAGGACCGAGCGCCCGTGGCCAGCTGCTGCCGAGTTAACCCTTCCCGGCATCACCTCGGTGCCTTGAGCTGCTTGCAATAAACCCAGGCTCACAGTTTCACTCATTTCAGGCCTACCAGAGTAATTAATTTGAAGCCTGATTCTTCCCTTCCACCTTCCAGTCAAGGATCTCAATAGCCACTGTCGTGATGGAATTTCTTAGTGGAGCAGGTACCCTGACTCCATCTTAAAGAGAGGTCAAAGAAATCTTGGGTGACTTCTCCAAAAGCTCAGGTCCGGATTTATGCTGATATTCATCCAGCATAACCCAGTTTAAACAAAGGAGTTGTTCTGTGTTTCAGTTAAACTCAGCCTTCAAAGTAAATATTAAGAGAGGTTCCTTATTTCAAGTTATGAATGCCAAACTGAAAAAAAAACCACCCTGAAAAATAAACTTCAAAAATAAGATACATGAAGCACAACCAATTAATACAAAAGCAAGATCTGTCCTACATCAAATGGCTCAGATATTGCAGTTTTATCTTCAAGACTTGTATTCCAACACCATAAAATCCAAAACACACACATGTCTTCATGAGGTGCTTATGCACTGTTCATTTTGTCAGCTTCTCACTCCAGGAAAAAAAAATCAAGTGCTGCTAAAATTTATTCAAAAAAAGTTCATCTTGTCTATCTCCCATTTGAACTCGGGAATATTTTGAAGTCCAGACTTTGGGGAAAAAACTCAGTCTGACAACACAAATTTGGGTTAAGATGCTGAAACCTAATTCACATCAAAATATCTTGTTTTAACTTCCTAAGAAGGAGGAATACCTAATTTTACTTTGAAATTATATTGGAATTTTCAGTGTTGCTGATCCAGATGTTATGAATAGAAAAAAGGGAAACTCAGGGATAAATATTTTGAAGGTTTTTTCCAAGAACAAAATGGTTTAACAACTTATTCAAAGTTTTCCTTAACAGAAAGTTTAATTAATTTTTTTTTTCACTCTAAACTGAAAGAGTGCAAACTCTTAAAATCCAATGCAAAGCCCCAGCATTTTCACTCTTCACAAGATCTTTGACAGCCCTATCTTGCTTTTGCAAAAGGCAAGTACTGGCCACATTCTACAAAAGACCTCCTATGTACATCTTGGAGTAGCCATAAACACACACCAGGCTTATAGATTTGGTAAACTAGTTAAAAATAATCCTGCTTCATAAAAAAGGAAGAAGTAGATATGAAGTTATTTCACCATATAATGTATCATTATTTTAGTCTAAAGTGTGTGGTTTATCGAACTCCTCCATCTTTTTTACCAAAAAAAAAGCTTGAATCACCATTGTCAGGCAGTCTCTGAGCAGCTGCAGGCTGTATTCCAGTGGCAGATTCCCAGTCCCACATCAGGCAGTACTCCAGTGCAGGTGCACTCCTTAGGTATCCAATGCCCTTTTCTCTCAGCTCCAAGTGTAAAACAGAAAGGAATTAGAAATTTCCTTTCCCCTCTGTTATAGACACCAACAGAGGAACCACTTCACGTCCTCTCATGCCGTCTGTATCTCTCTGCAAACAAAGGACACTTGCTGCTCCTGAGCAGCAAGAGTAAGAAAATCCCAGACACCAACCAGTATGGGCTTTCCACTGCTGTCCTCTGGCAGTTACCAGGCAGATCTTCTCCCATCCCAGCAGCAGTGCATGCAGAGGCCTGCCTAACCCCTTAATATCACCAGCATTCAGAAAGAGAACTAGGACAAAAGACACTGTTTTACAGTATAAAGCCACCATTAAAACAACTTCAGTAAGTGCAGCAGCAGGAAGTCATCATCAGGTCAAACCCTGTATGACAACACAGACAGTGAACAATGCTGTGAGAAGCATCAACTTCTGTAATATCCATCACATATCTACTCCAATATTTCACCAAACATCTTCATTCATCTCATGGAAAAACCTCTGAAACTATTTTAGAGACGTAGTAAGAAATTCTTTGAGGGTTTCTCTCCATTGTGTCTGCTTGGGAGGAAGAAATGTGATTTGTGCTGATGCAGAGCTCTGTATCCTGTGCACATCCTGTGCAGAGGGATTCAATCAGACTCGCAGTTCGTCCTGCAAGGCAAGTGAAATGGCACAAATCTAAACCCTTATATTTAGGGTTAAATATAATTCAAATACAGAAGCTCTGCATCTCCTCTTAAGATGTGTTCAAAAACTGCAGCAGACTTGGGTATCTCCATTGTTTTGTCAGTCAATTAGTAAGGAATTGAAGGTGCCACTGCATACACCATTTACCCCTCAATCTTCTTCAGGCCACTCCAACTTCGGAAAAATGCAACTTTTTTCCTTCGGCTCAGTTTCATCAGGAGCAAATTTGGCCTCTGGCTATTAATGACATTCTTATCTGTTTTTACTTTCACTTCTTTGTAGATAAAAGATAACTCCTCCAGAGAACTGGGTTCTTCTTCTCTTCATTAGATCGATTTTTGTTAACACTTTTATTGAGAACGAGTTCCCAGATTGTGATTTTTAAACTTTCCACTTGCATTGGGGGTTGGGGGGGTAGGGGAGTATCTGTAGCAACACAACAGAGAAAGCATCTCCTTGGAAATACTGAGCTAGATTCTGCAGTGCCACAGAGGCATTTCTTGGCTAAAACACAGGAGTGGCTATGGCTTGAGCCACATAGAGCATAAGAAGATTTCACCCAAGTACAGACTTCATTGGGGTTAAGTCAAGTATGAGCCACACCAGCACTGGGAGAGCAGCCGTCACTTGATGCTGTACAGTGCAGGGATTTTAATGATTATACATTTTCTAATCCTGCTTCCTTCTGGCAAAACAATAGATTTGCTATGACTTTATGGCCACTGTATGTCAATCAGTTGGGTTTCCATCACCAGCATTCCTGCCTCACCACTGACACGTTGCTCCCACTTGGCCGTAAGCCGCACGCTAAACCCTTTCGTGCTGTGCAGCTTGATTCCGGCAGGAGGAACAGCCCAGCTCACGTGCCCCTCTTGGAAGGGCAGAAGGCTGTGGTTGAACATCTTGTTTTTTCATTTGCTGTAGACATTTGTTCTTGCAGCTGACCATGTGCAGGAGAATTTGCTCATGTTCCAGGAAAGGACAGCTGCACCACAAATTACCTTAAACCTCCTTGCTCCAGGGATTATCTGGGTACAGTGAAGTGTGTGTATCCTAGGGCAGGGGTCTTTTCTTACTATAAACAGAGTTATTAACCTCTTATTTACCAAAAGTGTTTATAAATTCAGTAATGGAGACAGCTTGGACATTGTTATTTCTTCCTGCTAATGATTTTTTGAAAGGTCCATCCATTTACATTTGCAGTCTGGTTTTCTTGACTACTTCTTTTTTCCCATGAATTACGTCTGCCACTAGCTACCTGTCCTTAGGGGACAGCATGCACCTGATGGGGCTGACTGCATGCAGGACTGATGGCTCCAGACCCTCTTTGCCATGTTCCCTTCTTGGATCCTGCTGCAGCAAGCTCCCAGAAGTCTTCCAGCACCCTAATTGAGCTAACTCCATAGTAATTATGCCAGGCTCTCAGCATGCTTATCTTTGCATTTACAGGAGATGAAGGAGCATCATTAAAGCCAAAGACAATCCAAAGAAACATTTCCAGCACTAAATTTGTAAGCATCACTGCAGCAACACTGCAACTACAGAAATAAATCTAAGTGCAGGCAGCAAGCACTGTCATCAGCTGATTCCTGACTGTTCAGCAGCAGGTGAGGAACCAGCCAAAGGAAAGCCAAAGACAAAGCTCTTGATACAGGTCCAGTGAGATTACCAACTTTTCACAATTCTAAGTCATAATGAGGGCATAGCTCTATGGACCTTCAAGACCTACATTCCAGCTATTTGAAATCAATTCCTTTAGTTTATGTTTTACTCCCTTTATGTTTTCCTTTAATGCAGACATTCTCAATATAAAGAGGTTTTTCACATGTACCTCATGTAAAAGTGTTTTGCCTGCCTCTGGCTGAGATCCCTGTACTACCTTTCCACTCCTGCCTAACCCAGTTCCTGCACTTTGACACTGCAGCAAATCCTCTGCTACTACAAATGGCCTTATCCATTTTCAAGAGCAGAGGTCCTGGCTCACTCCCCTCAAAGTTCTTCTCCTCTCTATTTAAAGCATCACAATTGAGGAGAAGCTGTCATATCTAAGTCATGCACAAATACGCTTGTTACACAAAACATGCACCTACAAGTAATAAAGCTAAACCAAGAATTAAAATAATAGAAAGGGAGCTTAATGGGACCCACCATAGAGAGTTCCCTGTTTTAACATCAACAATGCAAACATTTGTGCAACTGAAAACATATCTTCAGCCTAACTTCAAATAGGACTTGAGAGGAGATTTCATGCATTATCCAGCTCTTTCATTTCTAACTGGATGCCAATAAAAAGGTTTGGAAACACATGTCAATTGAAAACCTGAAGCATAAGAGATACCATGTAAATAAAAAACAAATACACTAAATTGAATGTATGGTCATATCTCTTCACACTGAGGCATTCCTCTTAGTGTGCTATTAATCAGCCTCATAATTTTTTTTAAGACAGTTAAAATCTCATGTATAGATACCAACAGACAGCCAAATACAGGATAGGTTTAGGAGGACATTTTTACATGCAGAAAGCACATTAGCAATATCCTCCTCAGACTTACAAATTCGATTCCATCTGTCAAGGCTAAAATTAATGACAGCTTCTTTTTAAAAAACAAACAAGCAAACAAGGAAATTATAAAACAAACCCCAAAACAATCCTACTTAGCTTCTTACCAATGGAAAAAGCCATCTAAAGTGGTTTTCAACGTTTTTAATCATAAGCTGCCCTGATAAAAGTACTTGTGACCCTCCGTGTTCAGCGGCACGATGTGATTTGGCAACATGTTAACTGTCCTGTGTAGAGCCCAACATTTCCTACAGCCAAATAATCCAGTATTTAATTTTTAGGCCACTCTTCCATTCATAATACTCATTAGCCATAACTTTGAGCTATTTGCATACATCTCATAGTTTCAAGATCTTACCTAATAAAAGTAAGGATATCACTACACATTAATTCATCAAAGCTTTTGCAAGTACAAGCTGTAGCATCTTTCTAGGAAGTGTTTCCATTTGTTCCATAACTTTCTCTCTGATTCCAAGTTGCATTATCACTGTGATGTTTTTATCTAGGATGTATATTGTATTACACTCCTAGGAGTCAAGGGTTAGATATTGCTGGGAAAACTATGCAACACAAATTCCTGGAGTGGACTGGCAGCCCACAGTCACATCAAAACCAGTCTAAAAATAAATCAATTTGCTTTGGTCCAGAAAGCAAAGCACCAGCACCAGCTCCTTGAGACAATTTTCCTTCCATGTTACCAAACAAGCCAGAACCACTATCTGCCAAAGAAAAAAGCACGAATCCTTGCTCTTTGGTATAGTAGTGACTTATGAACTTGAAGGCATATTTGAAAATAAAATGTCAGTTTTGTCTCTGACATTAGAGTCTCAGCCTGTTTTTGTGTCATCACAGAGTCCTGCCTCTTAGAGTCTGAGGCTCTCTGTAGGCTACATGCAAATTTCTCTCTGAAGAGATGACAAAACCAATCTGGAAACCAGAAGACCAGGTAATTTCTTTGTCTCTTAAAAGAGCCCCACTCAAAATCAAAACCAAACCAGACCCCAAAAAACAACCAACACCAAAACAAACCATGTTTGTACTAGTATTCTTTTGTAACCATTTGAGCTAGAGAAAGTTCAACTTTTCTCATCACTGCTTTCCATACAGCATTTAGAGAAGTCTGAGGCACTGGGAGGCACCAGCCCTGTCAGCATTGCTTTGGAACAGTTTCCTTTTCACTGAGAAGTATGGAACAGGGAATATCTTCTGACCTGGAGCACATGTACCACCATCCTTGCCAAAACAGCCAACTCTTCTACCACCAGAGCAGAACATCTGCAAGGAGACCAAGCTGTATCTATTCTGGCTTTTACCTTTTAAAGCCTTTTTCTCCTCAGTTAAGTTGCATTAGTCTAACAGGGATCAGACATTGTTTTTCCAAAAGTCAAAGTTTACTTACTGATTCAATACACACCATAATCTGGGGATGGGGAGGAACTATCTGCAATCTGGCAGTCCTTTCATGGTGGATTAGAAGATCCAGAAAAGAAGTAGTATCTTATACTGCAATGGATACATCTGAATTGGAATCAATCTTTGCACAATCTTTGTGTACTTTAAGTTCCAACAAAGTTTTTCTGGATACTGCAGTTGTGAAAATAATAATGCTAAAAATATTCACTGATCAGTCTGCAGTTTCCCACAAACCTCCATGCTAGAAAAAGCCTACATTTCTTGTTCTGTCTCAGTTTCCCTATCCCTCTGTTCAAGAAAGGGCCCCCCAAACAGCTGGCACAGACTCCCATTTCCAGAGCCTGTATTTCCATACAAGGTCCCAAAAGAAGGGAGAGGGACAGAGTGTCCTCAGGCTCCTGCAGGAAGGGGAAAGGCTGTATTTCACCATTTCCTCCCCCCAAGGCAGAAAGGGACATGAGACTTCAGCAGCTGAGGGGAAATCACTGTGCCTGAATGAGTCTGGAAACCCAATGGGAAAGGTCTCATTTCCTAAGAAAGTCTTCTGGGGTGTGGAAGAGGGAAGAGATGGAGATTAACTTATTTTGTTTTCCTCTCCTAGAGACTTTGCACATAAGAAGAAAGCAGTTGTCCAGCTGGGATGACAAAGAGCCTGAAATTCATGCATTTTTCATTTCATATAGAATGTATAATGACTTTTATTCCCAGGAAGGGGCATCAGGATGTTAATGACCTTCACAGCCCTGGTGGGAAGCAGTGGGAGAGGCTCCTCACATGCACATCCACAGGGAGCAGGGCCCCACACTCCAACTGGGGCAGCCAGGGGCAGAATTCACCTTTGTGATATCCCTGTGGTTATCTCATCCATGTGGTGCAGCAAAGCAGAAAAGGTACCACTTAAGACTTCCAGAAGAGCCATCTGAGGACAGCCTGAAGCACATCCCAGAGCCCATTTTGAAATATCCTTTGGATTCATCAGCATCAGTCAGGACCCTCTAAGCCACGGGAGCTCTGTGCAGAGCACACAAGATGCCATGGCTCTGTTCAATGGCAACAGAGCATCCAAACCTTCACAGCTCATCCAGAACATTCCAGCAGGACAGACTGACTGGGGCTGCTTCTGCACATCTCTCAGAGAGTTAAACAATTCAAAGCTCCACAATTCCATAGTCTTAACTCTGTTGTTTTGTGTTAAAACAGTAAAATGTGCTCCACTTTCTTTTTACTTCTTGTAGTCTTGCTTAACATGCATTAGTTAAGGAGAGAAGGGACTGTCCAACTACAAAGCATCTGAAACCACAAAAGAAATTCCTATGAAAATAGCATCTCTGCACTTTTATCTCCTTGCCATCACAATCTAAAAACAAAGATCCATTTTTAAGTGTTTAGACTTTCTGACGAGAAAAAAAATAGGGCTGAAAGAGTTAAAGAGTTTATTGTGCTTTTACACATTTTAAGAGATCATCTTTCAACAATGGCAGTAAAATCAGCATGTAGCCTTAATTTTCTATGGTTGAACCTTGAACGTGAATCATTATATTACAATGTACTTATTGATTTCAACAGGAAGAGGATTAAGCCCAGAAAATCAGGTTAGGAACCTGAAACTGGACTGAGGAAAATGGAATCTTTCTGGTACTAAAAACTTCTTATGTTATGTAAAATACATTAGAATTTTAAATATGAGATTTGACCATTTGGAAAATATTCTTAACATCTTGAACTCAGCAGAGATGTGACAAGGTCAGTGAACTGAAAATCCAATTAGTAACCAGTGCTTTGAATAAAAAAACCCTATTACTACACATATTAGACTGATTTTACCTACTTGCACAAACATACCTAAGTGAACAAACATACATACATAAAGTGAAACATACATACATAAAGTGAAACAAACATACATAAAGTGAAGGGTGCTTTAATGGAATATTCAACAGGTTTAAAGAGAAAACATTTGGGAACTCTGAGTTTGTTGGCCACCAGTACCACATGAACCATTGGATGCACATACATAATATACATACACACAGAATATATACACTGTAGATACACTTCAAGTACAACCAGGACATCAAATAATACAAATTTATTTTTCAGTTTCCCTGTTTTCAGGAACATTTTTCAGCTACCTGGTTATTGGAAGCACCAGGCTAACTTGGCCACAGGTGCTTAATTTGTGGGAGAGCAAGTAACACAAATTTCAGCTGCACATCCATTACCCTCCATGCATCTCTACTTTCTAGAGCTGGTGGCAGCAGCCCACCCTCCAAATAATTTATCCAGAACTCTCTCTTATAAAAATTCTTATTGTGAAAGTTTACAGTTTAGACAAGTACATATTTTGAACAGAAGTTTTGTGTAATGGACATTGTCCTCCCTAAGTTTACAGCGTGTGCTACTGAAGAGTCCACATCTAAAAAACATTTCTCAGTTGCTCTGGATAAGACTTTTCTTGCACAGAGAACAGCAATATCTCAAAGAGTGTGCTGCAAAGATCTTCAACTGCTCTGAACTTCAAATGACCTGGTAACAAAAACAAGTCCTGTACTCACTGAGCAAGTCACATACTTCAGTGAGTAAGCACAAAATACACTGAAATTTCCAACTTATTACAAATACTTAAATCAGAGTTAGCTGTGCCAGAGAAGAGGGAAATTAATTTGTTAAACTTTAGCAGGAAGAGGGATGCTGGAAGCACATTGCTGCCAATCACTCCTGTGGTACTTTCTCATTCTCATTTGTAGCAGTTTGGGGCAAACATAAAAGGCTGCTAAAAATATTTTGAGCTGTGTAAGGTGAACTAGAATATGAAAGCACTGGAAGTGGCAAACCTTTCATCAGGCAAGAGGAAAAAAAATGCAGCAAGGACAGAAATTAATTCAAATTCACAAACACAAGGCATCTCTCCCCCCTATGTTCCCCTTCCCAGGCAGCCCTCAGCTACCTGAACACTGGTGCTGTTTGCTACCATGAATTTTATATATATATATAATTTGCTACCAGCGAATTGTAGAATCATAAAATGATTTGGGTTGGAAGGGATCATCTCATTCCAACCCCTCTGCCACAGGCAGGGACACCTTTCACTAGACCAGGTTGCTCAGAGCCCCATCCCACCTGGCCCTGAACACTGCCAGGGATGGGCTATCCATAACTTATCTGGGCAACCTGTGCCAGTGTCTCATCACTGTCACAGGAAAGAGTTTCTTTCTAATATTTGATCTAAACTTACTCTCTTTCAGTTTGAAGCCATTACCCCCTGTCCTCTCAATACAGTCTCTTGTCCCTCTCCATCTGTTTTGTAGGCTCTCTTCCCTTCCAGGAAGATCACAATTACATCATCCTAGATCTGTCTCTTCCAGGCTGAACAAACCAAATTCTCAGCCTTTCCTTTTAGAAGAGGTGCTTCATCCCTCTGATCACCTTGGTGGCCCCTCATTTGGGCTCACTCCAACAGCTCCATGTCCTTCATGTGCTGGGACCCCAGAGCTGATGCAGCCCTGCAGGTGGGGTCTCAGCAGAGCAGAGCAGAGCAGAGCAGAGCAGAGCAGAGCAGAGGGGCAGAATCCCTGGATGCAGCCCAGGACACGTTTGGCTCTCTGGACTGAGTGCCCATGGCTGGGTCATGCCCAACCTCTCACCCACAGCACCCCCAGTCCTTCTGGGCAGGGCTGCTCTCCTGTTCATCCC
>VZRX01008505.1:6931-84936 GCA_013398075.1 Notiomystis cincta
ATTTGTGCGTTTTTTTGTGTGCTCTGTGTGTGTAAAGGCAGAGAGAGAAGGGAGGAGAACGAGAGTAATGGAGAGGAAGATTCTTGTAAAGGCTAATTCAGAACATCTATTTAGTGGGTTCCCTAAATCATGTAAGTATTCCACAGAATATCAGGCAACTGATAGAAAATCACTAGACCAGAACAGTCTATTTTTTATTGTTCATGGGTAATTTACCACCTAGGCTTGTTGTGGTTTCTCCTTTTATTATTTTCTATTCCTGATTTCCACACTGTTTGTTATTTTCATGCAATTACATACAATTGAATTTGGAACATAAAGCATTAGAGAGAGGAAAATAAATTACAGTCAGAGAAAGAAAATACAAATGAGCATGTGAACTGTCAAAAACTTCTTCCCCATTTTTTTAGACAGAACAAGAAAGGGTAAATTAAAATTAAAAGACAGAAATAAAGCTGCTCAATGATTCAACTTTCCTCATGCAGTAACAATTAACCAGTGAAAATAATTGATACAAGACTATATTAAAGCAAAAATCTTTGAGATCTAAACTAATGTAGACACTCACATGGAAAATACACAGGATAATCAGAATTTTAAAATGCTTTTGGAAGAAAATTAAATACTCACTCTACAGGGAATGAGCCATCATATCAGAGATGAAAACTCAGGAGAAATTCACCTTTTGAAAAATCCTTCTGTAATGGACTATAATTTTGTTTTACGCTTATGAAAAGGAAATTTAAAGGAATGGGAGAAAGTGTTTCTAACCACAAAAAGAACTACACGCTCACAGGACAACAGAATTGAAAAACAGAATGTGAGTGATCTATTTTCTTTCTGTTTAAAACTCTTGCATTTTATCCTTCTTGCAGACAGCTACACATATTTGTTCTGGACAGGTTTTTTGAGAAGGACATTGTGGACTAAAAACATCATACTACATTTTTCATTTTTAAGGTACATGCAATCCATCCCCATCACTTTGAGGTAACTTTGCTTTCCAGTAGAATGCTCCAGGTTTTAATCACGAGTCTACTTTTATTCTCAGTATGAGATCAAAATAAATACACCACCAGCGTGAACACTTTTCTGAGAGGACAAGAGGGATTCCTGCTTGTCATAACTAATGAGGGTGATCAAAGCCAACCAGGTGCTCGCACTGACCTGAGCTTTGATCATTTACTATACTTTCCAATATCTGAGCCTGGGAGTGAGTTGCCCTAATGGCCTCTGGTTACATTAGTGGCATATGGCAGGAAAAGGGAGTAAAGATAAGAAGAAGCAAGAAGGAGAGGGGAATGTCTAGCTATGCAGCATGTGTAAGTCTAAAAACCTCTGGGCAATTGAAGTAAGCTCATATTCAAGGCTTTTTATACACAGTACATGTTAATGTTATTGAAATACTCCGTGGGTTTTTCATGAAAGCTGGTCCCAAAGGGCAATGACATGATCCTTCACTCACCTTTGAGCAATTACTCAAATGAGCAGATTCAGTAGTTTAAAAGGGCTTTTGTGTTTGTTCGTGTGTGTGTAAGTGCTTTTCTGAAGCCTGTGAAATTTCTGACTCCTCAAAAGAACATGTTAATGCTAGAATATTACACATTACAAGTATTTTCTACTGACTGGAGATTCTTTCAGCCATTGCTGGCCATGGTGTTCATGATAGCCACCACTGTACAATTCCCTCAAATGCAGACTATGCTGTTGTCAGATGAAAAATGTTGTCTATCCTGCTAACTTTACTTTCTCATTAGTCCTAAAGATGGATTATGCGATAGAGTTGATAGCTAAAGGCATTTGGGAGAGACTTGCTCCCATCAAGTCTGATTCCCACTAAGTGAATCTTTCTGAATACAGTTTTCTTTTGTCTGTGCTGGCACCTGAAACATTTTATGTACAGCAGCAGCAAGTTTAAATGTACAGGTATAATTTCTTTAGTGTACTCGGGTTGTCCAACTGCTGTGCAGATTTCAGATGTTCTCCAAGCATATTACAGCCACAGAGATTAAACATAGCAGGTGACATTATTATATGGGCCAGAAGCTGAGATAATTATTTAATTCATATCCTAATAAAAAGCAATGAAGGAAAAAAGAGGCCTGCTATCATCTTTGTAATATATTCCTTCACAAAATTCAGAGAGAACCAAGAACATCAGTGTCCTATTTTTCATTTCCAGAAAAGTGGATACTTTCCTTAGCACTCTAACAAGGCACGAATTCAAGCTCTGATTTTATATAAGAAAGAAATTTCAGCCTTCAAAATACCTGCAATCCTCAGCAAGGGAAGGTTTGGTTTTTTCTGTGCTATGACATCCCTGTTGTAAGCAAGACAAGAGAGGGTAATCAAAGTTACCTGATTCCACTAAAAAATGGAATTCTATTAATCATTAAATGTCTTTCATTTCTTCTGGTCCCCTTATTACCATCACCATCACTTTTAAAAAATTCCCCCTAACTGGAATAATGCCATTAAAGGTCCTCGCTAAACCAAGCAGCCACAGTGATCCAAATACCTACCCTGGTGGATTAATTAAAAGAAATTATTATTTTACACAAAATTTAGCTGTCAGTGTTTATTCAGCATAAACCTGACTGTAGAAATCCTGCTAATAAGTTATGTTGACATTTTCTACCAATGTACAGGCTTGATGTCTCCATTATCCTACACCGGTTCAGCTGCCCTTGGACAGTTTGTTACTACTGATCCTTCAGAAGTCTGGCTTTTCCACAGTAACTGCCTTTAAAAGTGGAAAGTCCCCAGAGTTTCCTTTCCTCTAAGCATTTGTATGTTTACACTTACAAACTTTTAACTGTAGCTGCCATTGTAAATCAGTTCTGCTGCCAGGGGAATAAAGGAAAATATTAGTATGGAGTTATTGTCAAAACAGGATTCAGCTCAGATCACACACTTTCTGTGAGAACACCACAGATGAATACATTTACAAACAGATGAATGATGTCCAATATCACAAATAACAATACAAGGAAAGAACATTTTGGTCTTCCTTTGAAGTGCCTTTACTATGCAAATGACCAGCTTTAGGCTTAAATCTGCAGATAGTTCCCTTGTTGCACATTGTGCGGCCTCTGAAGCCAGAGTGCTGTATCACAAGTTGGTAATTGCATGGTGTCAGATTGCACCTCATCTAATTCTGTGTCACAGTAAATTATGGGTGTCTGGGTCCTGCAACATGTGCAGCTTTAAAGCCAAACTATGCCATGTCGTTTTGTGCTAGGTGGTACTGGGGAGCACCAACCTCAATATGCAATTTAAGTAACTTTCAGTGCATTAACAGTAGCTGATGGAAGCATTTAGTAGTGTCACAAGCAATAGAAGTGTTACAATCTCTTTTATATTTTACAAACTGGAGTTCTGCTACCGACTAAAATATAATGTGTTTTGTGGAAAGGCAGCAGGCATAATGTCTTCCACAAACTTGTACCACGGCATTATTTATATCCTTCTGTTGGTATGTTTGTCATTTTCAGAGTTATAAATGGAATATCAAAAACATGCAGCAGAGGCTGAATGAATTCTACAACAATTCCTGTGTCTATGGCTCAATTTATGTCACATTAAAGATACTTTGTAAAAACATGTATTTTTTATCCAGGGAAATCAGGGCAGATCTGAGCTCTGGCTGTGATAATAATTTTTTTTTTTACCCTGAACAAGCTTTCTTCAGAATTAACATCATCCAAGGCATTTTAGAGACTTTTATACATAAAACCCCCGCAATTTCTATATTGTAAATATTTTTACTATAATGGATCATAATCATCAGAGGTCAAAGGAAATAGGCAAAAGAAGCAGTTTGACCTAGGCTTAATTAAAGTTGCTTAAGGTAGCTGGAACAGATATATTTTCATGTGACTGCCTATAATGTATTTTACAATGGGAACAAGGTTCTTTGCTGCAGTGTAATCACAGGAGGAAGGGATTTTGACAGTGATTTTGTGCTTCTTGGAACAAAAATATTTTAGATCTGATAGAGAAGTAATTATTTTCTACCAAAAGCTGTACTTTAGGTTTTAAAAAGCAATAGTAAAACAAGTTTGAAGGTTAGCTATAAGAGGAATTTAACTCTTATTCTGGCTGTCGAACTTCCCTCTGAATCAAAATGAAAATATTTAACAATCCTGCACAGTTAAAACAATAATTCAGACTCCAAATTCCTGATCCTGTGTTTCACAGCATAAGATTTACACTCAATAAAAGCAGGGGAGTTCTTAAACTCTGTGAGATTTCACTTACTCTTTGGTGGACGATGATCATAAGGCTGAATTTTGAAAGAAGAAGATTCAGAAACTATTACTAATTCCCTGGAAATTATTGTTTCCTGACCAAGACTCCTTATATCAGAAAGTGTTGAAACTCATGAAATGGTGTCAAAAAATCACCTCTTTCACATGGAGCCCTATGCTTCTATTAATGGCAGGTAAATTTTTCAAAAGCCATTACCTGATTTAGCAGCCTAAATCACATTTTAGAGGTGACTTTAGCATTTAATAATTCAGCCTTACTTTGAAAGAAACTTGGAAGTTACATGTCATCTGTTTTTGCCCTTTTGAAAATCACATCTTGTACTTAATGCAATCTTTAAGCCCCTTGGAAAAGCTGGTTTAAAATCCTTTTTGAAAATGTCACAGTTGTAAGGGTACTTCTAAACTATGGGAGTTCGAAGCTTTCAAAGCCTGTCTGGAGTATATTCCCTTGCTCTTTCCCTCTGTGTTAAAGCAATATACCCAGCAAACGTTTTTCTTCTGTTCTTTCATGGAAAGGCAATTACATGCCTGAATCAGGAAAATTAATCAAAACCTTTTTTTACCTGCATACAATAAGGTGTATATGTGGAAATAAATACATGAGGACAAGGCAGAGTGGTCGAATGAATTTTAGATCGTTGGTGCTTTTGACTGGCTTGCTGAAAGCAAAATGAATTTGTAAAATGCAGAGGATTAATAGAATTACTGGCATGATAACTTTGCCTAGCTTATCTGTAATGATCTAGCCACAGTTGCAGCTGTAATATTTTACCTGTTTTTTTCTGTGATACCTCTCTAATATTCATCTCACCTGAAATCACTTATGCTGGAATATGAGGGAGACTATTCTTATTAATAAACTATCAGTGTTTTTGCAAGGTGCATGAAGCTGCAGAAAAGAGAGTAAAAATTTGAAAACAAATGGGAGATTCAGTCCTTCAAAGACCTTATCCATTTGCATCATGCTCTGAATTCTGAATACCCTTCTTTGCCCTCACTACACTATTTGCTGTGTGGCTGAAGATGTACACAACAAATCTTTTTGGATAAAGGTCTGTAGCTTTGATTAAAGGACAGGACACAAGTCTGTGTGCTTGCAGCCCACAAGGCCAACCACATCCTGGGTAGGTTGAGATTAGATGATAGGAAGAAATTCTTTACTGTGGGGGTGGTGAGACACTGGAACAGGTTATCCAGGAAGTCGTGTATGCCCCATTCCTGGAAGTGCTCAAGGCCAGGCTGGATGGGGCCCTGACCAGCCTGGTCTAAGGAATGGCATCCCTGCTTTTGGCAGAGGGCTTGGAACTAGATGATCTTTAAGGTTCCTTCCAACTCAAACCAATCTGTGGTTCTACGACTCTCCTATCCTCTACTTTGGTGGTCCTAGAGAGACCAATAAAACCTTGTAGAGCACAGGGACCTCAGTGTGCACAGTGCATTTTTTTGTCTGGATGTACACCCTCAGTAGATCTTTACTCAATTTTCAAATTGTGATGTTGCTGCACTTCTATGTATTTTATTATTATTATTATTATTATTAAGAAGAAGAACTACAATGAAGTTTAGATAGCTGAAAAGTATAAGCAATGATCACATTTGAAAACACAGTAGGATATAGCACATAAGCACTGGAATGCTACAAATGCCGTATTTAATACTGAGAGACTGCTGTTGTGACTAGAGCCAGGCTTTTAGACAAGTAAAGAGGTATTTCTTGGTATTACAGGGTCACACCCTACTGTCAAGCTTTAAGTAGCACTCTGCATTGATCTCAGTGGGTAGCTGTGTTTAAAAATTGATGGCATGACCTGGCCCTTAATATGGAATGTCACCTGAAAGGAACATACAGATTTTGCTGCTCTATGCACAGTAAGAAAAAGAAGAAGGAATCACAACAGGCCTCATGCTATCTTGACATATGTAGATGCCTCAAAATTTTAAGCAACATTTCATGGTGTGAACCTCAGCCTGCCTAATAACCAATATTACCTTAACTTATTTCCACTGACTTCAATGGAGCTTTGGATTTACATCCTTGTTAATGCAATCAAAATCTAACTACACTTGGAATTAAATGCAGAAATATTTTCATGACAGAAAAAATAATTTGAAGCATCCCTAAATATTCTGTCATTGAAAAAATTTTTTGGATTTGGAAGCAGAACTTGAAATGATACATTACTATTTCCAACTATTCTCCCACGTTTGAGACCTATGGATATTGTGTATCCCTTGAGCTGAAAGTTTGCTCCATTTTCCCAGTCTGAACATCAACAAAACCTTTTCTATTAATCTTAAAACTTGCAACAAACTGTAAAGCATTTGTTTATGGTTTGACCAGGGAATAAATTCTGAAAGCTTTGTCTATCCTGATTCAAAATTCCCATATGTTATTTGTCTTGATCATATATTCATATGTTTTGTATAAGCTCTCATTTTTCTTTGACAGTCAATGATCTTTTATTATATGAAAGAGACTTAAATTCAGCCTCTCAGCCATGTTGTAATTATATGGTCTTCCTGATTTGCTTCTCCTCATACAAACATCTGCTCATAAACTCATACCATATAGCAAAGCTACATATTCAGTGTGAGCAAAATCCTCTCATCCCTTTTCCATGTTTTTTGTTTTTGTGTTTTCCTTTGTCTTACCAAAGGGTGTGATCTGGTTCAAATTACAATATGAATACAGCATAGCAGAGGGATGTGTGCAATGAAGATTTTAAATAAGTCACTGAGCTCACTGTAACTTCCTCAATGTCAAAAATTGTGCCATTGTAAATCCCCTGGGACTGCCTGAACAATACTTGCATATTCCAGGCCTTATGTCAGGCTGATACCCATCTGTCTATTTGCTAGGCTCTGTCTCTTCTGTCCTTTCTGGTATCACTCCCTCTGTTGTGGGGGAATAGGAGAGGAGGGGCTCTGAACAGCAAAGTTTCCCTCCATTTTGTTCAAAGGTGAGATCCTCTGGATATGATATCTCCCTGCAAGGTACTCAAACTCCATTTGCATATTGTTGTAGGATGTTTTTGTGCTAATCTTAAAAGAAACAAGTCAGCACCCAACATTTAAAATAACCTTGAGTATGACTTGTATTTAGATAATTTAGTCCAGAGTCCCAACTCCAATTTGCAAATAAACAGTTTTGATAAATCTTAGTAGAGGGGCTGAGGTTTTGTGGTATGCACAGCACAAAATTTGCAGAACTCAGAAGATATCAAGAAGAACTCTTCTGGTTCTGTCCCACCCTGAATTTGAAGAGGCATATGGAGTAATTTTGAACCTCTAAAGAAATGGCCTATGAACCACAGTACAACATACAATCTCTGAAGTGTGATGTGACCTTACTCTGGCATGTCCTTTCTTCAGCACTGTATCTGACTCAGACTTTTAGGGAATTCTTTGGGGAGGTGTTATGAGTAAAGCATCTTCTTGCAGACTCAAAACTGAGATCTGCAGATGAGTCATTGTACAAAACTGAGTCTTATGAATATTTTGTGATCATTCTAAGGCCTGAGGTGTGCAAATCTAGTATTTGTCACTACCATCAAATTGTTAAATACTTCTGTAAACAGCAGATAGATACACTTTCTTTGGCTTTTTGCCTGCAGTAAAAGAGGTTTTTTCCTATCATCATATAACTTACATGATCTTAAAATTATATATTACCACAAGAACCCTCACTGTGATATTTCCAGCTCTTTTGTTTTTTCCTTCAACAATATTGAAATTCTGCTGGATGTTTAGCTAGTCATGGGCTGGTTGGTTTGGAAATACAGACTTCAAGTGTTTGGCAAACATGCATGAGCCGCTTAGTGCCTAGTTGAATCTTCTTGCCACTGTGTGAGACAAGCAGAACATGTCCTCGTGCCTGGAAGACCAAACAAAGGATTTAATTCCCAGGAAACATGCTTTGTTGGTTTTCTGTAGGATGTTACTATCTCTACATCTCCTCTTTCTCTTAAACTAACAGGCTAAAATGTCTGGGGAGAACTGATAGGCAGCTGGACCCTTATGCTGAACATGATTACACAGAGCTGCTTTCTTTAGGAAGGCAGGGGAGATAGGAATTAGCACTGTTCTGATGTTATGCAGTTACTGCACTTTTCACCTGATTTCAGCTAGGTGTCTGAGCAGATGCAAAATATGACAAATCTCCTATGAAGTTTTCAGAAGTAGAAGGCATCACCCATCATCATCCAATTTTTATTTGGGGTGGAGTGGATAGGGGTGATGATATAAATAGAGCTACTCAGCTTAATAGCTGAAGCATGCAAAAGAAAATATCTACTCCTGTCTGGCAAATTATTTGCTTAATATATACAGCACAGGATTCTAAATTGTATCTAAATCATTATGTGACTGCCTAAAGTCTTATGTGCCTCAGAAACTGATGACCTACTCAGTGAAGTGATAGTTGTCTTCAGCATTTCTTATGTCCCTACATTAGCAGATACTTGGTGCAAACAAAATCAAAGGATTTGGAAACATGAATTGTGGAATGCAATATCTGTTTATTAGACTGTCCTCGGATAAAAAAAGAAAAAAAGCAAGAGATTCTCTAGTCATCTCCCTGAATGCCTGCTTAGATATTTGTTCTCTGACTGGCCTCATGTTTCTTTTATTCTTGAGGTCAGAATGGCTTATTTTCTGTAGAAAAGAAGGTAATACTATTTTCAGTGTAAACACAGTCACTATCTGTCTTCTCTGATTTTTTTAAAGTATTAGAAAAGTGTGTGATCTTATTTTAGCTATCTTATTTGCACAACAAAGGAAAACCTGCCTTGGCTAATATGTTTACCACCTTTTAGGAGAGTGCGAAAACTGTAAACTCAGGCAAAAAATGTCTGGGAATTTAAATTTCTCACTTTGTGGGCAGTCTGTCTCTCAGTCTTTCAAGAACAATCTCTGCACAATTAAATACTATGTTCAGGAAAGAGACAACAACTACAATAACAAAACCCTCAGATTCTGAAAATTAAATGAGCAGTGATACCTTAATATACACTTTACAATCATACAGCAAGTTCTAGATAGAAATGAAAGTATTATTTATTCTTGTACTATGTCCTTTTAGTTGTTCACTTTTCATGTACACATTGTTGATTTTATAACCATTTATTGCAAAAGGATCCTGGACACATAGTACACTGAAGCTGAATGGTTCAGTTGGGGCTGGTACTTGCTCTGGAGGTACTGTGGCAATTAAACAATGTGAGCAATCCTTTACTTAATTTGTGAGGTCAATGAACAAAGATAATTTCTTGGTACTTGTTAACATTTTTTTCTCAAATATATGACACTATAATTTATCACAGAACCTCATGGACATGTTAGGCAATAGTAAAAATGCCATTTTACAAACACCCTGGACACACTCCAGCCATCAGGAAACAACAACCTCCCAATGTTTAGTTCCTCTTCAATAGTGATTGTTGATAGAACAATGTCTACTTTTCTCAGCTAGACATATTTTCCTCATGCTACAAAATGAGAGGCTTATGAGTTAAAAGCTCACATACCATATCACATGCAAGTTCAACCATTTTAGATAACAAACAGCCACATGTATGGTCTAAAGAACAACCCTCTTTGGAGTGAAGACTGAATAAGCCACATATCGAATTAATGTCTGCCTGTCTCGTTGCCATATGTACAGTAATGCCTCCTGTACTCTAGGGCTGATCTTCAGGCTACTGCAGAGCTAAAATGTTCATGTTGTGTGTCATTACCTCCTTAAACAATTCTTGTCCTTCCCTTTCTCTGCTTTTACTTCCCAATGTTGAATTGTGCATTTTAGAAATTCTTCAGTGCTGCATATGTGAAAAAAATTTATCTCAATATAGTGTTTAAAATCTCAACAAAGATTTTAAAAATTAAGCCCAAAGGAATAGCATGAACAGAAAAAGAGTTCTGGCACTGATGGAAAACTGCTGTTGTATAATTCCCATTCCTCTGCTAAGGTATCATTTATTTCTCTTTGCCTCTTTTATCTTTTCCTAGTCCTTTTTTTTTTTTTTTTAGAGGAAGGAAACAACATTCCTTTTCCTTATGGGTGCTCTGGGACTGCCTAATGTCAAAATATTGTATATTTCTATAGAAAATTGCTCATCTCTCACACAAGAAAATATTTTCTGCATGTGACCTTATGGTAACTAATATAAGAAAGGTATTTTAAGCCGTCTCACAGATCTCAATGTTATCACTACCATATATCATCCAGATTCTGTATTATTTATGAATATTTGAGTATTTTATACCCTAATTAATATAATTGTATAATACAATATTGCTTAATTTTTTTTCAGAGTCTTGTCAAAATAGTGTAACATAGATGTATACCCTATTTGCTGCTTCCTGATGCATTTATAATCTTAATTCCAATCAGTGTTTTAAGAGTTAAATGTCAGCATTAACACATGTGGTATATTACCCCAGGATGCTGTTTCCTGAGTGACTGTCAAAAGCTAGAAAATACTCATCTGTGTATGTGGGTTAAATCCACATGTTCTTGTGCTTTTTCTTTTCAAGTGTAGACAGCTAGACACATACCTGGTGAGAAACCAGGACTGTGCCAGTTTTAGTCTCTGCTTCTTTGAACAAGTAAAAAGACTGTTTAAGAGATGATAACCAGTTTTTTTTCCATGGTAAACTGTATTGAGGAAAATGTAGAATGAGTGACCACTGTAGCATATAGTGTGTGAAACTCTCAGTATGTTATTGAGCCATGTCTCTGGAAGATGTATGGCTATATTTTGATATAAGATTTTCACTCAGGACTTCAATTTTCTCAGTATTATGTACACTCATAATTTTTGGAAACAGAATTTCTGTTTCATTATCTTCAGTATTTTCTGTACATGCTATATGTTTCAGCCCGCCTTGGTATAGATTCATTAGAGCAGCACTAGTTGAATTCACCCTATCAAATTAGAACACAAGCAGACCTTTAAACTGTGTGAGATTTTTCTATTTTAATGTGTATTTGGAAGTCTTAAAGCAGTATCATTTATGTGTTTTACTATAACTACTGCAAAGGTTTTAAATTCAGCATATTGTTTTTAAAGAGTACCATGACTTCCTTCTTTCTACTGGTGTTACTCTAATATACTAAAAGCGTGAATGTTGGGGCAAGGGGAATTAAGAAATAAATTTTGTGAACAAAACAATGTAATATACACTCTCAGTGAATACACAACTAAGTAAAGTAGAGATAATTGATATTGTAGTTTGTGCAAGAGATAGCATGCAAAGTCACCTTTCCTTCACTTGCTAATGTCAGAGTTTTCATGAAAATTCATTATTACAAAAAGTTGATCACAAAACACCTTCAAATTCTAAGTGGTCATACTGCTATTACTGAGCTGCTATTTGTAAGAAAACCAAAATGCTGACTTAACAATGTTTCTCTGAGCATACATTTCACATGCTGCTTTTTTACACAGTATTGAAATGAAGCTGATGTACCAACACAGACCATTCGAAATCAAGGAAGGTTTTCCTGAGGATGTGTAACAAGACATTTTAAATTTCAGCTTTTAAGTACCTTTCTCCACGTAAGATGCAAACATACAGAAAAAAAAAACCCTAATATTTTTTACATTAATGTCATGCTTTACTTGTGTACTTAAAGAATCATGAAAACAATTTTTTTAAATTTCCTTTCATGTTGTTAGTCATTGTGATTTAGCCTCTTGATACACAAAACCCCCTTATCAGAGTACAGAAATATATTTTCATTTCATCTTTCTTTGGAAAAGATTAAGTTATTTGCAATTTGCCTTTATTGTATATTCAGTTGGAATTTCAGATTTTTTTTTTACTATAGTCAGGACAATACCTAATTTTCCAGATGACAAAGTGATCACTTTATTTGCAGTTATTTAAAATATTGATAGTTTGCAAAGCACATATTGGTAAGATACTTTATAAGGAATGCTACACATTTCAATTTCTACTTGTGCTTCTAATATCCTTCTTACAAATATTTGATATCTAGTTTTAATTATACTGTAAAAGAAAATCCTATATTTCAACATTGTGCAATTTACTTTTAATTTAACAAGCACATATATATAAAATATCTTTAGCAGAATCATGTAAATTTGTACTACATCAATCTTTTGTATGTTTGTACCATTTTCATCACTTAAAAGAGAAAAATGAAGCTATTAATTTTTGAGGATAGAAAAATAAAACATACTTTTTGTTTCTAATTAATAAACTTTTTAGATGGCCGAAGTGAAACAGACTGAAGTGGCTCATGGCAGATACAACATTTCCTTAGGGATATTTCTCTTTTTATGCTATGGGCAGATAATAAAGAGGGCTAAAGTCAGAATGCTTTCATTTTGGTGAACATAATGAAATAGGATAAGGTATTTTCTTGTTTATGGGGTTACCACATTGTGCTTCACAATTTTCTTCACAATGGCTGTCATGGGGCTGTGTTTTGGATTTGTGCTGAACACAGGGCTGATCATACAGAGATGTTTCTGTTATTGCTGAGCAGGGCTTACACTGAGCCAAGGCCTTTCCTGATTTTTGTACTGCCAGGCTAGGGAGGGGCTGGGGGTGCTTGGGAGGCTGGGAGGAGACACAGCTGGAGCAGGTCATCCAAACTGACCAAAGGGATATTCCAGACCATAGAACATCATGCTCAGTATATAAATTGGGGAAAGAAGAAGGAAGAGGAGAGAAATATTTGCAGTGATGACATTTGTCTTCCCAAATCACCATTAGGTATGATGGGGCCCTGCTCTCCTGGGCATGGCTGAACACTCACCTGCCCATGAGAAGCAGTGAATTCATTCCTTGCTTTGCTCTTCTTGTGTGAACAGCTTTTGCTTTCCCTATGGAACTATCTTTGGCTCATGAGTTCTCTACCTTTTACCTTTCTGATTCTCTCTCCAATCTCAATGGGGAAGGGAGTGAGGGAGCAGCTCTGTGGGGCTTGGCTGCTGGCTGAGGTTATATCACAACACAGTTAAAGTTTTGCTGCTATACTGGTGCCAGGGATGATGCTGGCTAATGGGGCCCCTTAAGTACAAGGTCCTGGGGTGGAGAAGAAAACAGGCACAAGAGTAAATAGCATTTAAAATTTAGTGCTTTCAATCCTTCTGTGAAGTCTTTTGAGTTGCTGACAACATGGTACTGGTTATGGAGTAAGAGAAAGACTGTGGTGCTGCATTGCAAAAGAACTATTAAATCTACTCCTAATTATATGCTTCAGAGTGGACATGCAGTAGAAGACAGCTGTGTAAGGTTTAGCTGATATTTAAGATCAGAAGACAAATTACTTAGCCCTCGTACCTCCCAAAATACTGAATATAAATGGTCATTTCAGGAAGGAAGAGTCTGATATATAAAGTTTAGATTCATGGCTGGTCTCATTAACACTTTCTATAACTGTCAAAATATCTGTAATAAAAAAGGGATTTTGAAGGAGGTTATAGATGTCCATTTTATTCTCTAGCATAAAAGCTTTCTGACATCAATGAATATGTCACCTGCCTAACAACTCAATTATTATTTTTTAATTCTTCATTTGGTCCATGTTTCTGCTGAACATGGAAAACATGTAATTTTTTTTCCTTTTCCCCTGAGGCAAGCTAGTAATCCAAATATGAGCACTTTAAGGGACATATTTGTGTAACTAAATGCAAAATTGCAAATTTTAGCACTTAGAAGGCATTTTCAAAGCTTTCCTGCACTGACCTGCTCTGTTTTTTATTGATGTCAGCGGAAGTTCTACCATCAGCATGAGCAGAAAGAATCCATTCCTAAAAGCTTTTCAAAACCTACTCTGTAGCTATCTTCCTACGTAAGATGAAAAACACAACAAAGCAGAATCAGGTTTCAACTCAGGTCTCTTTCTATCAGGCAAGCAATGTAAGAGACTCCTAAAAAGGTATAAATATAATTTTCAAGGTTTTTTAAATTCCATTCCCCTTTGATATCACCATGTAGATTGCACAGTAAAAAAAGGAAGCTTTATATAAATGAAATTGTGATCCATGGGGACTCCACACTTTTCGGTCACAACAATCTGAAATTGCAAACCTGAAAAAGAGGCTGAAAGTATATATTTAAGTTTAAGGCTATGCTATGCTCATGTCCAGGAGTCATAGAGACAGGACAGTTTAGGTATTTCATTTCAGAGCAAGACCAATAAGCATGCACCTTGCTGTGGACTTCTCCCTGTAGAGGCACCCAGATGAACAGATAAATTCCCATAATTGAGTTTGATTTGGCAGTCAAACCAGATGAGGGATGCCTAATCAAGTGCTTGTTTTCTATGATGACAGCTATAGATAACAACTAACTTCAACTAGATCATCTATACTTGATTAGAGCTCATTGCTGCAGCTTTTTATTTGGGTCTTATTTAAGCTGTATCTGCTGAGAGGTCAGCTGGGTCCCAGTGCATGAGCATTCTGTGAAAAGGTATTTGTTTCTTTTCAACTGAAATGTTTCCTGGCTAGCTGCATTATTTACTAGTTTGGCACCTGCACTAGGTTTACATGGCAAGATTTTGGCAGCAGAGGGCTGCAGGGATGGCTTCTCAGAGACGAGACCAGGAGCTGCCCTCGTACTGAACAGAGCCTGTTACAGATGGCTTCAAAAGAGATGTGCCTCTGCTCAGTGCTGAACTCCTCAGTGACACCAGTGGTGTCTTTATGATAACTCATTTAAGAAAGGGTAAAAAGTGCTGCATAACATCTCTGAAAGCAACAGAGAAAATGTGCCCTGAGGACACCAATGTCAGGTAAGAAGGAGTGGGAGCAGAGTTTCTCCTGCAGCCCATGGAGAAGGCCGCGGTGAAGCAGGTTATCTATCCCCTGTACAGCCCGTGGGGAGCCACAGTAGAACAGACACCCACGCCTCATCCCATGGGGGACTCCCTGCTGGAACAGGTGCAACCTGAAGAAAGCTGCAGCCCTTGGAGAGCCCATGATGGAAGAGACTTTCTAGCAGGAACTGCAGCCTGTGGAGAACCCCTGCTGGAGCAATCCATTCATGAAGGACTGCACCCTGCCCATGCTGGAGCAGTTTAAGGAACTGCAGCCTGTGGAGAACCCCTGCTGGAGCAATCCATTCATGAAGGACTGCACCCTGCCCATGCTGGAGCAGTTTAAGGAACTGCAGCCTGCAAGAAGGAAACATGGTGGAGCAGGGGGACAGCAGAAGGAGAAAGAAGCAACAAAGACTAATATGAACTGAGCACAACTCCCATTCCCTCTCCCCCTGCCCCACTTGGGGTGGAGGAGGTAGAAGGGTCAAGATTGAAGTTGAGCGTGGAAAAAGGGGGTGTATATTTCATTTTGTTTTAATTTCTCAGTATCTTATCTTGTTACTAATAGACAATAAATTAAACTAATCGTTCCCAAGCCAAGACTGTTTTGCTCATCATGGCCATTGCTGAGTGATCTCTCTGCCCTTATCTCAACCCACAAGATTTTTCACCTTATTTTATCCCCATTTTATGCTGAGGATGGAGTGTGAGAGCAGGCACCTCTGAGCCAGGCAAGATTAACCCACCACACCACCATATTTCCACTACAAATAGAAACAGTCCACAAATGTAGCTATATTAATTAATCTTCAGTAAGTAATCGACCAGGCTCCTTGTGTGGCCCTTTTCAGTTAGGCCAAAGAACAGATGCATATTCTGAGTCCTTTGATGCACTGAATCTTGTTATTATCTTTACAAATGCTCAGTGCATCAGGAACACAACAGGGATCTGATTATTTTCCCCAGGAACAATCAAGGGATTAGTGGAATATAGACGGAGATTGAATCTGCATGGAAAATTGTCCATGCTGGGTTCTATTAGAAGGTGCTGCTGTGCAAAATTTGTTGCTAATCATGTGGCAAAATTACAAGAGACTGCAGAAAGAAGAAACTAGTAAACAGAATAATAAAAGTAATTTTAATTATTAAACTTTAGTGTTATAAATTATCTGCCATTCATCACTGCCACAAATAAGTATAAAAAATGGAAAAAATCCATATGCTCCATGCACTCTAATTTAATTTTGCATAATAAATTAGCGTAATGCAGAATGTTTAAAAATATGAATAATCACCAAATTACTATCCATTTTCAACAGGCAGTGTCTAAATTTTAATACAGACAGCTATTACAGTTAACCTATGCTTTATGTTGACTGAAGCACAATAAAACATTGAATGGGTATTATAGACACAGTTCCAGTTATCAGCCACTAATGATGCTAAGTGATGAATTGCTACATTTTTAATAGAACAATAAGAATCCAGGGTTTTCATTATCTTTCTCAGAATATTTTGCATGCCCACTATTGTTCTTCCAATTAGTCAATAACAAAGCGGATCTGTTTGAAAAGATATAGCAAATGATGAGTCATAGGTGACAGGTAATTCTCCCCATGCTGCCTGGGAAGAAATGCCTTCTTGATGTTAGTTATGGTTGTTTTCCATTTATTTTTTTTCAAGGCAGTAAAATGATGCTGTCCCTTTAGCACAAAAATCTTTTCACTAAATAAATGCAGATGATGTAAGCACAATGAAACCCTTACTCTTAAAGCTTCTAGGTCCCTATTGATCTAGATTTGTAACTTTCTACTGCTATTAGTGAATACTCTTCTGAGTTAAACCTCATTATTCACATTCCTCCAAAGTGCTAAAACTCATGTCAATAAACATCTGTTTAATTACTTCCTTAGATGCTTTGTTCTTCATAAACAAACAAGAGGGAATATACTAGTTCATCATAAAGTAAATTATTTTATAACTATCATTATCCTGCTCACAAATGCACAGAGTTACAAAGACTATTCACAGGGGCTGAAAGTAGAAAAATAAACCAATTCAGTATTGCAAAAATCATAGATTAAATTAAATGATCGAGAGACCTCTTCCAATATGCCATAATTGTGGCATTCTATTCATAGGATGTATTACCATGGGGCAGTATTTCACCCCAAAATAGTTTAAATGGAACTCCTGGGAGAATTTGGGCAATATGCAGAAAACAGCCTTCAGCAAATTATTACCCCTTTTTTTCCTTTATTTTTTTTATTTCTCAGAATGTCTCTCATGCTAGAGATACTTTTTCCTTCCTGTTAACCAAAGGTTTGTGATCTTACTGAGACAAAACATAAGAGTTCATTGCAATGCTGTCACTAAGCTCTTGTCAATATTCAGACTAAAATCTAACAAGTCATTCCCAGGATATAGAGCACCAGTTAAATATTTCGTTGACTGAAGACTACAATTTGTTGGAACATAAAGTGAATCAAACAAAAGGGATAAGCTGTCTCAGTTCCTGAGACAGTGTTTTGCACTATTTTCAGTGGCTTATGACTTCTATAGATCCCATTTTTAGTTGGTTCTTATCTTCCCTACTGACTTCAGGGTCCACTCCAAACTCCCTTGTTTAAGAGTTCACACAGAAATTTATCTTTTTTTTTTTACTCAAATTAAATCAGAATAAACAAGATTTCTCAATTTATTAAGATTGAGAGACACCTGTAAAATATTCCAGGACTAAATAACTTGTCAATGGCAGGTGATATTCAGCGTAAATGTAAAGTTACAGGTGTGAGGAGGAACAGATAGATAAAATAATGAACTCTATGCTGACAAACACAAAGTGTTTGGAGTCATGACAAATGACTGTATGAAAATATCTCAGGTCTTGCTAGCATTCAAAATTCAAATCCAATGTTACAAATTGTTAGGAAAAGAATGGAGAACTAACCAGGAAAGATCACTATGTGGCTGTATAAATTCATGATCAGCGAAGTTGGTCAAAGGTCTTTAATGACAGTTTCTTGATGGTAGACAATGAAATAGGCTGGGACTTTTCAGCTTGGGAAAGAGATCACTAGGAATTCTGCAGAAATCATCAATGGCATGAAGGAGCATGACAGGGAGAGACTTCTTTCTGTCTCTTTCACTAAAAGAGCAAGTGACCATCAAATTGCATCACTGAAAGCCAAGTGCAAACCCTACAGATGGAATTAATTTCCACAGGAAGTTGTGTAAACTACTATAAATACTTGTAAGGTCTGTTATTTCTATATTTGAACCATAAAATACATACAAAAATCTCTAAATGGAAAATTGTCAGAATCTGTGAGGATATTACTATTATATATATACTTGTTCTATTATTTTCCTTCTCTAGATGAACTGGACTAGTCGGCTTGTATCTTTTTCTGTAATACTTGGTTTCTAAAACAGGTCTTTTTAGAGTTCTTTAAAGATTTCCTCTGGTTTTTTTAAGTGTCAATATTAATAAATGGATTTTGTGACTTCAGTCATCTTGGAAAGAAGAGTATGATACTGGTATCCACCTTCAAAACAGGGACTAAAATTCCCCTGCTAGCCATAGCCCTGTCCTTTACGACATTTCCAGAGTGCCCAGTTCTTTATCTTCCTCTTTGTATTTCTCCCTTTCCTCATATTTGAAATGAAGGAACCTGAGGCAAAGCTTTGATTTTCCTGAATCCTTCTTTATCTTCCTATGAGTTTTCCCTATGGGAGTCAAGCACATAGCACTTACCTTATTATTTCATTTGAAATAACCTGAACTGGATTTATGTACACCTTGAAATGTACTCTACTTGCTCCCTCAACACTGCTGGATAGACATAATATAGAGGTGTGCTGCAGGGAGGCAAATGACTTAGGCTGTGAATAAAACAAATTGTATTAACCCAGGGGCATAGCAAAGAGCGTTGTTTTAATTACTACAGAAGGGAGTGTGCAGGAATGATTTACAGCAGGGCAGTGGTACAAATGGAGCGGCCGAGAACACAAGGTGGTGCTATTTGCGCTCGGCAGAGCGGTGTACAACGCTCGGTCTCTCCTGCTGGCATTAGCCATTCCCCCTGTCATTCCTGCACCTTTGGACTAGGCTGGGAGTGCAACTGAGCCCCATTGTCCTCCAGATGTGCGGGTACTAGCTATGAGGGGACATTTCCTTGGCAACAGCTAGATAGCCAAGGAGTTCAGCTTGACTGGAAGGGCATGTTAATTTGTCCTTGTCATCTGTGGGAGGCAGGACAGCAGCACTAGAGATGTTTTGCTGCACCAAGTACCACAGGGAAATATGGTATTATAAGAAATGACACACTTGGCTGTTTCTGGATAGAAGGAAGTTAGAAGCTAAAGCAGCAAGTACTGACTCTCTACTATTCCCCAGATTAAAGAACTGCCTTAGAAGGATTGAGGATACCAGGTGGTGTGGTAGACAGATGATATTTTGCTTTTTTACCAGCTTGCTCTGTGAAGTCAGGTTGTGCTTTCAGCTGTAATTAAGCAAGGTCATTATCAAGCGTAAAATAATAGCTTCTATTCAGCTGGGTGAATCACTGAAATTCTCCATGGATGGTAGATCTCCCACTGCAGCCACTTTGTTGAAAAACTGAGGAAATAATTGTCCAAAGAAAAAGTGAAATATTATTGTGAGTGTTGCTTGGAGAGGAATGTGATATTGCTAAAAGTTGATTGTTTCACTGAAAATAAGCATGATCAAATACCTGCATTCGTCAATTTTTTTTTTTTGTTTTTTTTTTTTGGTTTNTTTTTTTTTGTTGAGTGTTGTTTGATTTTATAGATTGGGTTTTTCTCAAATAGTCTTTATGTCCTCAGCTGCTTGTTTCTACATCTTTGCTTCACAAGACAGTCCTCTTGCAGTCAATCGTTCTTTACCTATCTGTAAGATTTTTATTCTGAAAAAAGAGGTGCTTGAAATTTTATAGGAGTGGCTTCTATGAGAAGAAGTTTTCCTCATGTCCAGCTAAGCCAATGCCAGCTGCTCCAAGACGGACTTGTTGCTGGGCAAGGCCAAGCCCATCGGTGGTGGTGGTGGTAGCACACCTGGGATAACAGATTGAAGAAGGAGGGTAAAAGACCTGTGCAACTGCAGCCCAAGAGAGGAGTGAGAATGTGGGAGAAACAGCTCTGCAGACATCAAGGTCAATGTGAAAGGAGGCCGTGGGAAGAGGTGCTCCAGGCACTGGAGCAGAGATTCCCCTGCAGCCCCTGGTGCAGACCATGGTGAGGGAAGTGTGGTCCTGCAGCCCATGGAAGACCACGAGCATGCAGAGATCCACCCCATGCCAGAACAGATGGATGCACACAAAGGAGGCTGTGATCCCAAGGGAAGCCCATGCTGGAGCAGGCTCCAAGCAGGATCTGTGACCCATGAAGGGGGGAGCCCATGATGAAGTGGGTTTGCTGGCAGAACTTGTGACCCCACAGGGGATCCACACTGGAGCAGCCTCTTCCTGAAGGGATGGAAAGGGCCCACCCTGGAGCAGTTCCTGAAGAACTGCAGCCCATTCACAAGGACTCATGTGAGTGAATTGTGGAGGACTGCCTCTTGTGAGAGGGACCTCACTCAGAAGCAGGGGAAGGGTGTTACAAGTCCTCCCCCTGAGGAGGACGGGCAGTGGATGAACTGACTATGACTCCCATTCCACTCCACTACTGCAGGGGAGGAGGCAGAGAATTCAGGAGAGAATTTAAGCCTGGGAAGGAGGGGATGGGGATAGGAAAGTGTCTTTCAGATTTGGGTTTATTTCTCATTGTCTTTTTCTGATTTGTTTATTAATAAATTAAATTGATTTTCCCAGGTTGAGTCTGGTGATGACAACTGTTGAGTGATCTCTCCTCGTCCTTATTTCAGCCCACGAACCTTTTGTTATATTTTCTCTCCCTTGTCTATCTGAGGAGGGGAGTGATACAGCTGCTTGGGTGGGCACCCCAGAAGTTTAGGATTTCCCTTCAGAATGGTTATTTCAAATAATGTCCCAGAAAATAGATTCCTGCTCTTTGATTCTTGACAGCACTAGAAAACTGAAATTATTTCAGGGAAATCCTGCAAAGAGAAAGTCTCATTTACTTTAGCATAGTTGTAGAAAATTTTCCTCCTGTACAAAGAAGAAGAAAAGAGACCACAGAATTTGTTTACAGAATTTTTTAAGGGGGTGTCTGACAGAGTTGCTGCAAGTAATTCCCACTTGCCACTGATTTTCAAGAAGCTAACAGATTAAAATAACAGGTTATGAGAACCATGGTGTGCTGTTATGTTTTATGGAGTTAAACCATGTGAATTCAGACTTTTAATTAAACTCTGAAAATTTAATGTTTCTGGAGCATAATGGAATAATTAATATCCAAATTATTTTCAAGAATACATTCATATTTATTGTAAATTTTTGTCTCATTTGAATAGCCTACTCTTCTAATTGGTCATCTCTTTCAGAAATTTAATCTCCTGTGTAAAAAAGTCAGAGTTAAGGACTGTTGTAGGTATCTTTTTTTAACTTAATTGAAGTGGCATTTCAAGAACCATCTACATCTTTAATCAAGGTGCTGGTCTCTTCAAGAGTGTGATTATGATAGTTTGCAAGGGCTAACTACTGACAGAATATATTGAAGGAATTTAATTATATTTAAACAAGTTGTTCCCAATCTTCAGGAATTATGAAATGAAGTAGAGGGAAAATAATTTGTCTCAATAGAATTATGAATAAAACTGGTGGAAGACTAAGGCAAGGCCTATCCAAGAACCATAAGCAGTGACAAAATTTAATCCCAAACTGTTTAAGATATTCTGTATTTCATATTGAAAGATACATTATCTTGTCTCATCCATAAAAAAAAAATTACATTTGTTTTTTATTTGTTCATTTGTTTTAAGTGAGAACAGTCTAAGAGAGAAGTGCCTTTGGATTGCTGTAACTGGGAAGTCTCATGTCAAAGATCTTGTTGTAATAAACCAAATTTTTATCTCATGTACTGTACTTATTTGGAAATAACTGCAAAAAATAAATGGAAAGATTTATTACTGCTACAAAATATTTGTATTATCCATGACAAAACAGTTCATAAATAGAATCAAAGTATTGTATAATACTTTCCAGATGTTTTATACATGTTATGTAATGGCAAATCTCACATCTAAAGGATGTAACACGGTGTCCTCTGTGGTTTGGCTGAGCAAATTTTTTTATCACTTTCCTGCGTACAGGTAATATGGTTGAATGAGTTTATTTCTTTGGGTGGACATGTCTTGAAAGGTGAAATTAAATTTTAACCTTGCATAATGGATTACATCCTGTAGAATGTATACTACTTAATGCCATAGGAGACTACAGTTGTTGCTATGTAAAATATGAATTATTCTTTTCCTTCTAACCTATTTTATTTTTACTTATGTAAGTCCTGTCCTGCTGCAAGACAACCCAAACTATAGCTCTATGCATCTTGATCAGTGTTTTCTTCATTCTATAAATTATAGGGGATATCCTTAAAAGTTTTCTCAAATTCTAAAGAACAATGAAAATTGCAAACCAATGTACAGCTTTTAATACTTGTTTAAATTCTCCAATTCAGCACCTTAAGGAACTTTTTTCCTAATGAATAGAGGAGCAGATTTATTTTCTTGACTCCAAGAGGGTGCAAGATATCCACCCAGGATACAGAGAGAATGCAAGCATCTCCTATTAATTGAGAATCCTAATAGAGACTGAGAGACAGAAAATGGGTTTTGCTCTTCTGTAGATGATCACAGACATGCTGCTCTGAGATGTATTATCACATATGTCTTAAAAATAATTCAGTCCCTTACCTCAGATCAATCAATGCAGCCCTACAAAATAAAATAGTTACATAGATTTGCATTTTTCTAACTTGCTGCACTCACGTGAGCTGTGCTGCATGCATGGAAGGATTGCAATTTATAAGATAAAATTTCACTCTTTCCAGTAAAGGGAAGATAATATGGACAATGGTGAAAAAATATACTTCTGCATAATTCCAGGCTCTGTGAAACAGATTCTTATCTATCTGTGTTTCTTTCTCAGGGCTACTGAAGAGGGAGGTGATTTCTACTTCCTATTTTGTACAGTTCCAAACACTAACAATCTGGACTCTTCTCATTTATTTCAACTGTTCTTGGACAGGTCCTTCAAATTCCTTTTGTATAAATCAGGATTTTTTTTTCTGCCTTGAATGCAACATTTTATTTATCCAATATTAAATAATTGACTTTGAATTGTTGTTATTATTATGCTGAAGCAAGGGGTTACACTTAGTTGGGGGAAAAAAACCCAAACCTTTGCTATACAGGCTGTTCCCAGAAAAAGACAAAACATCTCTCAAATCATCCAACCACACTATCTATACACCAGGAAATAGCAGAGAGGATTGCTCTTGATCTGGAGCCATACCACATTGTAGAGATTATGGGCTTGCCGAATTTTGAGGATACATTATTCTTTCCCAAGAAAAAGACTCTTTTATGCAACTGCTATGTTTTTTATTTATGGTAACTTACTGATCAAAGCAAGGAATGCCTTCAGAGAAACAAATAGTCTTACAAGGAACTAAATCAACTGCATATCTTTCACTCACAGCACACAGACCTTTCTTTGATTCTGTGATGAGAAGGGGGCATACATATTCAAAACATTGCTTCTGGGCCTGCTATCATCATCACTACCACCACAACCACTAAGCAGGGACTCTGGCAGCAAAAGCAAATTCTGGTCCAAGTTGCATATTTCCCTCAAATTCACACAGCTGAGATTATTTAAAACTGGATCAAAAAGTGAGGGATATTGGGTTCACTAACATCTGCTGTTTCTCCCATTACTGATACTTGATCATCCTGTTTTCTGATGGTGACTGGCAGGCGTCAGATACGTGTGCCATGTGAACATCCACTTTGGTTAGAATGAAGCATGATTAACACAGACTCATGAAACTACAACAGCAAAACACCTCCAAAATAAGGGAAACAATGCTCATTGGAATACATCACCACAGAAAACAGGTGGAAGGCTTTCTGCTTAATCATTATATCACACAGCATTCTGTCATCATTATACTGAGAAGTATTTGCCTTTACTCGGTCCTCTATGGAAGAGTTTGACTCACCATTTTCATGTGTTGGTAAATTAAGTAAGTGTTTGAGCACGTTGCCCAGTGAGGTGCCTCTCAAATCAAACTACGCATTTAACCACAAAAAAAAAGAACTCAAAACATCAAAGAAGCCACAATATTGAACACGAAAAAGTCTGTATTGTAATAGGGTCTCTATCTTGCATTTAAATAGGCTGTACCAATTCACTTTGTAAATAATACCTGAATATAAAATTACAAAAAAGGAGAAAAGCCACTGTCTCTCAAAATCTATTTGTGACAAAAAAAAAAAAAAAAAAAAAAAAAAAAAAAAAAAAAAAAAAAGAAAGAAAAACCTTTCTCTTTGGTTTGCAATCATCATTATTATTCTATGGTAAGCACACAGTTTTCTAAATTCTCTTGATTTCATTTGTGATCAGCTGGGTACATTAGTTTCATTTAGAAAGAAGGCAGTTATCCTCGGATTTTAGGTAAAAAAGTTTCCTTCCAGTCTAAAATTGTCCTAGACTTCTAGTCCAATCTAGTATACTATTCAGTTGATAGCAAAGGTTGAACACTTCCAGTGGACTATACATCCTCACCTGTTTTAATTGTCTAACTGAGGGTAAACTGTTCACTAAATTTTTTGCTTTCTTCTTTAAATACCAATGGTTAATTTGGACAACATGCCTCTATTACACAGAATCTTTTTGAAAATTAGATAAACCAAATCTCACATTAAATGTGTGTATGGGATCCTTGACTTTATAGGCAGATTAGAATTTTTTCTTCTTCTCTTTTCTTTTTTTCTTTTTCCTTGAATGCCTGATATTAGAACTGTAAGTTTAAGCAAACTCTAAGCTTCCAGTAAAAGCCTTATATATGAATATTAATACTTTCTCAGACTTCAGAGTAAGATGTGCTAAGTGGTACATGGGCTATTACTTTAATTAACCTGACTTGCTGTGATTATTTCAGACTGCTAATCATGGCCCAACAAGATACCAATGACTCACATGTAAACAGATCCCCCTGCTCTAAGTGGGGAGCATGTATCTGCATACATAGCACTCTTGCTCTATGGGGAATTGCTGCTTTTTCTATCCCAGAGCAGTTTTTATGGCTTACCTACATAAGCAAGCTCTCTGACAGATGTATATATAGTACTTTTAAAAGCAGATGTGTTCCTAAATACAATATTTAATATTGTAAATACCTGCTAGTGCTAAAATCAAACAAGACTTTTTTTAAACCTTATTAATACTCTACACTTGACATGATTCAAGACAGACAATTCTGACTCACAAATCGTGACTTGAATCACCAAGTCTTATTTTCTAAGGACCTTAAAGGTGATTTCAAAGGTAATCTGAAAGCATGATATGAAGATATTGGAGTGTATTTGAGGGCCAGCTGAGCACTGGAACAGGTTGCCTAGAGAGGCTGTGACATTTCCCTCACTGGAGGTTTTCAGAAGCCCTCTGGACGCAATCCTGAGTAACATGCTCTAGGACATCCTTCCTGAGCCAGGAGGTTGGACCAGATAACCCTGCAGTGGTTCCTTCCAACCTTACTCATTCTTTGATTCAGTGGAGGGAAGGAGGTGACCAGCAGAAAATGTGGTACTTATGATGATGGTGATGAGGAGGAGGAGGAAAGACTCAACTCAGCTTGCCTTCATTTCAAGATGAATTACAATAATTTAATTTGAAAAATTTAAGTATATTGCTACATGTGATCTGAACACATCCAGGTAGGTTCCAAGACAAAAATATGAAGCCACACACAGGTATATTTAACTAGAGGACAAATTTCAAGTTAGCAGTTAGGTAAAAATTTTAAACCTGACAAACTCTGGTAACAATAATCTAAATTTATCATAGGCTGTATATATTTAAACCACATATGCTTTCAAGATCATCAAAGATTTAATAAAGCTGACAGAGCAAGTTCATTAAATTAATAGAACACTTAAATCCCAGACTCAGATCCACTTTTTGCTTCTAACTCATCTTCTTGAATTAGATAATTGAATCGGAAGGGTGGCCACTAGCAATCTTCAAATTGACTGGTAAATTCTCATTGAACAGATTAGGATTATAACTATAATGCTTCTGTTCTCATGATTACACATCCAGGCTGAATTTGGTGCCTTTGGGGATGGTTTGAAAGCATCTGGAAAACCACTATGTTTAATCTAACTGGACCCTAACATGAAAATTGTCCTGTGTAGTTGATCTATAATGCATATGAGCAATTTTGATATCAGGCAGGAGAAGTGACTTGGGTAAAAACTGAACGTCCTCTGCCATAGACTTGAGCAAATGATTAAGCCAGGATGGTATGATGTCTTCCTGCTTTCTTCACTTTACAAGAGGCAAGAGTGATGTGCTGAAAGGCATTGGGACAGAATGTAAAGTGGAGAAGGTAGAGACTGTATCAGGACAATCCAGGGCTGATCTGAGTCAGAGGCTACTCCACCCTCTGGACTTCAGTGCAGTACTACCTGTAAAGTATCAGTAAATAATCACTGTATCCCTTTCTGTTGCAGAAATTCAAGAATCAGGGTGGCAGTGCAGGTATTCCCTTGCATTGGAGTGTATTCCATCCAAAAGAGGTGTTCCCACAACAGCATATGTAAAAATATGAATTTGCCTTTAAAAAACAAATAAACCAAATAGACAGAAGCAAGAAACTTGCTGCTTTGTGAATAAAAAGTTCCAAATTTAAGTCAGATTAAAAAATGCTCGTCACCATGTTTTGGATACTTTCAAAGTAAGAAGTAAATTAAATAGTAAATTCTTGTTATACTCCATTTGATTTACTTAGCATGGCAAAAAGAGCCCTAGTGAAAAAAACATTTTTTTCATTCAATTTGCATTTTCTTGTGAAGTTATCACAGACAGCTTAATGGAAATCAGAGCTACAAAGTAAGGATTTTCTGATCTTTACCCTTAATAAAGTCTTAGTTTGAATATTTTATGTTTTTTCAGCAATATCAGCAAAAAGGTAAATGTGTGTGCTTGTGTATGTTCATGCACTTATGTATACCAGTGTGTGTGTATACATACATCTAGCTCTGAGGAAACTTGTTCAGTTCACATAATGCCTATTTGTCTTTTTGTGAGCTATATGACAGTACTGCTATTTAAAGTTTCTCAGCCAAAGGCCAAAAACTTTGCTCATGGGCTTTAGATAGATGTACAGCCTGATTACTGAAGGACTTCAGAGGACAAGAACAGGAGAAAAGTAGGTCAGATGGAAAGGAAAAAAAATAGATAAGGGGCTAGAAAGAGATATTCTGAAGACTTTTTTTCCTAAGAGGTTGTTTCAATGTGAGCCTTGTCAGATGCTTCAAGTTTGAAATTTGCATTATCACAGTCTTTAAGAGCTTATTTAAAGTCTGAATACATTAAGAAACTTGACAGCAATGATCGAAGTACAAAATATTTCCCCAGTATTAATGAATAGCCTAAATCTCTATACCTTGGGCAATGAACATCTTCCAGCAGATCATTAATCCCTACAAAATACCCTGTCCTGAGGTCATTAAGAACTGAAAACTGGAAAAATAAAATAAAATATGCATATACTTTTAATTTTTGAACTATAGAATTTAATCAGTATGTATAGAACAGGTCTGAAAAATTATTCCCTGAAGTGTTAGACAATCAGATTGACAGAATTATCTCTCAAACTTCTATTCATATTATAATAATATATGCTCGTAAATATAACTTTGATAATAACAAAAATTTAAAAAGTATGTTCCAAATATAAAACATACACTGAAGCTAAGTAGACCTGTAGGTTTAACATAAGAATTGAAAGTAGGTTGTGGAAACATAATTTCAAGCTTTGGTAAGTCAAATATGTCATTCATATTAATTAAATAGAATATAAAGAAAGAAAGGTCTTATTATTGCAAAATGTCTTTGTATTCTATTTTTATCTTTAGCTTGCTTGAAATATTTATTTTCTTGGAATTTCAAAGCAGGTGGCTGGATTTTGAAGTTTCTACTTGCCATTCTTTACAGGAGCTTCAGCTAAAGACATGGCAATTTATTTCCCACGCTGAAGTATGCAGAACCTGTTTACTTGTCTCCATCTGCTACAAGGAGGACTCATGAAATAAAAATCTACACTGCAGCACTCCCATTAGGTAAGGTGATACCCATCTTGAGGCTAGGTTTAAACTTACATTCCTAAAGAATTCCTAACATTTCTCTAAAGAAGTAAATGGAAAGAATCTTACTCATGTAGATGATGTGATTCATCAACTGTAAGGGAAGAATTGGATGATTTCTTCCTGAAAAAGTGTGATGCTTCAAATGGATGGTATGAAATAAGTGCTTCCTTCATACAACCTTCTGATCTGAGTTTAAATTGTGTGTTTATCAGTTTGCATGTTGAAAAAGTTTTGATGAAAACAACGTGTATTTAAAGCAGGAAACTGGAAATTGTGTTCAGAGAGCTGGAATTTTTATTTCAGAGGAGCAAAAAGAAAATATACTAGTTAAAGGCAATACCTATTTCAACATTTTTGAAATCATCCATTGTTTTCTTTGATTTAAACTCACTGATGCATTGTAATGGCAGATAATACAACAGAAAATAAAATCAGTTAGTACAAAAAAACCTGTAACTATTTTTAAAAAACATTCTATCATTATTTGATAAAACAAATGCTAGTCATCATGTAATGTCATCTCCAATATCTTCATAAATCACTTGGATGCAGTACTGGAAGGGATACTAAGCAAGTTTTCAGATGATACAAAACTGAGAGGAACTGTTGACTCCCTTGAAAGCAGAGTGACCTTGATGAGGGCTGGTCAATCACGCACCATATGAAGTTCAACAAGGGAAAGTGCCGGACTCTGTACCTGGAATGGGGCAAGCCTGGATGTATGGACAGACTGGGGAATGAGGGGCTAGAGAGCAGTGCTGTGTAAAGGGACCTGGGGATCATGGTCAATGGCAAGTTGAACATGAGGCAGCAGTGCCCTGGCAGCCAGGAGGGCCAACCCTGTCCTGGGGGCATCAGGCACAGCATCGCCAGCCAGGCAAGGGAGGGGATTGTCCCGCTCTGCTCTGAGCTGGAGCAGCCTCACCTCGAGGGCTGGGGCAGTTTTGGGTGCCACAATGTCAGAAAGACATTATTAGAGAGCATCCAAAGTAAAACTATGCAAATGTTGAAGGGTCTGGAGGGGAAGCCGTGTGAGGAGCATTTGAGGGCACTGGGTCTGTTCAGCCTGGAGAGGAGGAGACTGAGGGGAGACCTCAGTGCAGTTACAGCTTCCTGTGAGGGGAAGAGGAGGGACAGGCACTGATCTCTTCTCTGTGGTGCCCAGTGACAGGACCTGAGGGAATGGCCTGAAGTTGTGTCAGGGCAGGTTTAAGTTGGTTGTTAGAAACAGATTTTTGACCCAGAGAGTGGTTGGGCAGTGGAACAGGGTCCCCAGGGAGGTGGTCAGAACAGCAAGCCTGGAGGAGTTCAAGCAGCATCTGGGTAATATTCAGGCACATGGTGTGACTCATGAAGATGGTGCTGTTCAGGGCCAGGAACTGGAGTCAATGATCCTTGTGGGTCCCTTCTAGCTTGGCATATTTTGTGATTCATGCCAGCATGAGTTCATTTGTTTTTATGTATCTATACAGTTGCACAAGATATAGGTGATTTCTCATGTTCTTGGGCATCTTAGAAATATTTTGCTTGGAGTGCCAGAAGGTCAAAATATACTAAAATTTTTTTCATGTGTTTTATACACATTTAAGTAAAGATTGGTTCTAAATCAAATTTTAACTGACTTTAGTATATACTCTATTTTCGATATTTTAAAGGATGTAATTTTTTTTTCCTGTATAGATAGGCAAATATTGGCTAATCCAATTCCATAATTTGAATTTCTCCATTGTCATTCAGCTGATATTTTTCATATACACCACTTCAAAAATAAAAATGGTAGGGGTCTGGTGTAACATGATAAATCTATTACATGGAAATGCCTGTTGCAATTTTGGAGTTCTGCTTCTTCATTGGACAAAACTTCCAATACCCAAGGCATTGAATGATGCAAAATTTGTGTAATTAGGTCAAAGAAATTCAATGAATGTATTAGGAAGGCTGAGAAGTATCATATGCATCTCATTGTTTGGGTATTATGTCAATGGTAGGACTTCTCTTCAAAATAAGTTTCTACAGGCTTTTTTTCTTCATCATAGTTTCCTCTTATGGTCCTGATGATAGTTTTTCCACCCAATGATTTTTTCTCAAGTAGCAGCAAAACACTATTTCAAATCTGATAAACTTGAAAGGTTGCAGTGTACTTAAGATCAAGGATCTTTCTCATGAAGTGAGAGAAAAATTACAGGAGAATCAATGTCTAGGAAAAAGAACTGCTAGGGAATATTACTGATTATTTGTTTGATATTTGGTCATCATATACCAAAAGAACTGATAGAGTGATAAAGCTCACTGTTTACCTATGCATTTCTGTGTGTGTGTATACAGATATGTATCTCATACATGCACAGCTCTACATATTTCTTAAAATTCATATTGAAAATTATTTGGAATGATATTTCACTGCAGTATCTGTGTTCTTTCACATGATAGCAAAGAAACTTCTTTCCCAAATTTCCCAACTTCACTTGTTCTTTTTCTGTTCTTTTTTTAACAGGGACTCTGAACATATTAATAATTTTTATTTACTTTCCCCATTTAGAAGATAACATTAATTAATCTTTCAAGGTATTTCAAGTTACTTCAAGTAACTGTTGGTATTTAAATATTGTCTGCAATATATATAAAGTATTGTAGAAAATCTGGCAAGCCCTTTTGCAGATAGAACTATTTATTTACTACAAAGTCAACGTATTTCAGGAATGATCAATGTAGGGTCTTATGTTCATGAAGTAATAGCTGACAAATCCTGTACTGATGAATAGGCTTAAAATCAAGAGTTGACTGAGATTCCAGAGGACAAAAAGATACATGGCTCCAATGTGGTGATATCCAAACACAGCAGAGGGGTGCAGCTGACTAGGGAAGGCAACAAAACCTATGGCACTGTCATGAATAAAAATATTTAAACTGCCACTAAATAACACAAGAGAGGTAAGATTCTGAGTTCATTATTTTAGTATGGTTTTAAAATCTTCTGATGGTTCATCAAAACAATGCAATTACAGAGTCACAGGTTGTGGGGCTGGAAGGGGTATCCAGAGGTCACCTGGTCCAACTCCCTACTCAAAGCGGGTCTAATCCAAGCAGGTTGCAAAACACCTCCCAAGACAGAGATCCCCCTGCCTCTCTGGGCAGCTTGCTACAGGATTTTACTGCTCTCATGGTTAAAAAATAAAAACAATAATAACAAAAAAATTCATAATTTGCAACTATATTTCCCATGTTCCAAGAAATAATGATTTTTATATCACTAGGATTTTCTTGCTTTTATTCTACACTATTTGGTAGGGAATTTTTCTGTTGTAATGTTAGAAAATCATGCATTTTGATATTTGTGTCTCCAATAAATTGGAATATGTCCCTCTCATATCAACAGAGATATAAAAATACAACTTTGAAAATAGCAAATACTCTGTTCCCTTCATCACTCACACATCTACACACGTACCTTTCAACATGTTGTGACCTTGTAAAAATGTCTGAATATTATGTGAGCATCACCAAAGTGGCTTTCTCAAACTTGGAAGGCTTTCTTACCCGCTTTCTTGACAGCATTTTAGATTATTTGCTTTATATAATGGGCTATAATTTAATTTTTAATTAAATAAACATTATTTTAACCAAATAAAGTATTCTACTCCAAAGAAAAAAAAAATAATTAAAGCTTTGGTAATGGTCAAGCAAACTTACCAATGTGTGCATTTACGTTACAGCAAGGCTTTCTTCCAGTTTCTGCAATTGTATTATTCTATTTGGGAAAGATTTTTCCTTCAACATGTCACTCCAGGTGCAGCCTTCAGAAGGCATTTGATACATAGAAACAGAGGATTTTACACTGCATCCTTCTGTCTCAGTGGGAAAAGGTATTTCTCAGCCTGTAATAATCTGCAGATAAACAGCAAAAATTCTGGACATGTTTCCTACCTACCTCTAGTCTTTCCTTACCTATTCCAAGGCACAGCATAACTCCATTAAATTCAAGGTGTAAATAGCCTTGCACAAAAGAATAATGGAGATTTATATTAGCAATATTTCAATTTACATAAACAGAAAAGAATTATGTTCTGAGTCCAGATCACTAGTGTTTCTAGGATGTACAAAGCACACATTAGTCAAGGAAAAATTGTTAATGTTTTTGCTGCAGCTCTTTTAGAGAAAGACTTTGTAACAGAAGAGAATGTTAACATTTTGCTTAAGGATATTATGATGCAGAACACATTCAGATTCTTCTGCCATCTCCTTTCCAAATTTAAGTAACTCAGTGCATGCACATACATACACACACACACACACACACATATATATATACAAATCCTTATATATTTAAATATTACTACGATACCTGTAAATACCACTATGTAAATATGCACACTAGGTACATATGTAGGGGTATATTTGTGTGTGTGCATGTGTGCACTAATTAATTATTTTTTTTTCACTTTATGTCCCTATATGCATGTGCAGCCATACATGTATACAGAGTTTAACTATGAGACTGAGCATACATATTGCCTGATGTTTATATTCAGAATTAATTTACAGCTTTATGGCTTCTGAACTGAGAGAACTACATAGCTTGTAATTCCAACTGTGAGTCACTGTGATGGAAATAAATGCTTAATGAAAATAGCCCATAAAGCAGTTGTATTTAATAGAACATAACTGAAAAATAAAGAGATAACAAGGAACAATGATCCTCCCACATATTTTGGAATATTCCTTTTTAAAATATTTCTTTGTAAACAGCAATTTAATCAAAGACAGTCCTGAAGAAACAGTTTGTCCTTTGTTGTGGCCTTGAACTTTGACTCAAACAATCCTGCTCTGTAGTCATCTGGTGAACATATGGGTATTGTTCATCCCCTAGATAAATGCAGGCCAAACCCACAGATACTTTTTGTGATGTTTTAGGACTGCAAGGCAGACAATACTATGACTTGATTCTTCTTTCTGCACATAGGTGGTGGGGGATATATTACTAAGGAGATTGTCAATTGGATTTATGCAAAGGAAATTTTTTTTGACTCAGGTTTAGTATGGATAAACATAGGGAGACAGCAGCCCAAAAGTGACATTAGATGAGGGCTGGGAGAGCCATAAAACCTCCAGCTCCAGGGATGCTGTTCCTGGAATGGACACACCAAAGAAGCACAGCACTCCTTCTTCCAGAGTTTTCTAATGACACTGGGGTCTTCAGCTGCAGACTCACACTGCACTTATGGGTAGGGGTGGTGTCCAGAGATCCACAAAGCCTACAGGCCCAGAGACAGTGAGCAGGGAAAAGCCATGCCAAGGGAAGCACAGCACTGCACCAGCACTGCTGACTGCAGGTGTTTCTAATCGGGGCCATCCATGGTAGTGGGCCCCAAGCTCTCATTAAGGTTGGAGTAAGGATTCAGAGAGCAACAATGCCTACACCTCCAGGGACACGGGGGTGGAAGAGGCAGGCCAAGGGAAGCACAGCACTGCACCAGCACTGCTGACTGCAGGTGTTTCTAATCGGGGCCATCCATGGTAGTGGGCCCCAAGCTCTCATTAAGGTTGGAGTAAGGATTCAGAGAGCAACAATGCCTACACCTCCAGGGACACGGGGGTGGAAGAGGCAGGCCAAGGGAAGCACAGCACTGCACCCACATCCTTGCCTTCATAGCTTCCTAAGATGGCTACCTATGTCCCAAGGTTAAATTATGCTTAGAGTCAAGGTCAGGGGTGGCCTTCAGATAGCAACAAAGATTACAGGGATGGAAAAAAGCATCCCAAAGAGGAACAGCACTGCCCAAACATCTCTGCTTGAAGAAATTTCTGATCTGGGCCACCTATGATCCTGAGAACCTCAGCCTCACCCCCAAGCTGCCATTAGGGTCAGGATTAGGGTGCAGAGAGCCATGAGGCAAACTGCTCCGGGGATGCTGTGTGTGGAATAAGCATGCCAAAGGAAACACGGCAATGCACCAACATTCCTGCTGCCAGAGTTTGGGATTGAGAAATGCAATCTTACACCTAACACCTTACACAATCATAGAGATTTATAGGTCAAGAGACCTTATAGGTCATCTAATTCCAACTCTCCTGCCATGGACAGGCACACCTTCCATTAGACTAGATTGCTCAAAGCCCCTTCCAGCCTGACCTTGAACACCTTCATGGAAGGAGGGCACCCACAACTTCTCTGGGCAACCTCACCTTCAGTACCTCATCACCCTCATAGTAAAGAATTTCTTCCTAGTATCTAATCTAAACCTACTTCTATTCACTTTGAATCCAGTCCCCCATGTCACTACTTTGTAACAAGTCCCTCTCCATCTTTTTTGTATACTCTCTTCAGATATTGGAAGGTCTTCCTGGAGCCTTCTTTTCTCCAGGCCCGCTGTCTCAGCTTGTCTTCACAGCACAGGTGCTGCAGCCTTCTTACAATATTTGTGGGCCTCCTCTGGACTCACTCCAACAGGTCCATGTCCTTCTAATGTTGTGCACCCCAGAGCTGAACAAAACCCTCCAGGTGAGGTCTCACCAGAGTAACAGAATCATCTCCCTCAACCTGCTGCTCACGGTCCTCTTTTGCAGCCCAAGATATGGTTGGTTTTCTGGATTATAAGCACAAACTGCTGTTATATTGATCATCTCATTCACTAACACACTCAAATCTTTTTCTCCAGAGCTGCTCTTAATCCATTCACTGCCCAACCTGTATCTGTGCTTGGGATTGCCCCAACCCAAGTGCAGGACCTTGCACTTGGCCTTGTTGAACTTCATGAGGTTCACATGGGCCCAGTTCTTAAGCCTGTCAAGGTCCCTCTGGATGACATCCCTTCCTTCCATTGTGTCAACTACACCACATCTTGGAGCTGTGTGCATCTTAAAATTAATCACTGAAGTTCAAGCAATAAAAATAATTTTTTACCAGAAACTCAATATATCTGTTAAAAATAATTTAGCAACGAAACAAAACAAGTAATAAAAATATTCTCTGTACTTTTTCTTGCAGAAATGAAGATACTATAAAATTCAGTTTATTTGCTGGTTTGTGTGGAATTCAATTCTATGTCATTAAAAAGATCTCTATCATATTTTGACATTTTCAGCATATTTTACTATCCTTTTGACCCTTCTGATAACATGGATGTGCTCAGACCTTCTCCAAAGAAAAAAATACCCCTACAAACCCAAAATATAAAATCAATGTAAAATAACAGAATGCAATGAAAGCAGTTTTGCAGTATCAAAATTTAAACAAGCACCAGGACTTCTGGATGCTTATCAAAACCAAGCCAACTAATATTTTAAAGTGTGACCATTATTCCTGCATGCACTAAAAATGATGGAGTGAGCCAATCCTGTGTCATCACAGGAGAACATTTCAGTGGAATTTGCATCCATAGCAATTTAGAAATTGGTTTGCTTTTGTGGACATTTGGTTTGTTATTCCATCACAAGCACTATAATGTGTAAGTTTTTCTGTGGCTCAGGCTGACATCAGTAACATCATACAATTATGTAACATCTTCTGTTTTATCTAGAATGCATGCACTTCAGTTGTTTACACACCTGACATTACCACCTTCTTTGTGTAAGGGAGGAATCAGCTAAATGAGCATTTGCTTATATGGTTGTCTTAACTATATGTAGTCACTCTAAATATATGTCATTTTTTCTGAGAGCTGCTTAAATGAAATCTATCTCCAGTGAATTACAGCATGTTTTTGTTATTTGTTTTTTGTTTTATTTTTTGTTTTTATTTTTGTTTTTGTTTTTGTTTTTATTTTCTGTTTGTTTTTTGTTTGGTTTTTTAATAACTGAAACTGGTTATTCTATAACCAGTTACTGGAACAGCCAATTAGGATAAAAATTTCACTGTACGGTGCTGTGGAGGTGGCACTTTTGCATCTCATACACAAATGTTCCTTGAAGTTCTGTTTTAGAACTGGAAATTAATTATTTTTTCAGTTTTGTGGCAACTAAATTGGAAATAAAACTTGAAGTAATTTGGAGTTTTGCAGAACCTGAGAGCTGGAGATAAAAAAAATAAAATCTCATCCTCTCAGGATGGTTCTCTTAATTAGAAATCATACTTACATTTGATTATAATTCATATCACTGTTCCGAATTTAGCAGGATTCTGTCTGGAAATGAAAATCGCTTAGTCAAAGCTGATTCAACAAAGTTGGTAATGATCTACTATCCAGTTCTTAGCTTTTTTCCACAAGGTTTCTGACAAAATATTGCCTCAGGAATCATCTTGCCTTGAGCAGCTAACACTTCCTTTAAATAAAAAAAAAAAAAAGTTAAATACATTTCTATTTCTCAGAGATTTTCTCTTGTATTCCTCAGTCATTTGATCTGGTCTAGGTAACAGATCTCATTATACATGATGATAAAGAACTAACAGATAAGAAAGGTAATTAAAAGTGAAAACTGAAATGTGTACTGGAAAAACTGTAACAGCAAATATTTTGTGTGTGGGATCCTAATGAAGTGAAAATAATGGAGTCTTTTGTTCCATTTGTGGTTGTGGTTGCAACTGCATGGTAAATGTTACTTCCAAAAAGAGACATAGCTGTCCAACACAGATGTTAGATGTTTTTAGTCTTAGACTGAAAGTGAAACTACACCACTTAGACCACAAACTTAAACCTTGTGCTGTTTAAACTGTGTTTCAGACAAGAACACAGAATTCAAGAAGACACAAAATGAAAGTAAAAATAAGAAATAGAAAGAAGTTCTATGACCCAGCCTGTACTTTCAGAGATTATTTTTGGTTTATTTAATTTTATCAGCTGTTGGAAAGGAGGCAGTCCAAGCAGGGAAAAGTGTCAGAAAACAAGCAATCCCAGATTTTCCTGCATCCTGATAAATATACTCAGATCCTGCACAATGCTACTGACTGCCCATACTTCCTCCTGTTTTCTCTGCTTAAGAGCATCCACTGCTTTTCAATGTACCTTAATAATTTAAATATAAATGCCAATAACATTCAATAATATTTAACAGCAAACTGGTAAAGGCCTAGAAAAGTTTTCCACAAAGATATGTAACAGTGCAACTTCATGAACAAAGGAACATTTTTGAAAAAAAAAGTTGGTGTAACATTAAAGAAAAACCATCCTTGACCAGGTCCACATATTGTCAGCTTAAATTAAACCTCACAATCATTCTCAGAAGATAAAAGCTTTTCCCCTATGAAGGCTCAGCAAGGCAAAGCAATTTTTTTAAAAACACAAGGGACCAATGTTGAGTGAGGCAGCAGTTTTATTCCAGGTCTAAGTTAACACCCCAAATTACATCCAAACAGTGCTGCTCTTTTACTGCCATCCTTGCTAAAGTATTTGAAAGAGTCATCTATTCCAAGCAGGCAATTTTGACAGCAACTGGTGCTGCTTAAACATATATTAACTCTGTTAAATTGAACTGAATGTAATGCTGGGAAACCTTAATATAGGCCATTAGAAGATGTAAGGAGATAAACTACACATAAGGAGAAAATGCTGTCTCTGGCCATCTGCTTGTCCTGGTAACACACAGAAAATCTGCAATATGCAACAATTCCCTCAACTTGCTGAACAGCAGGTGCCCATCTTTTCCTTCAGCTGTCCAAAAACTGTTCCCTTACAACTCTCCCTGTTCTCCCTGAAGGATTCTTTCATAGTTTTGTAATGGAAATTTAGAATAAGAAGGAACAGGTTCTGTTTGAACTAGAATTATCTCAATTTACCTGGTAACCAACGGATATAGATCCTTATTCTGTCCTGTGAGCATTCTACTTAAATTAACAATCACTTTTTTCCCCCTAGTGTCTCATCTTTTATAGATGAAAATGACAGCAGTATTTTGCAAACAATAAAAAGCACAGGGTGTGAGGACTGTGAATTAGGAATGTTGTTTCCACTGTGCTCAACAAATGCTAAACCATAAGTAAAGCAATAAAGTAAACCAGAATAAGTTATTGTCTTACATCCTTAGCAATCATTTTTGTCTTCACTTGAAAAGGGCTTATTGTTGGTTGCAGTCCTAGGAATGTAAGGATGAAATGTTACAGAAGGAGTGGAGAAGAGTATTCCATTAAAAAAAAATCACTATTTAGGGGATCAAAGGTCAAAGTATGGCAACATTAAATTCAACAGCCAACTGTGTGTCTTTTTTGCATATATTCTTGATGTCTGTGTTTTTAATTATAGGCTGTATACATTCTGGAAAAGTCTTGTGGCCTGCAGTTAAGATTTAATGCAGTAAATTAAGATTTTGAGACTGCTAAAATAAAGAATAAAAGCGCCAAATTTACAACCTCATCACAAAGTAAAAATATGAATATAAAATTTAGTTGTTAGGCATGTAGTAAAAAACTATGATCTCAGCAGCCACTAAGCAGCCACTTACATGTCTTTAGCTACCTCCTCATTAATCCTGGAGATTTCATGATTACTCATATAATTTACATATTCTGCACCTCTACATGAGTCTCTTAATATTCAGAAACTAGATGGTACCATGCATTTAGCTATGAGGAGTTTCATCAAATGAGTAGTTTCTAGTTATGGATTAACACAATCAAATTTTTCACAAATTGCAATTGTGACTGCATTGATTGTGGTGTTTCCACAATGGGCCCTTTGCAGCATGTTGTAGGTTAGAGCAAGATGTGAATTTAAAGCTCTCTTGAAAGAGATTTTTCTGTAAGTGGATTGGTTGCTCAGCTCTCCAGGGAAAAAGGCTGTTTAGCCCTTCCATCAGAGTCACTGTGCAGAGAGAGAAGCTCATGAGGGCTGTAGCTGAAACATGGTCTTGGTGATGAGGGCACCTATCTGGAAAACAGGGTATTTAAATTGCAAGAGACAGAGAATAGAATTAACCCACTTTTACACCCCAGGGAAATGTTTAATCTCCTACTAAACAAGAAAGGGGAAACAATGCCAGCAAAGGGTACCAGCAGTCTCCTTTCCTTTTTAAAGAAAACCTAAACTGTCTTTGCATTTCAACTGACAAGTTGCTGTTGCATAAAACCCTCCAACAGGCTAAGTTAGGGCTTGGGCATCCTACCTGAAGTCTCAGAGGAGACCCAAATTTGAACCAATCTGTGCTTGAGTAGCTCAGATACCTAAATACAATCCTATAATTGAAAAACTAGGAAATCTATGAAATTTAGGCACCTCCAGTGCTAAGCACCACAGAGGATTAATTTTGATCACAGATTTACTTTAAGGACCAAAACTGCAGTAAAGCTTATTTTAGAGGCTTACACACAGTACCAGATCTCATCCCTAGTGTTTCTGTGTTACAACTTCTCCAAGTATATCAACACTAAGGTCTCTCAGTAATATGCAGCTATTATGAGGATGAAATTGATACACAGAGGTAATGTGATGATAATAGTAGCATCTAGGAAGTTAGATAAAAATGATATGACATAATACCACTTAAAATGTTGCACAGTATTAGAGACACATTTTAGTCCTTATGATTTGTTTCATCCTTAGCAGATTACGTAAATCTCCTGGTCCCATGACCCTGTTTATTCCTGACATGGGCTGTAATTTTAAAACCAGCATCTCTATTCAAGTTCTCTGGTTTCCAAATATTGAAAATTAAGGGATATTTGTAGAGTTAGACTTTACATTAAAATGAATGTATGTCTGTTCCATTTGCAATTAAGATTTTTTTTTTAATTTATTTTAAGAATCTGTTCTATTTTAGGGACCTAGATGAGCAGCAGAGAGGAAAACTTTGTTTTGCATTGTTAACATAGCTCAAGCCTGGGTCAGGAGAAGGAAGGGGAGATGCTGCTTTCCCTGACAGCAGCTGACCTTGCCCAGCTGGGAGAAGCTTCTGGAGGGTCGGGTGTGAGTAGCAGAGTGTGAAGGACACAGCAAGCAGAGGGTCCACAGCAGGAAGAGGCTGGGCAGCCCCAGAGAGGATAAGTGAACAGGCACATAGCCAGGCCTCCCAGAGGCTATAAGAAAAAAAAGATTTTTTCTTAGGACAGGGAGTGAGGAGAGGCTGCTGGAAGCAGAGAAAATGCTAAGAGTTTCTGGCAAAGATCAGGACTGTGGGTAGAGGACATTATACATGGGAGGGAGGAGAAGATAATATTTTTTTTCCCTAGGGGGGAGATTTAAGATTTGATATTTATTATAGCACTGAAAGAAACGTAACTTTTAGTTTAGAAGTCCTGATGATGCTATGCTCACTTTTAATAGAAAGTTCATGTAATATAATCTCAAATCTCACATTGTCAGACATATCAGAGTCAGACATGTTTCTTATTCAAACTCTTTTTCATTTTTTAAACAAGTATCACTCAGTAACTTAATTATTTTAAAACATTTGCACATATTCACTGATGGGCAGGTTTTTGACTTGCTACATTTCAAAGGTTCAGATAATATTAGATGAGAAAGCCTACTATCAGACTTCAGGTGTACTTAAATCACTTGAGTTTTCACAGTGAGGAAAACAGTGCCACCTCCCGCCTTGCCCCCTGACTCCCTCATCCCCAAGCAAAGCAAAGCAAAACAAAACAAAATTAATAACTGAACACCTGAATCATCTGCTTAACCCAGGCTGTAATATCCACTGTCATCAGTGACCTCATCAGTGTCCTTTCACATAGAGGATTAGCTGTGCAAACTAGAACAGAGACAAAATTCATTCCTGTTAGAAATGTGAGTAAAATATTATCCTGTTGATTGAACAGAAGACAGCCTGAAAGAAAACATCCCATGGAAACCTGTCCAGAAAGAGACTGCCAGGAAAGATAAGGCCAAGTAAGCAATGGTCATTTCAGCTCCTCAAAATTGCCACAGCTTTGTGGCTGAATCTCTTTGACCCTGCTAGGAGGGAAAACTGGGGGCTGCTGTTGCTAAGTGTCAGGACCATCATAAAGGGCAACCACCCAGACAAATTCTACAGCCTCATTTATACCATGTCTAAGCAGCAAAGATTTCTGGCAAAGAGATAGAGATAATATTTCACTAGAGGAAGAAAGGGTGCTCTATTCCCTTGAACTCTGAACATACAGGACAGCTATCAGTAAAGAAACTTCTCCTTATATTTATCCACAGGAAAACAAGCATCTGACTTGCCCACTCCTCTGGCAGGAGGTCATCTGCCATTTTGGGAGCAGATGAAGGAAATCCAATGAACAGAAACTAGGGCTATATATGGTACTCTATCCCTCCCCATTTTTCCCCCTGCTGCTCCACCAGTAATAATTATTTTTAGTAATAATCATAATTTTAAAAGAAAATTAAAATGTCACAACCCTTTCATATAATTACTATGTGAGCAAGCACTCATTTAACTCTCTTTCACTTAGTGAGTATGGGAAGATGTTGAAACAAAACATCTTAGCAGTGCCATGTTTTTAAAAGTGCTGTTACCAACACAAGCTGCTTTTTCCAGCAGAAGGCCTAATAATGTCAGGAGTGCAGGAGGTCTCATAAGCAGAAATAATGGCACTTTCATGCAACACGTGAAATTATAATGCATCTTATGAGTAAATCAAATCACTTTTTCTTTATAATTTCTGAATTCCATAGGGGCCATGAAACACATATTTAAAAGGTGTGCAGAAGGACCTTATTCATTAAACAGCAGAGAAAAGTAGTTGAAGCTTTATTAAAAATTGACTAATAGGCATTCCAGATAATTGAACTGACAGGCTGTTTTGACAGCTGCAAGCAAAAATGTGCTTTCTCTAAACAGTTGATGTAAATCTTTTAGATTTCTAGAAAGAGGAATGATGTACTGGTTTAACTTTAATCAGTTTATGAAGTTAAAAAAACTGTAACTGTTCGCCCTACTAGTTGAAGCTACATTAATTGAAGGTGCTGCCAGTCATTTCAGTGGTAGAGTTTGAGCTGAAAGAATTGTCAAGTTCTCACACAATGAGAAAGGTGGAAGGTGAATACTTTAAAAAGTTTTGCTTAGCAGAAAATGTAAATTAAAATGAAAACTGAACTCTGAACTTGATTTCCAGAAAGGCACTGAAATATTCAATCTGACTGAAGTTAGTGGATTTTGCAAGAATCTATTAGCTTTGAAAATCAGGCTGCAACTAACTAACAAATGTGACAATCTGCACCTTGAGTGGGCTTACATGAAGTAATAGGCAATTATACTGTCTAAATGAAAAAACTAAAAAGGAAGAAAAGGGGGGAAAAAAACCAACAGAGAAAGGCTGCTTATCAGACTTTCCAGGTTTGAGAACTCAAAGTAGCAGGAAGAAAGGAAAAAAAATAGAAAAAGTTAGACATGAAAGACAAGATAGAATTAAAGTTGGATTTTATAATAATTAGTCCACTAAAAAGGAAAAATTGACCAGGCAGGCAAGTGTCAGAAAAGAGAAAGAAATTTTAGAAAAGACAAGCAAAATATTAAAAAGGTAAAGGAAGTGAAGACTTAAAACACCAGATGGAAGACTGATTATTTTCAGAGTATTATGTAGATATTGACATACTACATAATTAGAATTGACGTGAGTATAGGGCTTGTTAATGAAGCATTGAGAATAGGAACATTTTACTTTGTATTCAATCTTTAGGTGTTCTTTTAATCTGTGTGTACAAGTATACATTTTATAACTTGATTTAGAACAGATCTATCCTCTTTTATAAGGCTCATAAAAAGAAGAATAAATCAGATGGACTCGCCACTTCAACTATAGGCATATATAGAACAGTAGAGCAACAGCCAAAAGAAGAGAAAAATCTTAGAAAAAATGAATAGCTGACACACTGAGACCAGTCTACCTGGTGATTGATTATAACATCTCAAAAGCAGAAGGACACAGCTATAGAATTTCTGTATGTGTTTTTATTTTTAATAAACAAGAAAACGAAGAGTTTTAGTATCCAAACACTGCAATACTGCCATGCTGAACTTATCTGATGTTTGATTAATTGATGGATTGATGTATGATAACTGAGCAAGAAATCTACATGCTGTTTTGAAGGGTTTATTTGATTTGGATGTAGAAGTCTTTCAGTTATTTTGCATGAGAGAGAGTGCTCTTGGAAGATAACTGTGTATTTCAGAGTTATCAGTTTTAAACTACCCTTTATTCCAAGAAGGAAGAGCAATTGAAACACTGACTATTAGTAAAACTGATTTGCAAATGAAATTTGATTGAAATTTTAAATTTCTTGGGACTGTATGTGGCACAACTTTGTATAAATTATATTTGTTTAAAATGCAACTGAGCTCAGAACTGCCAGGAACAATTTAGACCCCATAAATGTTTCCTCTAAATTGAATCAGAGAAGGCTGAAAAGCCTCTAAACACTGTACAGGGATTCAATGTTTAGGTTTTAAATGAAACAATTTTAAAAATTGGAGCCTTGCCATCATTTATAGCACTGTCAGAGTCAGTGCTCAGACAAAATAGGTTGATTTTCTTCTTCTGTTCCTTGCTCATCTTTATTGGACACTTTCACTGTTAAATGCAGTAAATGAGGGGGGTGGGAGTAGAATAGAGAACAAAAGGGTAAATGAAACATTATTATGGAAAACTATTTTCAGAGATTGCATTTTATATTCAGCATGGATAATTTTACCTACAGCCAACCCTAAAGACCATTTTTATGAAACATAATAAAGCTATCTCAGATATTTTCTTGTTTCACTATATCCAAATACATTAATTTTTTGGCTTCGATGAAGATTCATGCTACCTATATTGCACAAGGTAAGTGTAAATAAGAGCTATAAATTGCTAAGCAGTTAATATTGCTTGTGAATGGAACTATTGTTCTCTAAACAGCTTGAATTTTAAAGAATCCAGCTAACTTAACGCCTATGAGGTGCCATACAGGAAAAATGCTATAAAAATCTAATAACAATAAATATGCATTGGTATTAAGTTATATTAGTTCGGGTGAAAGTGCATATATTTAGAACTTATTAGAATATACAGTTAAAACAAGTTTAAATTAAAAGTGTTTTGGGCACATATGTGTCCATCTCACCACATATATACCTACTCCTTCAGCTGATTTGATGCCTTGCTATTAATTATTGGAAATGCAGACTGCCTGGAAGTGTCTGAACTATAAAGACTGAGATTATTGCAAGTTTCCGTTGCAGTCTGCAAAGGAATTCACGAGGCAAGGACACTCTTGTTTAGCAACAAATATTTTGCTAACTTTCAGAAAGTTGATATTTTAAGACAAGGCCTAGAGGACATACCAGAACCTATAATTTCTTACAGGAGATATAGATCTGCTCATTCTGGATGGACAATATCAGGATCCAAATTAAAAGCCTACATTTCAAATCCTTTGTATTATGCCAGATTTCAGTGGCAGGATTCATAGCAGCTCCTTAAGCCTCAATAGCTCTACTGTACTCAGTCCACTGAGTAGAGACTCTTGGTCTGGTGAGTCTAGAGATGATAGTGAGAGATAGTAAATATTAATGTGTGAGCAAGCCTTATCTGTTGCTAGATGTAGTGTCTGAAAATCTAGGAAAGGAGGAAATATGGTAAAGGATCATCTTTCACTAGAGGAACTGGAAGTTGCCTATGAGTGTCAAAGCAATGCACACAGGATAACAAAGTTAGATACAATGCACATTTTGCTGTATGAAGACCCCATGTCCAGTGCCAGAGTCAGTTATTCCACAGCCAATTTTCATGATGCTACTATTCCCTCAGTGTATAACACAGTCATATTCTTCCATTGCTCTACTTCTTCCTTTAAAGGTCTTGGACACGTAAAAATGCATTTCTGAGCACCGTTCAGATATGATAAGAAGATATCTTCATCTATTTGATCATAAAATGTGCTAATATAAAAATGAGCTGCTGGCTGCATTCTAGCCTTGAGGCTACTACAGCTTATCTTATGAGGCTGAAGAAATAGGGCACAAACCCATGCTTTAAATTAAAACCATACCTATACTCTGACAGTTAAGAATGTTCTTCTGCTGATAGTCTATTTCTACACAATTCATGGGTAATAAATTTTAAAAGCAACCAAACAGAATAACAACTTTCATGTGCAGTGATTTCTCAAATCATAATATAACTCACTATTTTGACTGCAATGGTAACAACAAACATTTATTTAAAAAGAAAGGTGATTGCTTTTACTTTCAGTACATTATCTTTTGGTGAAAAATACTGTTTTCAATTAATGTGTATTGATTCAAAGGAATTTGTAAATTAAAGCTGATATGCAGTGGTTCTGAATGGTAATTTTTTACTTACTCTAAGTATGAATTGAGCTTAGAAGAGTGTATCTTGTACTGAAAATATTGGTTTGACCAGGGAATTTAAAGAAATTAAAATGAAATGGATTTGAGGGGGAGGAAGTTTCAATGATTCAGTGGAAAATGTGGCACATCCTAAAATAATTTATAAAAAATATATTCCTACAGGTTATTCCTTCTTTTGCCACATCCTTCTCTTAATTTCAGGAAAAGTCCAAGTCAAAGAGATCTTCCATTCCTTTGGCTCTCTAGTTTAGTTAAACCTGAAAATCATGAAGTATAACAAAATTACCCCTCAGCTTCAAGTTAAACTATTTCTTTAGCTTGAAAGTGAGTGGAAGGGATATGGGGAGAAGATGTAAATGGCAGTATAATTAGGATTTGGGAACAGGATATTTCCTACAATAACTAAAAAGTGTTTGGAAGAAACTTGCTTTGTTCATTAGGGCTCATTAAAATTCTTGCCACAACATTTTTTTTTCCATATTCATAGAGCCAAAACCTATTCTGGATCACTACACCTGACTGCTACACAGACAAGTGCTCATATTTCTTTGTTGCATGTTCAGTTGAAGAATTATTTTCATAGGAGCTTTTTAAGAAAGAATTACATCATTTTCACTTCAGGCTTGTAGTGGATAGTCTTTTGTTAGATATTTTACTGTCTTGTCTTATAAATCTCCAAAGAGCAAAAAGCAACTGTGTGTATCCTATTCAAACTTTTGGGTGTATTAGACTGCACAGGTAGTATACATATAAAACTGAAAATAAAACAATATAGTGCAAGGTGTAGGTACTAAATAATTAACATCATTAATCTTTGTCCTGATGCACAAACCCTCCTAAACTACAGGGATATTGCAGAGCAGCAATAACATAGTGAAGTGAAGTGCCCTGAGCCATCCTTTCCAGATCCACCAGTGTTAGGCTGTAAACATTGTTGCTTATCCCATGTTTTTAAAGTGTATGCTAAGTAGGGAATTATTGTTAAGGTTTTATCCTCACTTTGCACACAGAGGAAGAACTTGGCTAGACTGGCCTCTAGGAGGACATTTTTTATCAGGGTAATTTTAGATATTTTCAGCCAGCCACAGAAATAATTATGGGGAAAGGAGGAGGTGTGGGGGACACACCAAATAAAACATTTATAAGCTTTTCCTTTTTTTTCCAGACCTTTTTAAAAAGTTTTTATTATTATTATGCATGCCTTTTATTTGGACTCTCAGAAAAAAAAAAAAAAACCTGAAACATTTACGTGCTTTTTTTTTTCTCTCTTTGAGACATTTTACTTTTGCCTAAATGGTCTCTTTATAGACAGTCTTAGAAAACACTTGATAACACAATCTGCCCAACTCCTACAAGTCTGAAATTGACCTCCTTTTAGTTTCTACTGGGATGGAAATGCACTGTTTATCTTCCCACTCTATTCTGTGGTTTAAATGTGTATATCATTCTCTGTGGTCACAGCCCAGAGTTAAAACTGTTTCTAAACCACTGCAATTAAACTGAACATGCTAATATCTCCAGGAAACAGATGCCACAATTTTGGCAGCTTTCTTATATGTTTCTCCCTCACTGAAAATGCTATAAAACAGTGATGCATTTTTATTGTAACATATCACCTGCTTTAAAAAGGAACACATGATTGTGTTTATTTATCCATGTCTATAAAGCACACATGCATGCATACACAATTTGTTTTCCACATGCTTCTTGTTCAGAAATTACCAGAGCCATAGAGGAATAAAGGTAGGGGAATAAAAGTAAAGGAATAAAGTAAAATAATGAAGTGCAAGTATGTGAGATTTGATTCACAGTAAGTTGTGTTGGCTGCTTCCAGAGACGGACTTAGTAGTAAAGCTGTCATGGACACCACAAGTACAACTTGCTCAAAGTCCAGAGGCTAGGAAAGCCAAGCTGAAAATGGCAAGGGAGAAAACAGTACTGGGTCTTGGCTGAAGCAACTGTCTGACTTTACCCCTTTCATCAAGACTCACTGCATCCATGCTACTCTGTAAATAGGATTCAAGCACAGGAAAGCGTGGTTTATACAGAGTGACATGAATTTTCTAGTTTATTAAATGCCCCAGGAGCTTTCCCAAAAGTCAGGGCTATTTGACTAAAGAAAATATTTGATCTAAGAATATATATGAGACTTCGTAACACAGATTTAACTTCATTAACATTCAGGTCAATGCATAGACTATAAGCAAGGTCAGCCTCAGTTCCAGGCCCTGTTCTTCTGAAAAGAGATTAACCATTTCCTCCCCATTCCCCAGATTTCTCACTTGTGGAGAGAGAAACTCCACTACCTGTGCTAGATGAACCATGCTAGATGAAAGTATTATAAAACAACCAGGCTTGTTTGTTCTTACACAAATTGCCCTCAGAAATTTTAAATGGTTTGATTAGGAACCTTAAAACCAATGCAGACTCAAATTTTGACACTTGTTTGTTTGATTGACTGATTGATTTTTTTTTTCAATATCTATAGAAGTTCAAGATGATTTTGAAGAATTTTGGAGTGGACACAGAATATTGATGTTATGTTTTTATAATTCTGAATGGAGTCCTTTTCACTCTTCAAGAAACATTTAATAACTGGTGAATATTTTGGTGAAGTATCTTCCTAGATCTCAGTGGCAGGAGGTGAAGGGGGACACAAAGCATTCCTCTCAGCTGAAAAATGCTCAGTGGGCTGTATTTCATATATATATATGTATGAGTGCTGAAGTGATTCAAAAGAACAGGCACATTGAAGAAATTGTATCCTGTATATAGATATAACCTCAGAGAGAGAGAATAAAAGAGAGAGAGAGAGAGAGAGAGAGAGAGAGAGAGAGAGAGAGAGACTCCGTGGGAACAAATGTCTTCTGAAAGGGACATTTTTGTGTGCATTTATGTTTTAGATCTTTTAGGCACCTTCACTTTGTGGAATAAAAGGACCCATATAACCTAACAGAAGGGGTGACTATGCCTTTCCCATGGAAAAGGACCTAATGGAAGAGGTCTTCTACNTATATAACAACAGAGAGAGAGAGAAAGAGAGAGAGAGAGAGAGAGAGAGAGAGAGAGAGAGAGAGAGAGACTCCTTGGGAACAAATGTCTTCTGAAAGGGACATTTTTGTGTGCATTTATGTTTTAGATCTTTTAGGCACCTTCACTTTGTGGAATAAAAGGACCCATATAACCTAACAGAAGGGGTGACTATGCCTTTCCCATGGAAAAGGACCTAATGGAAGAGGTCTTCTACTTGCCCCAAATTCTTCTGGATCCTAAATCCTAAATTTAAGGAAGGAGTCACTTCTCAGCTCTCAACTGTGTTGCAGTCTGTTGGGGTTATGTTGTGTCAGCTTGTAGAGGCTGATATGCCTCTTAGTCTTGCAGAATTATAGGAAATAATTGCTTCTGAGTTATTTAAGAGAACAAGTTTATATCATAAAGCTAAAATAAATAAGAGCATGATTGGAAACTAATGCAGTCATTTAAGACTTACAGTTTCATCTTTTTTTTCCCTAGATACAGTTCCTTTAATATCTCTAAATGATGCTGTGAGGAAAATACTTTCACTGCCATCTAGATTTGGATTGTTTGATAAATTAGCAGGAAAGTTAGAAAAATGTTCTTTCTCTCTCTCTCTCTGAAACCCATAGTAACATTGTATACAGTTTCTTCTCTTTGTATATTATAAACCACTGAGCAGCTTGTGAGTCATGGCTGTGGGTAGCAATTAAGATAATAATTGTTCATAGAATATAGAAACAGCATTAGAAAATGGAGACATTCCTGCCTCCTTCTCTGCTCTTTTAGACAGTGAAAAAATGGTCTTTATTATGTCAGATACTCCACTGAGAAATATGTATTACTTTTCAAATAAGATACTGGGTGGCCAATTGGCATAGAATTTTTGGATAATGTTTGTAAATGCTGTAAACCTGCAAGCATTTTTATGATTATTCAAACATTACAAGCAAGTTTACAGCAAGGCTGAGTTTAGACTTATAGAAGATTTCAAGCCAATGTCTTTATAAGATGCAATGAGCAAAAATTGAGGGAGGATATAGTTTCAAAGGTTTGTTTCTGTTCATGGCTAGTTACCCTTGTGTCCCTTTCTTTTTTTAAGGTGGACTTTGTAATTTTGCACTTCCTGTTCTTTTTTTTTTTACTTTTCTTAGGTGAAACTAAGTAATATTCTCACTTCCTAGACTGTGGTTCCAGTGCTACACCGGTTCTTTTAATTTTAAGACACAATGTACCATTAACAGGGTTTATTTCTGTGATCTTTTGACTATCAAGGTTTAATGATCTCTGAAGGCATGTGATAATAAATACTGGATTCTCTCACTGTGAAAATATGTTGCATTCTGGAGATTTGTATGGATTTATATTTCATCCTTTATACTATTTGCCCAGAACAATTTTTTTAGTCATTTATTACAAAAGAAAAATTAAAAAAAAAGAGGACTGCTATTTATATTATAGGGCTGGTGTATGTATTTAATGATATGTTAGTTCAAGTGGCAGAAAGAAAAAGAAGAGTATAAAATGTGCAGCTAGGTCTAGTTTTTTGCACCTATTATAATTTGGCATCTTTCCATAGACTTCACTGGAATTATAATCTGTGCCAATGAGAATAATATGTGGTTTCCAGAAAACATCAGTGCATTAATTCACTTGGCTAGACATAGATTTCTGTAGATGAAGCTTAAAAAGACATCTTTTTATATTTTTCTTGAATATTTCTTTCAACATGATAATTAGGATAATGGATCATGCCCCCACTACAATCTATGAATCGGTGAGACAACTGTGCTTGTCTATGATAATGCATCTCACAACCCTGAGGCAAAGCACATGAGGGCTGGGGAAAGCATTCTCAGGGAGAGCTGTCTAACAAAATGCATTTCTACCTAAGGCAACTAATATCCTCTGAAACCTGTAAGTCGGTTTTAGCAAGCCTAACTCGATGGGAATTCCAATTAGGGTGTCCTCACTAAAGATGTCTCTGTGTTCTATAACTTTGGAGACCACCTACATCACCAATTAATAGATCTTGAGGTGCATGAAATTCTTTTAATGAGTTAACATGTACATGCTCTTGGAGGCTGTGGGGCTGTGTGGGGATTTATGCCTCTGTGCCTGTGCTGCTTTCCTCTGCTTCTTCCAATGACATTTCTTGTTGTGTCTGTCTGTGGTAATGATGGCCATCCAGCTAATTTTCAGAGGATCACATTGACACTAACCTTTGGCTCACCCATCTGTTCCTCGCTTTATTGCTTCAAATGTCTCCTTTCTGGCTCATTGTTAAACTGGAATAGAGGCAAATTCCTCCAAGCACAGCAGGGCTCTGCTGGGCCATTTCTGTCTGCAGAAGGTTGCTTGCTAGAGTCTTGTGATTCAGTTGCTCTTGTCATTGAGGTTTTCTTACCACTGAATATCTTGCTGGATGCTGATGGCAAATAAAACATCTGTGGGTGACAGTGGCTTTCCTCTCAAAATAACAAAGGAGCACAGCTTCTCTCCCATGTTCTGACATGGTTCTCCAGCTCCCCTTGGGTGTCTTCTCTCCAGGAAATGAGAAGCTCCTAGGTTGTTAAGCTCAGAACAAACACATGAAACTAAAGGTTAGGATGGTTATCTCTGAAACCCTTTGGGTTTCTGTAGTGACATAATAAATAGTCCAGCAGAGCTGCAGGTAAATTCCTATTGCAAGACTGCACAGACATATCAAATATCAGAGTATTTTCAGTGCATTCATTCAAAATTCCATATACACTGACTGGCAAAGCCTTAACAGTGCCAGAGTTGTATAAACAGAAAAAGCTACTAAATCTATTGCATATTTAATTTAATGTTTTTTGTATAAGCACTTTCCCACTTTTTTGGGGGGGTGGTAAAAATAAAGAATGTTTCATTTTTCATTCTGATTTATTTCTTATTTTGTCTTACACTTCATTTTAATAGAAGGCATTTCTTTCTTATCTTTTCCCACTGGAATAAAAACAAACCCAAAACAAAAAAAAATCCACAAATGCAAAACAAAGCAAAAAACCCCAAAATCCAGAATATAAGAATGTTATAATTGCACCAAGCTAGATTTGTTGCTTTTGGAAATTTTATCCTCCAGATTGCCTTGCTTTCAGTGCACCATAATAAAATATATTTTTTATGTAATTTAAAACATATGTTTTGAAGTGTGTTCTGCAGCAACTGAAGAAAAATGTGAACAACTGAGCCATTAAAATTGCAGTACATTTTGCATACCTTAAGTGCAGATACTAAGAAATATTTTGCATTGCAATAATCTTATCCTTTTAAATTAACTTGAAGTGTCAGGCTAAAACACTGGGCCTGGATGACAGTTAAATGAAAGATCTTTACTCTCCAGTCCAGCAAGCTACACTGAAAAACAAGGAAGGGGGCAGGGAGGCAACAAAATTGTCAAGTAGATGAATACAGCCCCTTAATATCAGCAGTAATGGAGAAACTGTTTGCCATCATGCAAATCTGTGCTTAGTGAGCAAAAAACATCCTCCAAGGTTTTCCATCAATGTCAGTTGCATACCTACATGGTTTAAAACAAGCAGCCTAATGCAATACAAAAGCATCATACACTTTTTTCCCATTTTTTTCTATTTAAAAGAATCTTTTAGTGACTAAATTTGATACATATCGATGTGTATGTGCTTTCTTACTCGAATATAAAGTATTTAAAGTAAAATAATATTTTACTTTCAGACTATTTGATATATATTTTGGTATGCCACAGTCAATACTATGGAGAAAAAAAAGAGGTAAACTCATATTTCTCTGTAAAGAACAGATGTACTTTAGCTGACTATTTGCAAGTATAATAGGAAGCTGTGAGTTTGGGACTTGAAAAATGGTTATGATACTTACAGGAAACATACCAAAACTGAGAGACAGCTGGAAATTGCAGTAGATGAGACATTGGAAAAATCCAGGAACCTCCTGCCAAAATCAGATACAGAAGTATTAGATCCAAATGGATTTAGTTGCCTTTCATCTACACAGCTACCTACATATGCATGTATTATACATCTCTTTGAATTACATTTATATTACCAGTGCATTTGCAACACAGTTGTTTGGGGGTTTTTTAACCCCTGTAAAGACATTACCTAATTCAAAATCTTGTCCCCATCTGAGATTATATACATATTCTGAAAAACCTGAAGAGCTGACAAACTGTCTCTGCTTAAGAAGAATCACTGCAAAAATCTATTCAGACCACTGTTGCTCTACTTTTTGTGCATGGCAGCATTGCTCTATTTCTAGAAAGACTTGCAAGATTCATGCCATTTTAACATGTGAATTACTTTGAACATTATCTCTTCCCTTTTTATGCATGAGCTACTTTGAAAGTTCTTTTATTTCTACCTGTTTCTTGAATATTATTATTATTTAACAGTCTTTTTCCACTTATTTCCCTGAAATCCCTTAACAATGTGAATCAAAATAAAAATATTCACCCAAAATACTTATAACTTTCAAATAACATGGAGGTACAATTGGACTCCCAGGAATTAAAGTTACAGTAAAATATATCACTGTAGCTATCCCACTAACATGAGCAGGGACAATCCTTAACTTGCTAAAGATATCCCAGTGGATATTTTTGATGTATTTTTACAGGATATCTGCTCATTCAAAGTCCCTTTACAAAATTTGTTCCTACTAACTGAGAACAAATATGGGTCTTTTAAATTGTCTGTCTTTTTCGTCCTTGTTCATTGTATTTGTTTTGTGAATTACTTATTTTTTACTGTTTCTTGATATTATATCATCTCCAGAACTGCAGCTAGATTCCAGAAGTGAAATAAATCAGGATATTCTTTAAATTATATGACAAGAGGACCATTAGGCACTTGAGACCATGGTATGCAGCTTTTAAAGGGTAATATTTTTTCAGTGTAAAAATCAGCTGAGAATATATCTAAGGAAAACCCCTGGATTATTTGCTCCCTGAAACAGAGATTTCAGCTGTGGAAAAAAAGGCTGTAGGTCTTGTGGTGCAGGATTTAGTTCAGATTAGAGTGTTCACCAAGATAACAAATAGGTGTCCCAAGGAAATTAAACAGTGCCAGGAAAGATCCAGAGAATGTTCAGATGATGTCAGAACATTGTGTTACATTATCATTCTAGAGTTCTGATCAAAATAATAAGAAGAGTAATTTTAGTGACCAAATTTAGTGAGTAAATTCCTTCTTTATCAGATAAACCCCCTTCCACCTATCCCTTCTGTGTCTTCCTCACATCCCAAAACTGAGGTCTGTGAGATAATTTCAGCTCCACTTTGTCAGGATGAAGGCTTTGAATGTATTTTTAAAATTCAAGATCTACTAGAATACAGCACATTTATATATGAAAAGATAAACAGAGAAAGGCTATTACCATGAATGAAGGACTCTGCTTTACTTGATCAGTTACTTGGTAATTATTAACAGTTTCATTGCTTGCTTTTCTACTATGTAGAGTTTTGAGTCAAAGAGCTCAAACCTGACAAACAAAGTGCTCTATAAACACTAATGAAGTCTTGGAACAAGCTGTGAGCCAGGTAATTATTATTAGGCTAATTCTAAAAGTGGGTAGTCTGAATCACAGGAATTAAATTACTTCTGTGGCAAAGAAGAATTCAATGGGAGAGCTTAGAAGTCATCTATTCCAGTTTATACTCCTTTTAATAGACAACACTCTGTTGCTTAGGGTCAGCAGTTTTTGAGGAGTTGGGCTTTTAAAAAACCAACATATACATCATTTCTTGTAAAAAAATGAAATTATTAATATTTATATCAAGGCAGACAAGTCCTTGACCTAAAAGGAGGGAGTTACACAGTGATATGGTTACAAGCAGCAGAGACAACATGGGAAAGAAACACACAGGTGTTACTAGGAGAGAACAAGGAGAGATAAGAAAAATTAACCCTTTGATTCCCTCTTCTATCTCACCTTCTGTACAGGGATCAAATAATGCAAAGGTCTCATAAATCCTCAGAAGAAAAACAGATATTTCAGCAGATGTCACCAAGTATTTTCTCATTTTGTGCCTCTTCAAAAATGGCTGAGGAATTACTAAATGGTAAACTCCAAGAAAATCGTAATATTTGGTTCCTAATATTTTCTATTTTGTTGTACTGAAAGAATAGTATAGGAAGTAACAGTAATGATATAGAAGTGTGAAATGCTAAGGAAAATACAGGAATAGCAGAGAGCACTTGCAGCAGACAGTCTTCCTGTAGCAGTGCACCGAGGTCAAATCTTACCAACCACCCCACTGGAATATGCAAAACACATTCTTACTAAGCTACTGATCTTCTAAAATGTTAGACACCTCTTTGAAAAATGTACTAGAGATTGTGGGAAACAGTGCTATAAGGCACACACTGAGTTTCATGAGGATATAAGTGAAGATACAAGCAGTGTATAAGATATGCTTTCTGATTATATAACATATTAAACAACAATTTCATTATTTCCCAACCAAAAGAAGCTGGATCCAAACATGTGAGTGGCACATTAATTCAAATGTGGATCCATTCTTTTTATGTGAAGCCTACAATATTTGCTGACAGGCTGGGAAACAAACCAGGGAATCTAAGGAGCTAAATGCCTAAGTCTCAGCAATTTGATCCCAAGCTTTTCAGCTGAGACCATGAGAAGGGGATAGCCTCCAGGGATATGGCTCGCAGGAGAACCTGCAAGGCATACTAACAAGTGGGTTAGACCTGCATCATGTAGCTTTTTATAACTTTTTTTACCAAGATATGGCTTTGTATATGTGATCCATCAAGACAGCTTTGATCCTTTGGAGCACAGCAACTAACAAAAAAAAAAAAATGGCTAGGAGAAAAGATACACACATAAAGAGTTAGGGATTATAGGGGCTTGGCTATGATGGACAGACAGAGGCACTCACTGTCTAAAAGATAACACAAGGCATAATACTTTTTTTTTTTTCTAAACACAAGCTTTCCCAATATCCTTCAATGTTTCACACAGAAAGACCCACACAAATACTCTGAACAATGACTATAAAGAGTAAGGGAACAAACAGAAAAAGAGTTGGAAATTTGAAAGGGAAGAATCACTGATGAAATACCCAGGAAAGAGACAGAGCCCAGTCAAACTTTCCTGTCACAGACTTAGTTAGAAAGGACCTTGTGAAGGCTGACTCTAACCTTTGTGTGCATCACTTTGGCATGGTAGCTGTGAGCACCACACAAAAAGAACAGTACAGTTATGTGGATGCAGTCAAGGAGGCATCTCTTGACTGCTTTTTTTAGTGCTGAATGGAGGAGTTTATTTTTCAGTAGGCTCTAATTTGTTGTTATCCCTTCTTAAAAAGCCAAACCCACAGGCAATTCAAAGGGGCCATTTATGAACTGTAAATCTGAAACTTTTAAATAATGGGAAAATGAAATATTTCAGGGTTCAGGAAATACAGCTACTCCACTCTTTTAGCAGAGATTTCCTATAACCTTGACTTTAAATGCTGAGCTACATAATGCACAATTATATATCTAAATCCCTATTTGATCTCCTAAGTGAACACCACTTTAAGAAAAGACATTACTAATGGGACTGAAAATATACAGTGAAAAAAAAATATAATAAAAAATTCAGTCTTACTATCACTAGAATATTTAGTCAAATTAGGCAATTTTGCACTAAAAGTGGGTTTGAAATATAAAAATAAATTAGAATTCTTTCTTTTTAGCAAATTCAAGTATTTGGGCTTATTATTTCATGTTCATAAAAATATGGATTTTTATTGTGATGTTTGATTTNCAGTCTTACTATCACTAGAATATTTAGTCAAATTAGGCAATTTTGCACTAAAAGTGGGTTTGAAATATAAAAATAAATTAGAATTCTTTCTTTTTAGCAAATTCAAGTATTTGGGCTTATTATTTCATGTTCATAAAAATATGGATTTTTATTGTGATGTTTGATTTTATATATATTTAAATTTAATTTCTTTCTGTGTTATTATTTTTATATTGTACTGGTGAACTTCATATATAAATATATATTATTTTATAAGATTGAAGGCGCAAAACTGTATAATTCAAAATATTCATGCTTTCAATAGCAAAGCACTCATCAAAACATAGTGATTCAACGCTGATATTTCAGAAAACTCCACATAGTTTATTATGTTTCTTTTTCTTCATTGTCCATTGGTGCCTTTCTTTTTTCTCTGCTCTCTCACAAAATATCCATATTTAGCTTTATTTCCAAGACTGTGCTTGAGGTGGCTCAACTCTTAAAGGCTTCTTGCAGTAAGTTCTGCTGCCCCCTGCTCCTGTTTCACCTCCAACCATCTTTACATTACTCACAAAGTGTGACAAGGTATAAGGAGGTCTCTATCCCACGTACTCACATGTGGACCCTTTGTCCAGCCCTATCCTCACATTCTCCAGCCCTGCCCCTAGGAAATGTTATTGGTACTTTTGTGGCCCATCACCGTGTTTCTTACAGAAGTATTCCTTTTCCCCCTTGGGATAATTTCATTACATCAGACTTCTCCAAGGACATCTTTTTTTTAGTGAGGTTGCTTCCTGCTACTCTTATTGGAGGGTTTTCACTCACCACTATTCAGATACAAATTTCTCTCCCTCTGTTTTGGACATAGTTTTTGTTTTTACTGTCTGCCTTCCAGAAGGACCTCTTCACTGTTTTCAGGAGCCAGCTTATGAACCCAGAAATGGATAAAAGAGTTGTTGGCAGTGGATTAAATTGTCAAAGATGTAAGACTTGTGCAGAATTTCCACAGAATTTTGGACTCTTTTATAAATGTCTGAAATCAGGTGAAGCTTTATGCTGTACTTCATTCACTGCAACTACTTTCAATATACTTCTTATTTTATTATGGTTTTACTTGTTTACCTGTCATTCCACCTTCCGGATATATCCAGATCTACAAGAAGTTCCAACAAATACTCTGGGTCCTACGTTTTTATCCTGTTGCTAGTTACTTGGAAATCTTAGAACAAGTGTAGTTCAGCTTTACCCTGGTAATCATCTTTAATCCATGTAGAAAGTGGACTGAAACTGTTGCTAGCCTGGATATTTTGAAGGCAAACTTTGAAAACTGCACTTCCTTCTACTTTTATAATTTGTACAAAATTTCCAAACTAATTGAAGCTATTATGAATTAATGTTTGAGGGAGATTAATCTATTTTACCTAAAAGAACAATTATTATGCATTAAATCTGATGCCAATTTGAAATTTTCACTTATTTTCTGTCTATTGAGATGAAAACAATAGAGAGATAAATATGCAATGAAGCCCCATTAATCATACCCTTCATAAAGGAGAAAAGTGGGTTTCCAAAATTTACTCAGGGAAATTAGATGCCTAATTCCCTTGAAGTTTACGGATACCTTACAAGTTTCCTTAAATAAATAAAACTCTATTTAAAGTTATGATCCAAGTCTCCTTGATTTTCAGCAAAATTATCCCCATTGACTTCTGTTTATGTTTTAAGTTCTAAAAGCATGACTACACAAAAGGTTAAGTAAAGAATCCAAAATTCTGCCTGTTTTGGCACATGCTGAGTTATTCTTTAGAAGGATGCTGAACTAATGTCCTTGCTGTTGTAAAATATTAAGCAACAATATATAATACTATTTGACACGTAGGAGTGCAAATTTAAACAAAAGCAGAGCTCATATATTGCTTTTACATTCTGTCTGCCAGTCAAGCTGAGACTTTATAAAGAATGGCAAAGCAATTTTCAATCATGTATGGTATATCGTGTAGGTCAAATTCTTTTATGTAAATCTCTTTCACTTGGGTGTTTAAATTCCAATAAAAATGTAATGATAAAAAGTGTGGTTTTTATTTTTCCTTCTTTCTCTAATTCATTCTGAGTTTTGGAGAACAAGTGTTTTATTGAGCATGACACCTAAAAGAGGCATTGTTTTAAAAAGGTGTTAAAACAAGAGTCACATATGTTTTGGATAATGGAAGTATTACAGGAGGCTTCCCCACACAACCTTTCTTTCCTGTAAGTTGGGGCTCATGGAGCTGTTTCTGTAGGTTAGTTTGAGTTCACTTGAACCCTTCAGATCACCAGATGAGGGTAGCTTACCTGATGACTAACAACAGCATGGTGCATTTTCAGAGTTTCCTATTGCTATTTTGCTTTTCATTGCTCTTTTCAAATGAAAAAAATGTGCAATGAACATATAATATTCTTAGTGCTAGACTATGTCTAAAATTAGACAGTAACTTGCTTCTCTCAGCCCCTAAAAAAAAAATAGAATTCTCTGGTTTCAGAGCTTACCTAATACATGCTTTTCTGAGTCAGAATTCAGTTGTCATGTCAGGCTTTCACTTTGTAGTGAACAACCTAAGGAAATGGATCCTAAGCTGATCTCCCTTCAATATGTAGATGACTGCATGGCCTCTGAAACACTCAGCCTTTTTGCCTGCCTCATTATTTACTTTTGAAGTGAAGAAGAAAGATGACATGCACTTCTGAGAGCTAGAGTATTTCCTAGCAGCAAGATTCACTTTCATGTGTGATGTGGGTTAGATCCCAAACCCTGGATAATATGACACATACTATGCTATTGTACAAGTGGTGAATAATAAACATTATAGAAATCCACACAGGGAATACCATGTACTTTTGGGGCAAATTCTGAATTCAGAAACATAACTGCAGCTCAGGGAAGATTTTAAACACCGATCAAATGGAATGCATTTGTGTGTATCTTCAGTTGTAGAACTATACTTCCTTGCAAATACAAAGAGGTAAGTTGGTTTACACCACCTGAGAGTAATATTTGTGGATTTTTTTTTTTCTTTTGTCTGAAACAAGATTGCCCCTGGAAGTTTTGGAAAAAGTTAGGGCCAATGGTTGTACCACGTGGCTAAAGGAAGCACAGGCTGGGGTAAGAAGACCTGGGCAGGAATTAATGCTTTTGATTTGATGAATTATCTGGAGGCTTACATTATTTCCTGTCCTTAACCAAATCTAAAAGTAGAAAAAAGGAGCAATAAAAGCAAACTGAACTCAAAAAGTTGAGTTTTTAATATCAATCTTTGTTGAGATTGACAACTTTTTTTTTCCCAGAATTCCTTTGGATTTCAACATTGAATGAAATTTTTCTGATAATAAAATGAAACAAGCATTTCAAAGCAGCAACTTAGAATAGTTTGTTCATTTTCCAAACAATTTGAGGCAACAAAATGCAATCTGCTGTTTCCTTCCTGAACTCTTTTATCTTTGACAACTTAAACTTTTCAATTAAAATTTGTTATTTTGTACAGGTTCCCAAGCACTTCCAGTATGAGTGACTAGTGGTAATATGCAGGGAAGGAGAAATAACTTTTATTTCACTTAATGTCTCAAAATCTGTGGAAAAGTTTGGCCAGATGAAAATTCAGACTGGAAACCAAATGACTTAAAAATCCCTCTTTTGTTTTTCTTAACTCTCTCTCCTCTTAGAGACAATATAATGCAGCTTGGTTTAAAAATCATTTTTCCACAACATGCCATTAACTTCCTGGCACAAGATATTGTTGTACACAAATATTGTCAGTAGTATCACTGTATCAGATAACATTGGTGATGTTAATCTGTCTTTCCTCTTTCTAGAAGCTCATGTGTAGTTCTGCCTTGGTCAAGAGAAAAGCTTAACAACAAACAGAATTCAATGACTGCTTTGAGTTCTGAAGAATAAGGACATCTATTCCCTTGTGTTTTTTAGAAGCTTGTCAGGGATTGCACAAGGACACTTGCACTTGTAGTATATAGTTTTATATATTCTCATTTGCCAGCGTATTCTGTCCTGACAAATTCTCTGGATAGCATGCTATCTGATAGGGAACAATTTCTTCCACTTTCTCTAAACCCTGGTTAGAAAAAAAATTTTAGTTCCATTTGTTCCTAAATAGTCCTACCAATAATTCAGTCTCATCCACAGTTATCTCCTCTGCTATCAACTCAAAAAATCATACCTTCTTCTTCCTAAAGTGTTGAGTACATATTGGTAACTCCCCAGAGAAAAATGTGAGCTGACAGGGAACACCAACAGAACTCTTGTTAATGAGAGTGAATTCTTTTCTTTTTAACATACAAACTCAGCTTTGATTCATCTCTGCACTACCCTTGTGTTCTTAAAGAGTATCAAACATACTGTAAAATCAGTCAGTGTTACAGAAAGTGTCTGACACTTTCTCTGTGGGACTGCACAGAAAGGATAACACCTTGTCATGTCATTCAAAAATGGCATACCTTCTAAGAACACTGTTTTACTAATATTCACCCATCTGTTTATCTTTATGCTCTGAGAACAACTTCAGTGTTTTTTCTGGAGCTGCCTGCTGAGTCTTAGGGTCAACATGTGTGTGAGTTCATGTGGGACTGCAGACTAGCAAGGCAGCAATCTTCCTGTCAATTCAGGATGACATTATCTACTCTGAACGAGCTCAGGACTTGTTGTGGAATTTGTAATGGGAATACTATAAAGCATAGCCACACACATGACACAAAGCATAGGAAAACATATGTAGTTGATTTTTTCAGCTTTACAAAATTAGTTTGTTCATATGGAATCTCAAAAACACTAACAATTCCCTCTGTATTAAAAATACATAATTTCATCTAGTATTAACATGGAAAGATGGCAAGATATTTGTATCCTTCTACCCACTTGGCTCACAACTGTGAAATAAATATTTTTAGTAAGATTACACTGTGGGAACCTGCTGTGATAGACAACCATATTCTGCAAAATCCTCAGTTTTTGTTAAAGACATATGTAAGACAAGCCTCAGTGACCTTAGTGAGCAGACCACTGAACACCCATGCTGCAACTGATTACCTGTGTTTTAGGTGCAAAGTATTAATAATAACCAAAGTGTGAAAAGAATTTAATTTCTTCCTTCCTTAGCTGTCTCGTTTTTTATTAATTTTTTTTTTTCAAATTTAAAATGTCACTATTTAAACCATTCAACAGGTACAGTAAAAGCTAAGTAATAGAATAGAATTTTCTAATGTCAGCTGGACTGCATTTGGAAAATACTTTGGGATTTATCATTCCCTTGTAACTGCAACAACTATTAATGAGGGTGATACAGAAATGTTATGAGAAAAACCCTGTGCTGGTGATGGAGAGCTCTTTCAACACTTCTATGTACATATCCATGCCTTCACTATATTCAGAAAAAACTCTAATGGAATACCAGAGACAGCTTCTTACAGATATGAGAAACACATAGCTAATAAATGACAGAAGTTATTGAAATTAAATAGTTCCCTTTTGTATACATTAAAGATAGATTTTTTTAAATACTTGCCTTTAAAATTTGTTGTCAGTAGCTTATAATGAAGTGCAGAACTAGAACTTGATAAATTTTCTTTCATTGGCTCAAAGTAGTATTGATTCCCATTAAAACTTATTGATAACTATTGAATGATAGTTAGTAGAGTCATAGTTCACAGTCTCAACATGTTTTTGCATGGAAAACAAGTTCATATGTATTTTTCCACAGAAAATATTGGCTACTTCATGAATATAAACAAAAAAAGAGATTTTCTGTAGTATCAGTTATGCCAGTTGGATAGAAAGGTATGTTACTACCACAGGCATACACAGTACTTGGAATTTAATCACATAAAATGTAAAAGACAGTAAGATGAAACAGTTGTCCTACTTGAGTTTTTATGAATCTGTCTCTAAATGCCTGTTCCTTTTTCATATGGTTATTCTGCCAGAGTATCTTCACTTTTCTAGTTTTTACACCTGCAAAGTTCAGTTAGCTCCCTTCCATTTTTTCCAAGAACTGACCACACAATACACAATCCTTACCACTGTTAAATCAAAGATGGCTGGATAACTTGCACACATATTCTGATGGAATGAATATTCACCAGCCCAAGAAGATCAAACAGCTACCAACATTAAGCTATAGTTTTACTTTGATGAGAGCCCTTAATTTGGCCAAAATGTAGAAAAAATATAGTCTGTCAACTCATTTTAAACTAAATATGGATTTTAAAGAACAAATGTACAAAAAAACACTAATTCATTGAACAGCATTTAGCAAACATTTTATATTATAGATTCAGGAAAATAAGCACCCATGTTCAGCTAAAGATGTTTAAAAATTACTTAATATGTTCAAAATTATCAATTAAGATGTGTCACAACTTATGGGATGAAGAATAGAGGTGAGCCTTTCTCTCCACTCAGCATTGGTGAGATCCCAAATTGGAACAGAGAAGACCCCTCATAACCCTCCCGAAGCACTTTCTTAGAGTGACCAAGTGCTGGCAGAGGTTGTCCAGAAAAGCAGATGCATATTCCACTTTGGTGATATTCAAAAGGCATCTGGACAAGGCCTGGGGCAACATGTTGAGTATGATGGTCAGAGCACTTGACACAAAGAGGTCCCTTCCAACCTCAGCCAGTGTGTGATTCTGTAAAACAACAATCCAGTCTTCCTTCTGAGCTATTTACATGTTTGTTCTCCTCTTAAGTTAATGCAATACAATACACACACTTAGGGATCAGGCTCTACTATTTTATTTTACTTCCTGTAAAGAAGTCACTAGCCCTCAGAAATATTTCTGAGAAGCAATAATTATTCTTCTCTTGTTCCCTGCTCTGGAGGAAAACTCCAAAGTAGTTCGCCAACACTTTAAGATCAGCTTCTAGGTTTTCTTAAATACATGGCCTTCGTGGCTTATTTGTACTTCTGACCTCTCTAAATTTTGCTTTTTAACCACTCCCTGAATACTGCAACTTGCAGTAATAACCTGTTAAAGATTCTTCAGTAATGACTTATTTTTATGTAACTGTATACTTTACAGATATTGAAATTTTATGTAAAAACTTTCTTTTCTTGATTCTGTTTGAAACAGAAAGACAACATTTTGTATCATAAGTTAATTGTTGTAATTTTTTTTTCCCAGAACCTCTCAGTTCAATTAGTCTTTAATTACTGGTTAATTATTCTCTAAGTAATCTGCTTTTCATTCATATATTTAATAGCCAGCAATATTTCATCAGCTTGAGGTGAGATGTTTGTACATGAATTTGAAAGAGATATTAAAGCAACTTACATAGAGTAATGCTGAACTCAGCATCATTTGAAATTACTTTTTAAGATGCAACATTTCCTTTAAAGAAGTTTTTCAGTCCGATTCTTCTGGAGCTGCTAAATAGCCTCTATAAGCAATAATTTAAACATTATGGTTTACTTCTTGCTTGTGTGATTTTTTTTGGCCCCTGTGTTCATCTCCTCTCTTCATGCCAGCACTAGCAGAGTTTCACAGGATGTGCAGATCTACACTGGGATAACAACATCAATCAGATGTCATGCCTCAGCATTTCAACCACCCAAATTCAGCAATACTTTCCCTGAAGCACAACTGGATGAATATATTCCAATTCTGTTTTGATTATCTACTCCTTCCTGGACCCCTGCAAGTTCTTTATTCTAAAATAATAAAGATGAGACAATGACTGGGGCAGATCTGAGACGTGATGGAAAACATCTTCTAAGTGCTTTGGTGGTAACTTACTCACAACTCAGAGCCTGGCAAAGCTGCAGGATTTGAGGTTAGGAAGGGAAGTGTCCTCTCTGTCAGACTACTGTGGGAATAGGGAGTTTTTCAGTTCAGTGTATTCTTTTCCTGGTGAGAATATTTAGTCATACCCCCCAGGCAATTTCCAGCTGAAAGACTACTCTAGATTTGGCAACCAGCTTGACGATTTCTGTGATCTGCCTGAAAACATACATTATTGCCTGAAAACATGCTAGATAAGATGTGTTAGATCAGACTTTGAAGTAAATAAATGGACAATTTGTCAAAATTTATGTAGAAGACACTACCTTACACTCTGCAAGATATTTCTGATAAAGGATGTTTCCTTCATTCCTTCTCTCTTTCCTCTCCTTAAGTATTTTAGAATAATCTAAAGAAAGCTTTGGAGTAGCAAGGAAATTTCTATTTAGGATCTCTGCAGACATTGCTGCCTCATTCAGAGGAAAGGAAAATTTAAAAGTCAGAAACTTTAGTCAATAGGGTTTGTTTGTCAATCTTTCTTTTTTGGAAGAATACCCCAAAATTCTCTAGAAAAAAGATTTCTAGATGAATCAATAGTAACTTTACATCCTGAGACAAAAATGTAATAAACCCTCCACACAGTAACTTAATAAGAAGTAACCTCAACTACAACTTGTAGACTGCTTATGAAAGTACAAAAGAAATAAATTGCTCAGCAAAAAATAGGCAAAATTTCTAAGACCTGATGTCAGAAATACTGAAATCTTAGTGACTGAGAGGAAAAGGAGAAAAAGATACACTTGACAGAACCGAATCTATAAATCAAATTAAAAAATATTCTATAAAATCATATAAATAAAAAAAAATATTTGCATCTTTTGACAGGACATAGAAAAAGTTGTGGCCATAGATATGCACACAAATATGAGGTGAGCAGTCCATGGGAATAAACTTCATCCCTCCAATGGTCACTCACATCCAAATTTATCTTATTCTCTTTGGTCATTATCCTTCTGCAATAGGTAAGAAAAGACAGAGTTTGCTTTCTACAGAAGTGACAAAGATGTAGAGAAGATCCCTGGGAACAAATATTTGTGAGTATAGATAGGCATCTTACTTTTTCCTTCACTTCCTCAATCAGGATGTAAGGATGTGTAGATATAAATTAATTTGGATTTTCAGTAAGAGGAACAAAAGATGATAATCTTACCAGTATATTAGACCGTGAATAAAGACAGGTATTTTTCACAGAAATAGGGTCAAAAAGACAATAAAAAATATCAGGTGTCAATCTGTCTTTTCAGCTGCAGAGACAGTTTGCTGCAAACCAAAACAATCCCCTGAACAAACACTACCACTTCTAACAACAAGTGTGTGGACTCATGGAGAGCTTGCATCCTTGAGGATGGAGGGAGGAGGTGAGATACCTGATTCCGTAAGTGGAATTTTTGGTCGGAAGAAGGAGAGAGGTTAACGGGTAAGAACAGCATAACTGGCCCTTGGGAATGCATCTTTATCCAAATGTAAATTCTATGGCAATTATAAATTGAAGTCACTGAGGCTGAAGTGGTTACAATTGAGGGAAGAAATTAGATATTAGCTCAGAATTTCTATTTGTTAGGACAATGATGAAGTGGTTCTACTGTAGCTTGTTATTCAATAGTGTTTAAAAATTCTGTGCATATATTTTCCTTGGCTAAACTTAACATACCCAAATAATTTTTCTCTGTTTGTTATGAAAGTTGATTTAATATAGTGCATTTTCTTTGACACTAGAGTTTCAATAAACTTCAATTCAACCCTGGGAATACTGAATGGATTGAAGGAATTAGCATATCTATTTGAAACAGTGTTATGGAGACGGAAAAACCCACGCTATTTGATTTTCAATAAAACTTCTGGTAAAATTTGAACTTCTATAAACTGATCCCTGGCTTTTTGAAAATAAGAGGAACCAATTTAAAAATATGAAATTGGAGCTTGAACTGAGGGAGGGAGAGGGAACCAGCAGGGAAATACTGGTCATTATAATATATGTTATCAAGAGACTTCTGTAAATAGAATCCCAATATCTAAAATTAAATATATCGTACACATTGGGATTAAGAAGAGTCATGGTTTATTCTGGGCATTGGTGCACACAAGTCAGAGATGTGTACTTTGGATCTTTTATTCTCATTGCTGACTGCAGACTTAATGTAATTGTTATCCAGGGCCCATTTTTTTCAAATGAGATTCAGTATTCCTTCTCCATTAGACAGATATAGACAGGGAAAAAAATTGTAACAAGAATTTTTTGTGTGTGAAAATGAAAAAGAAACCCAACTTGTTACCATTTAGAAAGCTCTGTTGCCAGAGACTTACAGGAGCTTTGTAACTGTAAAAGACAGATCCTGCCTATGGAGTTGCTGATCCTTGATCATCACAACTTCTGGGCCAGCTGCTTTTCTAAGCAATCACACCAAATAAAGTAAACACAAATATAATATTCTGTCACTTTTCTGTATGGCAAAATAATCTTATGGACATAACTTTGAATCCAGGTATGGGAGGAAATATTGAATGACACAATATAAGGGCTGGTTTTGGTTCTTTGTGTTTTTTTTTAATACAGTAGAGTAAGCACACATCATAGATATTTGAATCTAAGGAGAAGCAACCAAGAATATTCCATTTCAAGTTTTACCTGCTATGCCCAAATTCTCACTTCTGACTTTTTTTTTCAGAGAGACTGTGATGGTATAAAATGTTTTTTTTATCATGACCTGACTGGCTGCAAGGCAGAACCATATTATCTAGCCTGCGAAAAAAAAACCAAAACCAAACAAAAAAAAACCAAAACCAAAAAACAGATTGGGGTAAAATGCAGTTACTTGGCTTTATTCATTGTCTTTATGTTGGATAGTAGACATAAGTGACCATAATAATTGCAAAGAGCTACTCATGGTAAAAGATACCAGCCAAGGCTACTAATCCTGCTGGGATGACAACTACAAAAAAAAAAAATCTCAGGTTTATTTGTCTGAGGCTGATTTAACACACTTAAAACATATTGTTTATTTGTTCATTTGTTTCTTTAGTATAGGTGCTTAAGTAATGCCTCAGATCAGGGCCTGAATGTTTGTCACCTAGGGTGAGGCCATCAGGGTAAATAACTTAGCTTTCAAAAGTGCATGATCTTGAAAATTTGTTTTCCAAACACAGTGCTTCTTGTGAATGGAAATGTTGTTTTTCATGGGGTGAATCAAATGGGAGTCGATTGTAGCTGTTCCAGGACTGTAATCCTGACTTGGTTACTGGCACTGTGTTCGGCCTTGGATACCTCCCAGCTCTGTGCCTCAGTTTTCCTGCCTGTGCATCTGAGAACAATGACTGACTCTGAGACCTACTGAGCTGTTTGTATGGGACAGAGAAGATGTGAAGTGCTACAGGGTTACTAGTCTGACTGCCTAAGAACTGTTTTGAAGAGCAGCTTAGTGGAGTCAACAATGCCTTTGTCCTATGTATTTATCTGTACTTGTTCCTCTAGATGACCTAAAAGGGATTAGCAGCCATTCCCAGGTCAATTGGCCTCCATGGCATCTCTTCTCTAGAGTCTGGAGGGGATATGCTGGCTGCAAATACAAATCCCCAGAAGCATTTTAGCAACTAATATGGTAAGTGAATCAGCTGGTTTTTATTAGTTTTCCAAGCAGTCTGATGGATCTTAGTCATCTTAGAATGGCCCACATCAGATGACAGCTGCTTTTTTTATATTTTCTCTGCAGATGTCATTTTAATTACTAACATCAGTGTTACATGTACCTCCTACAAGCTAATACTGTAATTCTTCAGCTGTAGATTTTCAAGCATTTCAGATACTATCTGAGCTTAAGTACTTGTGTGGAAGATTAAAAATAATAATGAAGCACATCCTATAAATCAGAATGTCATTCTTCAAACTTGTTGGAGGGTGGCAATACTTCTGTCTGTTGGGAAGACTAGAGCAGTTATCAATTACTTTAAGATGAGTTCACAGTACTGTCCAAAATACATTGATTGTATTATTTGAGCAATTATAATGTCCTTATAAAAGCTTTTGACAACAAAAAAAATGCATTGAAGAAAAAAATTGGTTTCAAGGGAAGTTAGACTTTTAACTACTTTTAAATAGCTGAACCCTAGTCTCATTTTTTACTGATTTAGCCAAAATTATCACATCAGTATGCCATATTACTAAGAGTTGCCAAACATCAGATGCAGTGGGGCCTGAAATCAAATTTTTTCCAAACCTGTGAAGCTGCCATTCAAACAAAAGTCTGTAAAACTTGTGATGAAGAAAATGTGAAGCATAGATTGTCTATGAACAAATCTTTAATAGTTCAAAGCTTGAAATCTTGGAGGAGGCAGCAGACTCCTAAGACAAGATTTAATACTTACAAGATACAACAGTATGAATCATGCAAAACTCATTTTAAATAAAGTATTTAATGACTAGGAGCAGCTGTAATCTTGATAGCACTAGGTAGTTTTGGATTGCTGAAGGATAGTGTAACTTGTTCAAAGAAGAGCCACAAAGCTGGTGACAGCTATGAAGCACAAGCTCTGTGAGGAAAAACTGAGGGAGCTGGGGGTGTTTAGAAGAGGAGGCTCAAGGGTGACCTTATCACTCTCCACAGCTGCCTCAAAGGAAGTTGTAGCCAGGTAAGGACTGGCCCCTCCTGCCAGGCAACCAGCGACAGGATGAAAGGACCCAGAGGTTTAGGTTAGACAGTAGAAAGAAATTTTTCAGAGAAAGGGTGATTATATACTGTAATATGTTGACCAGGGAGGTCATGGAGTCACTATCTCTGAAGGTGTTTAGGAAAGGCTGGATGTGGCCCTTGGTGCAGTGGTCAGGTTGACATGGTGGTGTTCAGTCCAGTTGGACTAGATCTCAGAGATGCTCTTCAACTTAATTTTAACATAAAAAACCCTAAATCATAACTCTTAGCTGTTAAGGGAAAAAACTGTCTTTATGTTTCTACTGAATTTATCAAGTAAGCTTTATATAGATGGAGGTAAGTGGTTTTACTACCTCATCTTGTATTACTGCCATACCCAAACAGCAAAGGTTTTATCAAGCAGTTTAACCCCTACAGTTATTCTAGTCTTCACTTCATAATTAGGTCTTGGTATATGTTATCCTTACCCCTAGGATTATTATTTATATCATTTAGGGCATATGGAACAGGGACTTCTGAAAACGTTCACAGATTCATGTATACCTTTGAAAAACTAAATAAAGAAAATACACCCACTGTTGAGAAATTCTGGGATGTGGTATTCTTTGGTGTGTCAATACAACAAACTAACATATAAACTACCTGTGAAGAAAGCAAGCGTTCAACATCACTCTAGTGTCAGTACTACTACTACTACTACTACTACTACTACTACTACTACTACTACTACTAGTAGTAGTAGTAGTAGTAGTAGTAATAATAATAGTAATATGCTGTCAGTGTTAAGAGTTCTTCTGAGCCAGTGTGGGGAAGAGAGGCAAGGAAAAGACATACCACATGGCTGTTCAAGACATTAGTTTGTCTTTTACTGTAGTTAAACAGATTTGTTTTCTTTTTCACTAACATTACCTACAGCAAGTTTCAGGTAAGACCTGTAGAGAAAATAGATGGAGTACACGTTAGACATAAAGATCCAGAGGTAGTATTACTGGAAGGACAGAATAAAGCAGAATTACCTTATAGCAATAAAGAGAGAGAACATCTGCAAAGAGAAAGACAGCATAATACATATATATAAAAATAAATATTAAAAATACAGAGGTGCATACACATACATAGAAAACCATTTGATAAATATAATCCTGGGCTTAGTAACAAGGAAACTTTTCTTCTATGTGCAGAGTTGGCTATAGAAAAGCACTGGAGTTGTTTTTAAAATATTTTTAGGGAATAGTAAGAAAATTATGGGAAAAAAGGTCATATTGCTTTTAAAAATTAATTTATGCTCTTCTGACTCGTCAGGTGCATTTTTGTTCTTTACACTTCCCGGTTTAAACAGCGATTGAGAATTGACTCTCTATTTAACAGTATACACCTGATCACCTTTCATGGGGAGGGAGGTATATGCACCAAGCTCAAAGTTGATGAACAAGCTTTATAAGTCCTAAAATGTAAGACCTAACAAGCTTTATAAGACCTAAAATATATTAGATGTTCAATATGGTAGGATAGGATTCTACCAGGTGTACACATGCACTTAGGAACTTTTATTATTTCATTTTCTGAGAGAGAGAGAAGGAAGACTGTCCAAATAATATCAGAAGCAACACCAGCTTGAAAGTCTGAGAGCAATGTGATGAATTCATATGGAGAAACATTAAATACACAGAATCTCCCAACTGATATTTCTAGTCTTGTTGATCATAAATTATTTTATTATGTTGCTTGGCATGTGACTTATCACAACATCCCAACACGATCCACTGGAAATAGCTCACTGCAGTATAATATATCAAACATGTAGAAGCACAGGAGGAAACTGATACATCTCACCCTAATGAAATACAGATTTTGTCTATCCATTTTGTTAATTAGCAAAGTACCTCAGATCTAATTATGAATCTATCTTTAATATTGCTTGCTTCACCCTGCACATCATGGGCATAGCATGGTAATTATGCTACATAAAACTAAATAGAAGTTATGTCCTCTGGTGTTTGACTGCAGAATCTTTAACTCTGTGTTTGGGGATATTTTAATTTGTGGAGTAATTTCATAAAAATATTACTTAAATCAATCCTCCTCTCTCATCCTTACTTTAGCTTTTGAAACTACATTATGAATGTTTGATGATAGAGTATATTTTATCGAATGTGTTTTAAAGCATCTTCCGAATATGTATTTAACCACAAGGTTGACAAGTCAGTAGTTTTTTCTCATCTGAACTACCCCACTCCACAAAGAAACAGCCTTCATTAGCAATCTCCTTAATTAAGGAAACATGGAGGAGAACTGTTATGATTCTTTAATATTTAGAATATTACAGTATTGGAGGTCAATATTACAGACTGGAGGTCAGTTCTGGGAGACATTTGCAGTTTGGTAGCGCTGTCTGCAGTGTTCTGGTGTACACAGAGACCTTGTGACAAATGAATGGGCTTGGGGTAGAATAAGATGCCAAATATGCAAAATACTTAAAGGCAGCTTGGACAGATACTTGCTTTAACCTTGACAGTGCTGTATCTGTATATAGGGAGAAGAAAAGTGCTGACAACCAGCCCTCTTTCTTTCCTGTTTCTGGAAGGGAAACTGAGCATACAGGCAGGGATGCAGCTGTGATGCAGCAGGATAGACAGCTGGATACCAAGGAAAGGGTCATTTTGGGTACATACCCAATATGACCTCCTGTGCTATGTCTATTGATCCCAAATTTCTCCCAGCATTGAACAACACACTACAAAGAGGGGATAATGAAAAGATAATCGTCACTTGGAGAACTAGAAAGAGACTCTACCTTTTTTATTGCCTAGTATGTGAAACACAAGAAGCTATGTTGCATTTTAAAACTCAGCACAAATGAGGTAAGCCTGGCATGATATCTGGTAGGGAAGACTGGGGCGTGGAGAGCAGGACAGAACAGTGAAAAAGTACAGTACTAAAATTTCTCTGAGAACTCACTATAAGGAAATAACAAACTGATTCAAAGTTTAAATGCCTCAGGAACACTTGACTGAAAAAACTTCAAAAATTTAAGATAGATGTAATAGCACTATTATGTCTGAGAACTTGAAAGCCAAGGCAACAGCAGAAGTCAAATCTCATGTTCAGAGCAGTAGTGGAATGTAGAACTCCCATTGTCTCACACGCTGAAGAATAAGAACCTCATTTCTCTTTCTACTCATTTCTTATAGTAGAAGAAGTAAAATATATTTACGAAAGTGTCTCTTGACTCCATACACTCTCTTGCCTATTTATACTCCACAAGAAGTGAAAGTGTCTTCTTCACAAGAAAAGACAGTGTCCTAATTTAAAAGGATATTTTTCCTGCCAGAACAGTAAGATGATGAGCTATTAAATGGAGAACAAAGAAATAGTAATACAGTATGTTAAATACAAGTGAGACAGCTATCACATTTCTATTCAATACTTGAAAATATACCCACCTTTTCTTACACTTATCCTTAAATAGCAATTCTGGCATAATTGTTCTTCTACTACATGTAGATTGCTAGTGTCTGAAAAATTGTAATCTATGTATTCATACATTTATGATAACAGCTATTAGACAAAATTAATGAGAAGTCAGTTGCTAGTACCCACAGGATTTAATTGTTATTTTCAAGGAATAAGCTGCAAATTTAGTTTCTGGCATTGTTCCTTGATCAATTAATTCTGGTTCAGTTCAGTTCAGTATTTTCATATGTAAGTGTCCATATCTCATTTTAAGAGTTGTCTTTCAAAGCTAATGAATGCATGCATAGAAGTGGACTTAGTAAAAGAGGATGGCATGCATATACTTCTAGATACTGTACTTTCACTGAAAATACTCTTTGAATTGGGAGTGTCAGCTGTAATATAGGGTTTGTATGAGAATATTGCAGTTCATGCCTACCCTTAAGTAGATAATAGGTACTTTATTTGTTGATTTCTAAATTGACTTTTGATGGAATAGTGAATGTCCTTGTGTTCTTTTTTCTTCAGGACTGAACTTTATAGTAGAGGGTAAATCTGTCTTGGATAAGGGACAGAGCTCAGTCATGTCAGTGAGATGTTAGAAGCCAAGTCAGAATTTGTTGTTGGATGGTGGAGTGGAAGTGAGCTCCTGAGCTGAGCAGTCTAATCCTTGCTCACTCTGAGGAAACACATCAGAGCTCTTCTTTACATAACTGTTAAATTTTGGTTTATAAGAAAGTATTTTTGCCTTGCCAATATATCTTCTCTTTATACCTACTGGATATATACCTATATACCTTCTCTTTATACCTGTACCCCTTGATTACTGTCTTTTAATTTCACTGGCCAGTACTCAGAAAGACTTTCCTAGTACATAAACAGTTTATGCTGCAGCCAAAACAAAGATCTATTGCACCCATAAAACCAAAGCAACACTAAGCGGGATTTAAGAAATATTAGGCTTCTTTTAAACTTAGTCATAAGAACAGTAAGTAATAATATGTGTAAAAACATTTTTGCACCATGCAGCCCTGTAAAAACTGTAATGCTTTAGGGAACAAGCTTCAGGCCTTCAGCTAACTGTCCCTAGGCAAACTCTGCCAGGTCCCAGTTGTAGTCTGTTAGTAGCATTACCAATTCTCTGTGAGAACTTGCAGTGTGCACTGGAATTTGTCACATGGCATTTCTTGCTAGGATGTACAGTTTTGAAAGCATGGAGAAATTAAGTATTTGAAATATGGAGAAATTAAGTGTTTGAAATATGGATACATCTTCAAAGCAAAGGCTCCAGAACTATAAGTGACCTGCTCACGGACAATTACTGCTCACTGAAAATACACAACCTTTAAGAAAATGAGGACCCACTGGGCAGGGAAGAAAGAGCACCTCAGCAGGACAGGGAACTTGCCACAGCAGCTCTGAGCATTTCACAGAACTTCTGCCACTGCCCGAGGCCCAGGACCCATGCATGTCAAGAAACTCAGACACTTAGAAAAGGGAAAGATCCCAGACATGCCACATCACTGTACCAGATGGAAGAGCTCTGGAGCCTGGAAGAGCTCCAGATGGAAGAGCTCCCTGTGCTGGGGTGAAGGTGACTGCTGGGGGGACCAGTGCTGCAGTACCAAGGGCTCACGGCGGGTGTTGAACATGGCTGCTAAGGGCTCACTGCTTACAATGCCTCCTGATAGCAAATAAAAATGAGTAGGGACTAAGCATTAGCATGAACATCATCAATGAATATCAATCTGGTTAAGTTTCTCTTTGGAGTTCAAACTGACCAGGCTTATCAGTCTTATAAACATCACAATGATATTTAGGTGTCTGATGCATCCTTGTAGATTTATTCAGTTGCTGCCATATCAGTTCGGTTATTAAAATTATTCTTTTCAGTGGTTTTAGCCCTATATACTGTGCTTTTAAAACTGATGTCTGTGATATTTTACTTCATATCTGACCACAGTCTTCATATTGCAGAGATAAAGAGGCCAAGTCTCATTTCCTTTTTATGTTAGAGCTACAGGCAAATATCAAGGAATCTGAATAAGGTCTGGTCTGGGGCTAAGCAAACTGAACAGGACATGAGAAACTATGACATGAGAAATCATTGGACACAACAGATAATGTGAGAAGATGCCAAATGCTACAGTCAGCACTGTGAGGACTGCCAGGGACACCTGGGATTCAGAGGTGGTTAATGAGGAGGTAAGTGAGACCTGAAACTGAGCATCACAGACAACTGAAGCATTGTAGACCTTTGGGGGAGAACAGCTTTACCAGATGAACAGCACTTAGGCCACCTTCTTAGGTGAGCATAGAATGCCGAGATTAGCTAGTTGGCAGAAAAAGAAATACCAAATTTCACTATGGATGTAGCAAGACTGAGCTCAGTGGAGCAGATAATTTACAGTAATTATTTGGGACCATTCTGGAGTGTAGAAATGATGGTGAAGAGGAAGGCAAAGTAATGGGGGAAAGGGCAATAAATTACATAAATGATGTGTTTGGGTATGTCCAGGGATATCTCCTGTGCTTCACTGCAGCTGGAGGAGGACAATAAAGCAAAGTTGTTCCAACCATAACACATGTGTTAATTCTGCTGCCACGATCAGGAGGAACTGGGGTCGATGGAGTGAGGTGTTTTCCCTTGCTAGCAAGGAAAAACCCAGGACAGATGGATTGAGCAACCTGATATCACGCTGTCAATGCCTGGTGCAGGCCTGAAAACGCCAGCACTCTCCTAAAGACATTTTGACTGTTTTGGCCTTGATAGATGTGTAAAGCACAATTTTGCTAGGTATTCCTCCCTGAAATTCATGTTTCCTGGATATGTTAATCTGACTTATACACAGCACTCATGACATGTTTTACAATGATAATTTATACTTTTCCTTTCCCTTTGTACCTGCTTGAATTTGTTTTAAGTACAGACATAAGATGTTTGACTTTTCAACCACTACCTCAGCAAACACTATAAACTCAAGGGTATATTAAAATACAACATATGGTGATCTTCTGACATCCATTACCAAGTTAACACTTGAGGTCCTGTTTCTGCCAAAGCACAATAGCTCTTCCAGATATGGAATTATTCAAGAGTTAAGTAATTCTAAAATTTCTCATGTCAAAAATCAAGGAAAACTCATCTAGGCTTTTTTCACAAAAAATCGATTAAAATAAGAGTAAACCATGGAGTGAAGGGGAAATGCCTAAATTCTCTTCTACCTATGTTTCAATTAAAGATAATAAAGAGGTTTTAAGAGAATCACACTCCTCCTTTGAAGGACAATGATTGTGAGTGTACATTTCCCTTGAGAAGGTCTTCATTTACAATCTGGTCATATCGATCATTCAACAAAACCCTGGAGCAGTAATTATACTAAGACACGAAGAAAGTGAACACATATTTACAGCTAGTGAACAGTATGACAGACTTATTCCAATCTCCAGAACATTTTGTGGAAAAGTTTATGGTGAACCCTGAATAGTTGTTCATACTATGTCACAAACAAAAAGCATATATGCTACCTCCTCAGAGCACTCACTGTACATCACTTGATTTATCATGAAAACACCAGCTGGTGAATTTGCCACTCAGACATAAAATCCAAAATTTGTTTACTCTCATTCCAAACTTGAACTTTTGACTGTATCTCTTGTTTGTTATTAACACAGTATAAACCCCCACAGCCCCGACATTTGCTGAATAGGTCAGATTCTCTCTGGTTAATTTGTCATACTTCAATGAAACATACTGAAGTTTTTCAATGTTAGCATGAAAAGCTAAGTTGCTTTTGTAAATGTACATCAGCTTGCTCCAGATTCAGTGTAAAGACAAAGCAGAATCCTTTGGCATAGAGGGAACATTTTTTTCAGCCAAATTAATATTTGATATCCTCTTGGGTTAAGAGAGATTGGTATGAGATGAAATATAAAATGTTTGCAAAGGTCTGTGAAGATCAAGGCATAGAACTAGTAAAATAAGATTTTTATTAGTTGTTTTATAAAATATATATTTTCCTATGTGCCTGAGACAGATGTCTATTCCATATGCTATGCTGTGACCCTTTCAAAGCATAAGAATCAGACTCTGAGCTGGAGTTTTTGCATAATACCTTAGATATACATACATACTACCTCTTCCCAAATCCCTTCCCTCCATATTACCCATTAAATTTGCTTAAATAAATAAATGTTTGTCTTTTCAAAGTCTTTAATTAGAAAAGTGTATTAGTTGTTCTGTGCTTCAATCCTTATACCTGCACATCTCCTCAACAATTCACCCCACATATAGATATTAAACTTCTGCTGCCTTTGAAAATCAACAAAGCAAAATATTTTCCACCTCCGTGTCTTTTTCTTTTCTCAGCTGAGAAATGAATCAAGCCCATGGGGTAAGTAACATAAATAAAAGAGAAAGCAAATAATAACTTTTTTTCCAATACATACCCCTGCAGATTCCATAAGTACTTGGAAAAATACCTGTAATAGCAATTTTTTTTTCTGAAATGTCTAACATATCTGATTGCTTTTCCATTGAGACGAGACGCAGGAGGACTGTTCTTCCTTCTGAAGCAGCTGCTGACCCTTCCTTCCCTTGCTTAAAAAACTTGCTCTTTCTTTTCCATGTGCCCTTCTGTCCCATGGTGTAGTTTGATGCTGACTTCCTACTGTAGAACACAGAACAGAGCCCAGTTTGGTAAGCATTGTTCTGGTTTCTAGAAAGCTTTATCTCCTCCATTATGGGACATAACAAAAGGATTCTGAAAATTTCTAATTCTGTGGCAACTGTAATTCTTCCTTAAATTAATACAGATTTTGAGGTGGTCATTGTTTGTTAGTTTAAATGGCTTTGGCCTCATTAGAATATAATGAATTTTCAAGGTTAGTACTGTATCATGTAGGTAGTAATAATAAATAATTTCCTTGTCAGCAGGGAGTCAATGAATATTTTGGGACTCCATCTGCAGACTATTTGGCTAGCAGGAATGCACTCTACATATACTTTGCTATTGATGTGCCTGTAAAACTCCTGTTAATTATAATGGGGATTTATAAACGGACATCAAAGGCCAGTTTGTGAGCTTTCTGAAGCCCTGATCCTGCAAAGCCTTATAAATGTGTTTAATTTTCACACTGTTAGTAGTACTGTTGAAATCAATGTGACTTAATATTAGCTACATGCTGAGTGTTTGTAGGCTTGGGGACTGGTAGAGATTTTATACAGAATTTACTTAACTGGCTCCACTAAGTTTGCTTGTTGTGATCTGCATTAAAGTTTTAGTCTGAAAACTATGATCTGAAGGGGACACACAACCCTAATTCTAAATAAATTCGTGATCACTGCGAAGCTTTACATTCAAAAAAATAGAGTTTTCGATAGCAGAACTTTTTTAAAGGGGTAATTGAGACATATATAACACAAATGTAAAAAAATAGAATAATTTCCAACGCTTAGTATGGTTTTACAAAAAGGTCACCAAAAATATTAATTTAAAACGTCTTGGTTCTTTTCACAGGTGTTACACAAAGTTCTTTTTTTTTTTTGTAATTGAAATGTAGTCCTAGATTAAGTTAATCTCATCCTGTGAAATGTATTCTGTGTTACAGTTTTTTTACACAATACAATTTTCAATATATATAGTCAGGAGAGTCAATAAAAAGATCAGACACAACCTTTTTGATGTGACCAGTGCTTGCTACCATGCTTCTCTAATAAGCAGAAGCTTTTT
>VZRX01008507.1:0-58371 GCA_013398075.1 Notiomystis cincta
TATATATATATATACACACTACAACAAGCAAAGCAAAATTGACTATTACTTGTTTTATATCACAATATCTTAAGATGCAACTTTTTAACTGCAGTGCAGTTTCCTAAATGTGAATGTTGGGAAACACTATTTGGAATGTCCAGCACATTTTTTTAAATTCAAGCACTCCCATGAGGATCATGAGAAGACTCCAAGAAACTGCCTTGCACACCATAAAATCTGGAAAACATAAAACACGCTACTGCATGGCAGTAAGAGAGAACCATTGCCAAGCTACTGACAAGACAGAGAACATGTTTTACCCTCAAAGTTTCATCCCAGCTTGTCTTTAGGAGCACACAAAGTCAGAGCTGGATAAAATCACCCGATTTCATGCTTTAGCATTAAACAGACAAAGGCCTGGTACTTCTCCCTCTGTTTCAACTTGAAATTTAAAACTTGAAGCTTGGTTTCAAGTGAGAGGCAGAACGCAGAGCGCGAACCCTACAGCTGACCAACTCTGTGTGCCAAACCAACCTTGCAGAAATCAGCAGCAGGCTGGCTGCAGTGACCCGGACCGAAAACAGGGCCCTGCGCTCGGGCAGCTGCAGCAGCAAGGGATTCGCCGGCTCCCAGAACACGGCACAGCCTCTCCACAGCCCAACTCACCACCGCAGCACCTCTGCCCGAGTGGAATCCAGTGTCCAAAGGCGGCAGACAACCATTTCACTAAAACCCTGGGTTTTTTCCTTCTCCTTGCTCACTCTGGATTACCAGGATCAACATAAGCCGGAGGAGGAGGGCCGGCTGCAAACCCAGCATCTGCTCTGGAGACAGCCCCAGCCGCCCCGTGTGCCAGCAAAACTGTCTCCCTATCCATCCGCCGGAGATTTGCCGACACAAGGGCAAAGCGGGATTAGGGCCGCGGCAAATATTTGCCTGTCAGCACTTTATAGCGGGGTGAGGGCACGGACACGGGCGGGTGTTTGGTTTCCAGCAGGGTGACTCCGCTCCCCCTGCAGCTGCAGGAGGGGAGAAAACAGAGGGCACTGCTGATGTCGGCCTAGAGCCAGCGCTCACCAGGGGACATGAGGACACTTCAGGGGCTCTAGATGGTGGCCCATGTCCTCCCTGCGCTGGCCCTGAGGGACGGCGACCCCCTGTCCGGGGAAGCTCCCAGGCGATGACAGCCAGCATCCAGCCCACCCCGGGCTGATGTGCTCCTGCCATGCCCGCGCTCACCCCGCTGCCGAACCAACCCGGGTGCCCCCTAAAAGCCCGACAACTCTCTCCCCGCCGGGGCTCCTCCCCTCGAAGCCGAGCTCGGCGAGGCAACAAGTGGAAGCCGCCGAAGTTACTTCCCCCTCTCCCCGTCAGCTCCCCCCCCCCGCCGCCTCCCCGCCCCCGGCCCCGCCGCGCTCCCTCAGGGGTGCGCGGGAGGGGTCGCTCGGTACCTGCGCGGCCGCCGCCGCCATGTCGCGCAGAGGCGGCCCGAGCGGAGGCTCCGGCGCTGCCCGCCCGACTACAACTCCCGTGAGGCCGCGGAGGGGCCGCCCCACGCCCGGGGCGGTGTCTGCCTGCAGCTCCCGGGGCGCCCGCCGGCTGCGCGGGTGGAGCGCCGCGGGCAAAGCGGGGGGGTGGGAAGTGGCTTTGGGGCAGAAATCGCCGCTTTCGACTGCAGCTGCGGCGTTGCGGGGGTTTCCTCTCGGGGAGGCTCACGCAAGGTCGCTTTTTAGAGGATCACGGAGTCGTTAGGGCTGGGCTGGACTCTGGAAATGCCTGATCCACGCCCTCCTGCCAGGGCAGGGTCACCTCGAGCAGGTGACACAGAGCGCGTCCCGGTGTGTTTGGAATGTCTCCAGAGAGGGAGACTCCACGGCCTCCCTGGGCAGCCTGTTCAGAGCTCTGCCACGCTCCTTGTAAAGTTCTTCCTCACGCTGAGGTGAAACTTCCCTGTGTTTCAGCTTATGGCCATTGCTCCTTGGCCTGTTGCTGAACACTGAAAAAATTACTTTTTTTCTTGTTTGTTTTCATATTTTTAAATATAGTACTGACTGTTGCTCTTAGGACTGTTCTATATAGGAGTTTTCCTTTTTTTTTTTCCTCATTTTTACGTCAGTTCATCAAGCTCTTTGAACAGCCTGAAGCAAATGTGAAGGTCAGGCGTGATAAATCTGGAATGCAGCACATTTCCCCTCTCTGCTCTTGCCACTTGATGAAAGGAAAATCCTCATCCCTAAGCTGAAGGGATGAGAGGAGATAGTCCCAAACTGTACCAGAGGAGGTTTAGGTTGGACATTAGAAGGAATTCCTTCACAGACAGAGTGATTTGACACTGCAATGGGCTGCCCAAAGAGGTGGTGGAGTCATCATCCCTGGAAGTGTTTAAGGAAAGACTGGATGTGGTATTCAGTGCCATGGTCTGGTTGACACAGTGGTGCTCAGTCATGGGTTAACTCGATCTCAGAGGTCTTTTCCAACCTAATTAATTCTGTGATTCTGTGAAAGACATAAGGATAGATTTGTATGTCCAAGTAAAGAAAGAGACAGGGAGAAAGCCGGTGTGAAACTGGAACAAGAAGTTGCTTCCTGAGACAGGGTGTGGGGGGGTAGAGGGGCACAGAGTTCCTGACACTTCCAGCACCGGGCCCCTTCCACAAGCAGGCTGTTTCCTCTTTTCAGATTTTAACCCTCCTATAATCCTTATGATTCTCTGAAAGGGCATGTCTTTCCCCGCGCCTGAAATAGGCTACGCTTGTTTTGCACTTGAAGAGCAAACTTGAAAAGCTTCTTTGCTTTTTTTTTTCCCACACTGCTGTGGTAAATAAACCATTTTAAATTAAACTTTTGAGCAAGCAGTTTGTCATCAGTTCTCGCCACAATGCTTGTGACTTTGTTAGCGTCATAAACATCAGCTTAAGCTGAAGATCAAAGCGTCAAATTTTCAAGAGTCTTGAGGGAATACATGTAGTACCTAGTCACTGACATGTCACCATCCTCCTTCACACATGACTAAGTGACCTTAAGTTTTGGTGATTAATCTTCATCTAATGTGTGGTTTTTGAATAGCTCAAAAACATTTTAGTTTCCTCAGAAATGCAGGTTACAGGGCTACACATGTCACAGGCACATGACTTGTGGGATGTCTTACACCGTTTGGAAGCAGCCTTCAGGCTTGCATTTCTTGGCATGCAGCAGTGCCAGGAGCATCTGCTGAAAATGAGTGTTTGTTTTCCATTGATCTCTAGGCAACTGGGTGTCTTCCAAAAGTAATCTCAGGGTCATCAGACACAAGTAATGGTAAATCAAACCCCGTAAAATTTCACTGCAATGGATTTTATTTTACATATCTTCAAAATGTCTGTGTGAAATTCTACTTTTCACTCAAAAATAATCAATTAGAATGGATTGTTCCTCCTTTAAATTGTGTAGTGACAAGCTACTTTCAGAAATATTTAATTATTGATGTTAATTATTGAATTATTGCCTGTTTATGTACACATCAATTTCTTCAGAGAAAAACATGCTGTTTCCAACTAGGTCCATAGCTGACCAACACTTCCTTAGAATTTTCCGTATTTCCTCATTTCTTAGCAATAGAGATCTTTCCTTTTTGGAAGCTGCACTTGAAAAAAAAAAAAAAAACCCAAAACATTGTCTGCTCCACATGTGTTACTTTCCTGTATTTTTACTCTGATAAAATTTATTGATTAGCTTCTTCATAAATTATGATGAGCTAGATGGGAATTATTTTAAATTTTGCTAGCTCAGGAAAGGCAATGTCAGTCATCCCATCAAAAGGACAGGCTTTGTTGGGAAAAGTCTTTTCACTGTGTGATGGACTGTAATAGAGGTAGCCAACTAGATCAACAAAAACAACTAAATTGACACTTAGTGGTCTCCTGTGGATGGCAGATGATGGTCTCTGAGTGTGTGTCCATAGATTGTGTTCCTTCCACCTGTCTGACGTTACTGTTATATGTGCTACATATTTTCTTTAAATTTTTTGCAAGAGTTAATTCGCATTATATAATGACTAGAAAGGCTTTGCTTCCCCTGGGCCCTTGAGGTATTTTATGAGAGTAACTAACTCCCAGTTTCCCTGGTCACCCTCGGTGGATTAACATACCATTGTAGCTGGACTGAACAACAGGCTGCTGTTCATCATCAGAAACTTTCTGTGACTGTGGGGAGAAAGCTTTGGAAGCACTTTTTGCATTTGTTTGCATTCTGTTTTGAATAGGTGGACAAATAATTGTCAGTAGGTATAAAGCTGGGAGTAGGCAAGATAAAAAGGACCGGCAAAGCTCTGGAAAACTTCTAGAAGCATATATGGCATTTTAGACAAAGTGGCTGAGGAGCTTGGAAGAATATTCTGCTAAATATCAGGTCAGCTTCTGAGACTGACTTCCACCAGAGCACATCAGGTTTGGGAGGCATCACTGCTCAGAACTGGCTGCATTTCACTCCTGTGTGGACAGAGTAGGTACCAAGATTTTGATCAGGGTCAGTGCTGATTCAGCTGCACCAGCAATAGTGTAAGAGAGCCAAGACAGACCTGGACTGCAGCTTAAAAGAAACAGAGTCCTTTATATATATATCTGTATGGGTGGCACATGGATAAAGAGCATACTCTCTTTGCCTCTCTTTGCTGGAAGAAAGCAGCATTGTTTGGAGGAATGAAACAAACTCAAAATTGTTTTGGTTTTGTTACCTGAATATGGAGAAAATACTCCATTCCTCACACTTTTCTTTGTCCTTTTTGTTTTTTTGCTTCGCTGGATGAGCAAGGGCATTTTCAGCTGCAGAGTAACCATAAGGAGAAGATAAAATAGAATTTTATTTATGATTTCAATAAACTCAATATTTCAAAATACTGAGAATATGAAGGTATCCTGACTCTCAATGAAAACACTTCTGGCAGTAAAAAAGTACAGGGTATGCTTTGCCGAAATTGCACACATTTATGAGTCTGACTCCTGCTCTGATTATGATCAGAAGCAAAATTATCATTGATTTTAATAGAAGCAGGGTGTTTTCTTAAACATGTGGATAGAGGTCAGCTTTGCCTGAAAAGATCTTGGATTTTGAGTGGACAAAAAGTTGAACACAACACAGTCCTATGCCCTTGTGGCAGTGAAGACTGACTGTTTATGGGCCTGTGCTGCCATCAGGCTGAGGGAAAGCTTTATCCCCTCTGCCTGACACCCACAGGGTCACATCTGCAGCAGCATATCCAGTTTTGTGGCCACCCAAGTAAGAAAGAGACATTGACTGACTGAAGTCAGCCCAATGGAGCATCACTGAGAAGGACAAGAGTCGGAGCACTCGACTTATGAGGACACGAAATTGGCTGGGATATGTTTAATCCCAGGAAAACAAGGCTTAGGGAAGATCCAATGGCTCTTTTTTCTTATCTAATGTGAAGATACAGAGAAGGCAAAGAAAAAGCAACATCACCAGGTTGCAGCAAAAGAAATTTTGTTCATGTAGAAGCAAAAATATCCACCATAAGAGTTTTTAAGCATTGCAACAAGGACGGGGAGGAGTTACGAAGTCCCTGTTCTTGCAGATTATCAGTTTGATCAGATAAAGCCCTTAGTGACCTTGTCTGACCAGGAAGATAAAACTTCTGTGAGCAGCACAGAGCAGTGGATCACCTCCAGAAGTCTCTTCCACACTAAATTAACCTGTGAAAATTCACAATTACTTCTTCACTTGAAAATACCTTAACTTTAATTGATGGTCATCAGAGGCTAAGAACAATAGTCACAGTGTAGTATTCCATTGAATTTCTGAATGTTTATTAGTACTACTTCATTATATCAGGAGGCAACATATCTACATTCTGAGTTACTTTGGTTATGGCAACAGTACAGTTGGGTAATGTCAAGAATTCTTTTTTACATGCTCAGATACACTGTAACAAAATATGCTCAAGCTACAAACAGATTTCAATAATTTGCTAAAAACTAGGCAGAGCAGGATCATTTCAGTTTTCATGCTTCTATTGTAATTCTCACCTTTGTTTTAGACAGATGTAAAGTATATGAAGAGTAAGGATTTTGCAGTCATGTGGCTCTAGGACAGTGAGTTGAATGACAGCTTGTCGAAATTATGTAGGTGCACGAGACCTTCTTGGTACTCATGGTCACAGGATTTTCCTCTTGTGGAGCTTTGCTGGTGCCCATGAAGTGGTCCTGGCTTACCAGATTAGAATAAATTGGACTAATTTGTCCTTCAATAAGTTATCTCTTCAATAACTGACAGTATCTAGTCCCCAGCCCAAAGTCTTTTGAAGCTGCATTAATTTCAAATGTTTCTTCTCAGGAGGCAATAGCCAAATGCCAGAAAAAATGACAACTTGTACCTTTCCATGGTTTGTCTGAACAAAAGTCAATTGGAGCCCAGTGGAATTAATGAGTCCCCTTTTTAATTTTTTACTTTTTAGGCAGTAACTGTCATGAGTGGAATACCAGGACAGATCTGTTCAGAAAGGTGCATCTGATGGTGAGGGACATGATAAGAACACTTTGTTCTGGCAACTAAACTGAAGCACACACAAGAAACCATGAGCAAGCCCTAGGAAGACTATATGGGTCTATGTCATGTATGCTCACCCCATTCTTATGCTTTTCTTTAGGTATTCTTGCTTCTGTGTATAATCAGAAATAGGATATTGTAATGTGGGCCTATCTGAGTTTCCACTGTTTGTAAACTGTACAGCATCTCTGAAGAATCTGTTGTCTGCTCCAGATAAGCTTTAGAGATCAAATGAAATAGTGTGGAAGCAGCATAAACATTTTAAGATAGATGCCTAAAAAGCCAGACTGTTGCTTAGAACTGTTGCTAAACCATTGCTTGGTGCCACTGCAAAACTACCTTGGCTTTCTATACAGGTGCTGGGAAGTTAAATATTCTGCTTTCCAGGGACTTTGTCATTCAGCTACACTGGAGTATGCATTATGTGTGCACATACTGCCTGGAGAAAAAAAAAAAAAAAACACAAACCAAAAAACCCCCAAACATTAATTTTACAAATAAAGCAAGCTATTTTTATCCTGCTATTTGAAAATCCATTTGTTCTTGCATTATAACCTGCTTAGATGTTTAAGTCTTCTCAACACCATGTCAAAGGGAGAAAAGGAGACAAAGAGCAGTTAGAGGCAAATATGCTCCTGCTCTACTCAGAAGATGGGCTGTTGATCTGCTGCAACTGTGTGAAATGATATTCAAAGACTGGAAGAATCCTATGGCAAAGAGCAGTAACAGGAGGAAAATCAAAATAACTGGTATCTTAGTGAAGTATCTGTTTAACAGCTTGTGTTCCTTCTAGGGCTCTCCTAAAATTTCCATTTCAGACCCAAAAGACTACTTTTACACAAAACTAGTTTTATATATGTTTATCTGTCTAAAGATAAAAGAACATTTTCCCTTAGAACTTCAGAAACTCTGAGGTCTTGTAGCTATTGTCAGGACAGTTAATCCAGAGACATCCCCCCCACAAAAAAAGACCAATGAGTAAACTGATAGACACTGATAAACACTGAAAAGCATTAAAATTAAGAAAAATACCTAGGTGTGCATTGCTATATACAGTCCAAGTATTTTAAGTCAGGTAAGAAAGAGATATGCAATAACTTTTATGTTAAAACCTCATGATTTAATGCCCAAAGGAAAAAGCACTTCTTTTCTTTTCCAAAGAGAGTATAAATGAGAGAAAAATCCATCTCACTGTGCAAAAAATTGTAAACTTAAGACTTGCAGGCCAATTAATTAATTTCTTGGCATTCTCATCTCTTCATCTCATTGTAAATACATTTTTCCCCATACACAGCATGTTTGCAAAGAGTAAATTTGTGTGTCTTTCTCAGGGAAGTGCCTCTAAGAATTAGAGGCTCTCCATGGCATGCAAAATCTGAAAGTTCATTCAGGTCTTGCTTCAGTAGATGGATGCCCCTTCATGCTGGAATTTGCCTTCATAGCAGGTCCTGGAGCTGGAGGCTTGGCCATTGCTGCAGTGTAAACACAGACTGCATAACTGTGCCAAATGCCTCTTGAACTTGACTCCAACAAATACATAGAGCACAGGGTTGAGGCAGCAGTGGGAGAAAGCAATTTTACGGCTGATGTGAAAGGCAAGGGTGGAATCTTTCACATACTGACAGGTAGGTGGTGGGACAGTAGTCAGAAAGCTGAGGATGTTGTAGGGTGCCCAGCACAGGAAAAAAGCCACCACAATAATGAGGATGAGTTTCACAGTTCTGTGCTTTCTGCGAGATCTTGCTCTAAGCAGGATTAGGAGTATCTTGAAGTAACAGAATACAATGACTCCAAAGGAAAGCAGGAAGAGTGCATTTCTCACAAAGATGTCCATGTTTTTCCAGTTCCCATCAGCATAATCACAGAACCTGTGCTCTTCCAAATCTTCTTGCACTGTGGTGTGAATCACCTCAGGAACCACAATTAATATGCTAACAGTCCAAACAGCCAAGGACACCAGAACACCACAGCACTGCATCTGGGATCTCAGAGTTGAAAGGGGGTTCACTACAAACAAGTACCTCAGGATAGTCATGAGAGTCAAAAAGAAAACACCACTGTAGTAGCCAATGGAGAAAACAGCATTGCATGCTTTGCAAAGGAACTCACCAAAAATCCATCCAAAGAACTGGTCCACTACCCAAAAAGGCAGCATGCAGGAGAAGACTAAATCAGAGATACAGAGATTCATGATGAAGATGTTTGTTAAAGATGTAAGGCTTTCATATTTGAATAGGATCCATAACACCAAAGTGTTTCCTAGCAGACTGAGCAAAAACACCAGCGTGTAGAGGACAGCAGTGAGATAGATGTTAAATGTGAAATAGTCACCCATTTCACAGACGTTGGTCTCAGAAGGGTCATATGAGTCGTTACCATCTAAATAATATTCTTCACCCATTTGTCTGTGCAAATCTTGTGCTGTTCTCCAGCAGCTACTTCAAAGGACTGCAACAAATCAAATGAAAACTTTTGTGAAAAACAACTCAACAGCTAAACTCCCACTGTGGAGGCTTCTGTTTTAAGGCAGAAAAAGCAGCAGTGAAACTAGTCATTTTTCCTGGCTTGGGGAGACAAAGGACTCATTTCTTCTTATGACTAGAACATGAACAGGTAGATACCAAAGACTTACTGCAAAGCTCTCAAATCTTAAATACTTAGGGAGTCAGAAACTAAGATGTTTCTGAACCAAAATGGGTGGTGACAACTGCCAATTACTAAGTTTCTACTATATGAAGGTGCATTGTTTTTTTGATGTAACTATCTCAGGTGCCAAGACTTTCAAATATGCTACTGTTTTTTCAGTTTTCTGGAATGGTATCCAACTCCTAAGCACTTCACTGTGTATATGATTCTTTGTCACCGAACTTCAGCACTGCATAAACCTGAGTTTCTTAAAAAGCTGAGCAGTACCAGTAGCAACTACTGTAAGCACTAAGAACAAGAGATTTTTGTCTTGAGGTTTGTTGATGTCTAAACATCTCAAAGCTGTGGCAGAAGCATCATCACACTGGGTGTTCTATGCACCTCTGTGGCCTGATGATTCTCAGGGATGCGACAGGAGCAGAGATCACATCACAGTCCTTTTCTGGGAGTGCTCCCTGTCTGTCTATATGCAGGCAGGAATTTAATCCCAGGGGTGGATGATAAGTTGGAAGTGGCCAACAGGATCAGCAGTTAGTGGGACTGGGAAGATGGCATAAAATCAGGTCACAATAGCCTAATTTCTTTATGAAACTAAGCTAAAAAATAGGTACAGAAAAATCAGTAATGATTCTGACCAGTGGTTTAAAGTCTAAATTCACTTTATTCTAGAAGAAGGCTTATCTGCAATACCATGTTTGGATCTTGTTTTGACTGAAGCCAATGAGAGACCTGCCACTGGATTCCTTTAAAGTATAGTTGCAGGAAAAAAACGCCATAGCTCAGGCCAAAATTGTGCTAGTGACATTTTCCTTTTTGAATTAGTGAAGGCAGAATCTGCCTGCTACAGCCAGAAAAAGAGATGCTGCCTTTGGAGGACAGAAAAGCTAAGTCTACGCCAGGAAAAAATGTCAGGGAGCACTTCTGTCTGCCAGAATTTAAGGCCGTCCATGGGAGTAGGTGGTTCAGATCAGCCAGAACGTGACACAGGCAGCACAGAGACCAAGGATACAGGGACAGGGACTGTCTCTCCAATGGGTTGTGGTCAGTGAGTTTTGGAGGCCAGGGATGTGTGGGATTCAGTAATGTGACAGCAAGTCACTGGAGCATTTACCACCAGAGTCACAGTTCTAAAGATGCTTGTGGCCCTCAGTTTGTACAGTGCTGCAGTTCTCAGGCATGCAGGGTAAGTCCTTGCAAAGGCAGTCATCCTCTCTGGTTTTACATGATAGTGGAGATGACACTTAAGCAATGAATAGTTTAGAGGTCCTGACCATCACTGTGTCCTGTTTCAGCTCAGTCTGGGGTATGCTGCTCCTTAGCAACTATCCCAAGGGAGCAGAGAAGCCCTTTTGCAAATAATCAGCATTCTCCAGGGATGAGAGGACAGTACTAACCAGTGTCTTCACCACTTACTCTTTCCTTCTGTCCTGATAATTCAGCAACTGCAAGCCCCAGGGCAGGACTGCCCACAGGCCAAGAGCTACACAGCCAGCAGGGCTGCTCCTGGGCTGCTCCTGGGCTGCTCCTGATCTCCAATTGCTGCTGGCCCTTGACAGAGGAACCTTCTCACAAAGACCTCAGGCCTGATCACTGCCTCTGCCTGGGAAGTATTCTGACCTGCACATGTCCTGTCCCTAATCACAGCATGCTATTCTGCTCTTCACACCACTGCTGCAGGGTGGGCAGTGGTGAGAGAGCAGGTATCTGCTGGGGAGCTTTTCTCACCCTCCTGCTCGCTGTCAGAGCTGAGCAATACTCGCAAGGCAGAAAGCACCATTTTGCAAAGGTGTTTTGAGATCGTGTCAGATAAGAGTTAAGTGCCACAATGAAAAAGTGTACCAACACATTTATTTTCTTCTCAGTTCAGATGATAGGAGATGGTAAATAGTTTCTGCAGTCCAAACAGTCTCTATTTTTGTCCATCTTCCCCTCAGACACTGATGCTGAGTGTGCAGGCTCTTGATTCATGCTGGCAGATAACTGTGATTGGAAACCCTGTTAGTAACTCTTGCTATTTCCAGCTTCAAATTTCCATGTGCCTTGGCATCTTAGCCACCTGACTCAAAAGGCTCTCTCTTGCACTTTGGGAGGAGCCAGAGGAATGCTAGGTTACATAGGGACAGGTGCCCTCCCTCTGATTTTATGTCCAGCATTTCCAGAGAATGTAGGAAAATGCTTCTGTGAGGTAGCTTGTTCCTGGTTGATTTTTAGTGCTGCAAAGTTAGCTCTTGGATAATGCCACATTTCACAAAACAAGTTCATTCATCATATGCCATCTTACCTGGTGCAGGCTCCATGGAATTACAGTTGGAGGCCCCAGCCTAAAAAGCATCAGACCTTGTGGATGGTTGATCAGGATTATGTGCTCTGATACTATGTTTCTACCAGCTAAGAAGCCCTCCATCCAGGTCAGTGATGGTAAGGAGAATCTTGCAGGAACCTGGGGCATTTGGATCTTTTCCTTTTTGCCTTAAAACTCCTTTAAACAAAACCTGTGGTTTTGTTCTATTGTATTTTATCTCCCCCCTTTCAAATCTACAAGTAAGAAATGCTGTGCATGGATTTTCAGCTGAGATATATGCAAAGGAGATAAAAATGATGTGATTGAATCAACAGGCTAAGAATGTGTCAGTGTCACACAAGAAATACAAATCATGCAACTATTTTCAATGTATATACAATGGTACAAGTGAGAGCAGAAGTTGGTTGAAAGATGGAAATTACCTTAATTTCAGTTGTCAGGACAAATAGGAACAGAGGAAAAGCATATCATACAGTTTAAAGTAATTCCTGCCCTTCTGAAGAGCACTCAGCAAGGCATTCAACATTCATTTCATTCTTGTCCAGAAAAACTGCTTCTCCAGAAGCCTTCATTTTCTAGTAGAGCTGTGCTTTGCCTTGGAGCATCATATTAAAAAAGGATTCTAATACAGAAATGGGGAACTGATACTACAATTGACCTCCAGTTCAATTTTCTTTTTCTCTGAAAATTCAGTTAGAATTCTGCCAGCTGAAGGTACATATTGTTCATCAGTTTATTTCATTTTCAAACTGAGTGTTTGAAAGAGCGGCTAGGAGGAGTTGTCTGCTCTGTTTGCAGTCAGTGGAGGGAGAGAAAGAGGCAGGAGCCACATCAGCCCCCACTGTGTGCCCTACCAGTCTCCTCCCCAGGCAGAGGCAGCTGAGACAGCTCCCTTTAAGAAGATTTCTGGCATTTACACAGACGAGCTGAGGTTAATCTCATCTTAATTGGAAAAGACGAGGGGAGTAGAGTAGAGAGAAGCCCCCTACCATAAGGCATGCACTGATAGCATTTTTTATTCACTTTATTCAAAAAGCCTCTGGGCTTCACAGTGTGATCTCCATGTTTCTCAGGAAAAAATTAGATGTTTTTATAGGCTAGTTTACACAGGCAGCAAATGTTGACACATAAAACAGATTTCTGTTCCCCTAAACTAAATTTATCTGGTAGTTGCTTCCTTAGCCAATCTCTTGTTGTAGATTGAGATAGGAATAAAAAGTCCCAAATGTGACCTTTTCTGGCAGAAAGAGGCTTCAGTTTTTCAGATAGGTTTATGGAGCAGTCATTTAATTTAAGGAAATTAAAACACATCAAATAACATTTCTCCTTCTCTAACTATGACTGGTATCTGTCTTGGAGCACAGCCTTGGAATCACATGTAGGAGGTGGACAAAAAAGTCCTGAAAGTTGTGACTTGCCCATAGGCTTGGTCCAGTACAAATGTACTTTAGACAGTGTGGTCTGTGCTGGTGGATGAACTTTTTGTCTGCTTTAGAGAAGATTTGCACATGGTAACAAATTCTTCCAGGACATGGGTAACACAAAAGGTCAAGGTAAAGTGAAGTCAGTAGGAATTCCCTTGTCCAGTTCAGTTTTGCAGTGCCTCAAGAAGCCCAGCTCATCAAGGAATCTCTTACCTTATTTTTAAAGCAAAAACTTCTGTTGAGTTGGAATAGTTTTCTGACACCAATGCTTCCACTTGTGCTCTGTGGGTTTCACAAGGCAGGTACAACTCTCAACAGTCAGCCCAGAATGTCAGTGGCCTCCTGTTCCCCCTGAGCTCTGCCCCTCAGTCCTGACCATCAGCCCTGTGATAACCACAGGCTAGTGGAAGAAGAAACATCCCAAATGAAGAGCCTGCAACCCATCCTGAAACACACATTTGGGTTCAAATTTCCATACTAAGTTGGCAGCCCACAGCTTGGGCAGGCGCACCCATTGCTGGGTTCAGAACTGGCTGGATGGCTGGGCCCAGAGAGTCATGGTGAATGGTGCCACATGCAGTCAGTAGTGCTATCCCCCAGGGATCTGTGTTGGGCCCAGTCCTGTTTAATATCTTTACTGTTGATCTGGACTAGGGTATTCAGTCTACAGCTGGCAAATTTGCAGTTTTATTGTGCTAAGGCGGAGGCGGTGCCGGCAGCTGGGCGGCAGCTGGGCAGCAGCTGTTCAATAGAACACAGGCAGGAAACCTTGGCCAAAGAGGCTGGTGTGGAAGTGGAGGTGTTGGTATCCTGCCTGTGGTTGCCTGCAGCAGGCTTTGTGCCAGCAGAAGGCAGCTCTGGGTACTCTCCATGCTCCCCCAGGGCAAGGGCAAGGAGAAATCCATCCCCTTAATTTGGCTGGGTGGTGCAAAGGAGAGCATCGCTCCCTGCTTGCGGCCAGGCAGGGTTTGGCCATGGTTTTCCTGGTAGTTCATGCACGGATGGGATGAGTAAGCAATTCTGCAGGATGATAATAAATAGTTCTTTTGGTAATAATTGGCTGTGAGGAAACAGATAACTGGAGCTTTATGGGATTTTTTGAGTGGAGAAATTGTCAGTTTGTTTCTACAATGTAGACAAGTGAGAGTTTAAATGCATTTTTTTGCAAGCAAAGAACTTGAATCCATCTCTGTGTCAGACATGGATTTCTGATTTTTCTTAATAGCAGCACTCCTGCCAGGCCCCAAACACCAGCTCATTTCTCTTTTCCAGACAGCACTGACATGGCACACCACTTTCCCATCTGCTCCACAGAGAACATAAATGCTCCATTATTTGGCCATGAAAAAGAGCATCACTTTGTTTCTTAGTAGCTGGGTTTCTTGGCAGTTGAAACCAAGCAAAACCACTTCTTATTTTGCTTGCTAAAGCAGAACATATCTGCAGGTTTCTGCTGCCAACAAAATGTTGTTGACCCCTCCCCATCTCTGTGTGCAGATGTACACATATCTTCCTGGTGATATACTGGAAGATGGGGTTATCCTTAAGAGATCTCACCAGCCACTGCACTATATCACTGTATTTAAATAGCAGCCTTAGAGCTGAATAGGAAGTCTGTTTGGTAAAATGTGTATAAAGAAGCTGACTCTATTCCCTCACAAGTTCTTACAGGCAAAAACCCAAGACGACTATTAAGACAAAGGAGAACATCACAGTTTTGGGAGAAATAATCTCATGTCTTTCTCTAAAGCTTAGCAAAATTCAAGCCCCTACATAAAGTTCATGAACTCATTTTTATGGCTCAGAGACAACATGAAGAATAGGGTTGTATTTTTCTACAGAATTCCAATCTACTGGTGTATTTAAGCTATATGCACCTTTTTTTTTTTTCCCCAAGAGGATTATAAGCCATATGTCTAAAGAATTTGGGTACCACATCTTGGGTGGGATTTCCAGTGCTCCTGCTGGGCCCATTGCTGCAGGAATGATGCCAAAACAGATGGAAACTGTGATGACAGCCATTGATGTGAGCAATATGTACAAGCCCTGCTCCCGAGGCTCCTGACTGCAGCCCTGGGATGTGGCCTGGGGAGAGGTGATGGGGAGCAGCCTCAGCATCTGTGCATGCAGACAGAAGGAGGTGTGTTTTCCAGAGAGATGGCTAAGCAATGTCACTGCAGCTTTGTCACAGACTCTGTCCTCACTCCTGGCAGTGCAGCCACAATCTGGTTTTGTTGACTATGAAATGGGCTCACTCATATCACCCATTCCTACTCATGAAGTCATTCTGATGCTGAAGTCCCAGAGACTTGCAAGGCAAAGGGAGAAAGAAGAGAAACAAACAACATAGAATCATGGAATGTTAAGGGGTTGGAAGGGACTTTAAAGATCATCTAGTCCCAACCCTCCTGCCTCAAGCAGGGACACCTAGACCAGGTTGCTGAATGCCCCATCCAGCCTGGCTTTGAACACTGTCAGGGTTGGGGCATCCACAGCCTCCCTGGGCAACCTGTACCAGTGTCTCATCCCTCTCAGAATAAAAAATTTCTTCCTAATATCTAACCTAGATTTCCCTTCTTTATCACTGTAGTTCCTGATGAAGAGTCCCTCTCTGGCTTCCCTGTAGGCCCCCTTCAGATACTGGAAGGTTGCTATGAGGTCTCCACACAACATTCTCCAGGCTGAACAGCCCCATCTTTCTCAGCCTGTCTTCATAGAGGAGGTGCTCCAGTTCCCTTACTAATTTTGTGGCCTCCTCTGGACTTGCTTCAACACTTTCATGTCCTTCTTTTGTCAGGGACACCAAAATTGTACTCAGCACTCCAGGGGAGTCCTCACAGGAGCAGAGTAGAGGGACACAATCCCCTTCTTGACCTGCTGGCCGTATTCCTTTTGATGCAGCCCAGGATTCGTTTGGCTTTCTGGGCTGTGAGGGCACACTGTTGGCTCACTGTTGAGTTTTTCATCAACCATCACAGAACTGTGTATGTCACCTCTGTCTTCTCTGACTTTCTAACCAGTTTAGTTTTGTTTTCCCTTCCTCACATCCATTTGCTTTGCAAACCAGAGAGTTTGAGTTTGCCTTATTCACCCCACTTGTCCTCACTGGCATCAGCTACTCCCTACCCTGATCCTGGATGGTTCCCTGGCACCCAGATCCAGGTGTGTAGCACCCTGTGTGCCTCCACCACTCCCAGTGGACTGCCCTGGCCAGGATGGGAGCCCTGGCACACTCCCCCAGTGTGGAACTCAGCTGAGGCAGTGGTGGGGAGCCTTTTCATGTGGATGCAAAAGCAAGACAAGAACAAAGAGCTGCATCCAGGTCAATGAATGAAGCACCACTGTATCCCCCTCTGCACTGGCTGTATGATGGTCTCTCTTCTGCTGATGTGAATTGCTCCCTGCTCTCTTGAATGGACATGCTGCAGCTCTCATGAAGACTAAAACCTGATTTACAAGCAGCCTCCTGTGTCCAGAGGGATAAGGTGACAACATGAGGCAAGTCAGAGTATGGCATTTGCTTGTCACCAGGACAGATTTGTTGGCTGCTGTGTTGTCCCTGCTTTATCTCAGAGTGGCAGCTGCTCTGTGTTCTGACAGAGGTTTGGATGAGGCAATCTTTGGCACAGACCTCTCGACACTGCAGACCTGAAGTGCTCCCACTGCCAAGAAGTACTGGATGTCTGAGCACACCTTGCTGCTGTTCTGCTGCCCCCTCTGCTGACACCCATCTGAATTACTTGGCTTCCAAAATTGCCACTCTGCATTGCAGCTTGTGAAGATGATGATGCTAGAAAACCAGGGGAAACAAGAAAGAAAGACAAAAGAAAAAATTACAAGGGAGAAGCAAAAGATTGCAAGGAAGAATGGCCTGAGGCTTTACTGGATTGATAACCTGATGGCATTTCTAATGATGGTGGGGAAGAAGTTCAGCAAGGGAGTGGCTCAGTCAGACTTTGAGTAAAGAGAACTGACTGGGGAAAGCAAAGCTTTTCATAATTAAAATTAAGTTTTCTACCGAAGACAGAGTTGGAGGAATTTCCTTGTGCAAGGACATTTCCAGAGCTCAGCCAGTTTCCCAACACTTTGTCTGATGAGTCAAAATGAAGTAAATCACATTTGATAAAACAACCCCCAAAACACAGTACATTCGGGGCACTGTTTACGTTAACAGTGAAGCAATTAATAGCTTGCACCAGAAACAATTGACCACAACCGAAAACATTCCTGTACTGTTTTAGTCACTACTTCCCCAAACCTCAGCACTTCCTCCTGGTGTGCCATGCCTGCTCACAGGCTAGAGGCACAGCCCAGCCATGATGCATCTCTTCAAATACTTTCCCCCAGTTCCCCCAGAAAAACTGCAGCAGCCATCACTTCTCGAGCTGATCCTGCAGTGACTGCAGTTCGGACAGCCCTGGACTGCAGCAGGTCTGTGCCACCAGGCGAAATCCATCTCCTGGCAGACAGAGTCAGTGCATGCTTTCCTCTCAATAGGCTTTTCAGAGAAGAAATCCTTTCCATTGGCCACCCCTGTGAGCACAGCTGTTCCTTTCAAAGGTTTGGGCTGAAATACCACTGGCTGAAACATTCAGTCTGAGCCCAGAAATTCTTAAGATCCTGCTAGACCTGGCTTGGTCTCACACTCCCACATCTTTTTCTCTAGCATTTTGCTCATTTGTTTATATTGAAGATTCACTGTTGTTACAAGAGGCATCTCGAAGTGCTTTATCACTTTGCAGAAGACATCTGCACATTTCCATCTGCCACACCACGTCGCTTGTACACACATATTTCAGCACCAGAGTACAAGCAAGCAGGTGGCCAGCAGCAGCAAGTCCACCCAGATAAGGGGTTCTTTAGCAGAAAGTCAGCTGTAGCCCACATTCCCCAACAGGGGGTAACATCAGGGGCTCTGTGTGTGACGTATTGGTGAGCTGAGACAAAATCTTAATATTCCAGTTCCTGAGCCGTTGCACAACATCTCCGGCCATCTGTCCTTTGGCAAGACCTTGTGGTAAGTGCAGTGAGGGCAAACAATACTTTGTGCAATAAGGGTTGGCATGCTCTTCCCAAAACTTCCCCAGCTCCTAGATTGCACTATGCTTATCCCAAGACAGCTCCAGTCATTCAGGCCACCTGTCCTGTTCAACTCACCTGGCAGAGGCATATTCTTCTTTACTGATATTTTGCTCAAACTACATTAAACAACCACTGTTTTGTCTTTCAAGGAAAATCAAGTTTGTGAGCTGGGGATTGTGGCCAGCTCCTTCCCACAAATTGAAGAGCAGAAAACTGAAAGGCAAGAAGCTGAAGGCAGTAATACAATTAGGAGATGTTAACACCAGTAAACAGCTCTATATAAAGGTGAAATAATCCAGAAAAATGGTCTCCTTGGACCCTTTCCCTTTTCAAAATATTCCTTACTTCAAACAGACTACATTTGTGGATGGTAAGGAAATTCAGGCTAGTTAATCATGGATGACATGAAGAATCCACTCAGGACATAGAATTAAAAAATACATTTCCTTCTTCAAAACTGTCCAACCTATCCCCTCCCAAAAAGGAGCAGCCCCAGGGTGTCTCAGCCCCAGGGAGCACAACACTTTCAAGTTCCCCTGCAAAGGCTTTAAGACTCAGAGACAAAACTCTTGAATGTTGCTGTGTAGTTTAGCCACCACTCCAAGTGACCAGAGCTACTCCTGTATATGTCAGCACCTCTTCTCCAGCAGCTGAGCTGACTGAGGAGCAAAGAGCAAACCTTCAACCCTGATCTTTCAGCAGGTACTTGTGGGGCTGTGCAGTGCAGTGGGATCAAGCAAGCATTTGGAAAACCACCTGGTGTGCTTGCTGAGGCTGCTCCTTCACTGGGCAAGAGGCAGCCAAGCACAAAGGATGGGGGCAATGCAAAGCACTTGGACCTGGTGCTCTGCAGCAGCCTTTCTGTCTTGGAAGACGTAGCCAAAGCCCTGTGAAGTCATGGCTGTGTGAAATGCAGCAAGCACTTTGTGAACTGCTCCTGAGCTTTGTGTCACTTCTTGACTAACTCTGCCCTAACCAGGACCCTGCACCACCAAGCTTCCTGTTCAGCTCTGGATGCCAGAGCTCACTGGAAGTGTAGACCCCAGCTCTAAGTATGTGTTTCCATCTCAATCAGAATTGAAACCTGAATTATTTCAGAGTAATGTCTGTGTTTTGTTCCTTTTTGTCACAAACTACCTCTTCTTTTCCTGAAACAAAAAGCAATTCTCCCTTACTTTGGAACTTCCCACATTACCAAAAAAGCCAAAATCTGGCTGAGCCCTACACAAGATGCTGCCACCCATGGTGTATAAAATTGTCAGTAGCAGTCTGTGGTTGATGTGAGCTAAGTGAGGTTTGCAGAAAGATGTTTTTAAAGACCAGATATGACACAGAAAGAAAAACAAGATGCTTGAAGAGCTTATCTGCTGGTAGAGGAGGCTCAGCAAGTCTCTCTCCTTCAGGTTTTCTTCTATGACTGAGATATCAAACATCTCAGTTCCACCCACCCCATTGTCGCTTTTCCCACCAATGTCTCTTGTTCTACCAAAAGATGCAACCTGTTGCTGCAGATAAAGTCTGGCTGACTTAGACATGAGGAAGAAATTCTTCACTATGAGGATGTGGAGGCACTGAAACAGGTTGTCCAGAGAAGCTTTGGATGCCCCATCCCTGGTAGTGTTCAGGGCCAGCCTGGATGAGGCTGTGAGCAACATGGTCTCGTGGAAGGTGTCCCTACCCATGGCAGGGGATTGAAACTAGATGGTCTTTAAGGTCATTTCCACTGCAAATCATTCTATGGTTCTATGACTAAAGGTATAACAGAGTTCCCAAGAGCACATGCACGTTGTGGGAAGCACCCTAAGATCTGGAATGGTTACTGGGATGTTAGCTTTGGTAAGCATCCTGCTCATGCCCTTCAGCAGCAGCACTGCGCTTCTCTAACCAGGTTAAGGGGTGTGTCTGTTTAAGTTCGACTGCATTTTTATAGCTATTATTGGGTTTTTTAGATCTGTAAATAAAGCTGTAGAGATTTGTCTGGGTTTTGCCTTAGGATCGACAGAGTTGGCACGAGTTCCTAGCGTGTTTTTCCTGCAGTGACTGCAGGGGAAGAAGGGCGCGGGCTGCGTGCAGTGGTCGTGGTTAGCTATAGGTGGCACACTTCAATAGGGTAACCCCTGCCTTCCCTCGGCAGCCCGAGATCCCTCCTAAGGGACCTGGCAGACACAGCTCTCCTCCAGAAGGAGGATTAGATAAACATCTACTCTTCAGCAGGCACATACATCCACACCTACATCAGCTGCTGATAAGCAGAGCTGCTGGAAAGCAGGATTTGATGAGGTCTTGCAGGTGGCTGTAGGTGACTCCAGGTCCCTTGTGCTGTTTGCAGGGCACTGGGGTGCTGGTGGTGTCCTGTCCAGTAATGCTGTTAGGAAAAGATCTTTCTTTTGTCTCCCTGTCCACTCCTCTACTCCTCTTAGTCACTCTCGGTGAGCCTCCGCATCCAGTCTGGAACTCCATCACAGCAGCCTGGAGCCAGTTGCTGCCTCACCTTCTCCCTCCCTGCTGCCTTCTAACCACGTGGCTGGGATGTTTCTGGGACCTGTGGTTTTCCCCAGGTGGCCAAGTCTCTTCTGGAAAGCACATGAGTGGCTCTAAGCACTGTCTCCATATGCATGAGTAATTTATATTTCAGTTTGTGAAGCCAGACTAAAACCTCAGCAGCAATAGTGTATTTTCAGATACACTGGAAATGAAAATATTTGAGGTTTGTTCTTAGTGAAAAAGTAAGAAAAACATCCATCTGTTTGGGAATATTTCATGGGGGGAGGCAGAAGGGCGTTCTAATTACCTAGCAGTTTTCTTGTTTCTCGAAGTGCAAGCAACATTTTCAAGAAAAACCACAAGAGCAGAACATGAAGAAGGGCAAACCTTGCATTTAGAAGATGGAGTCTTGGATGCCAACTTCTCACAACATTTCCTTTTTTTTTCCTATTTATTATTTTTATTTTCCAGCTGCAGCTGTTTGCTAAATGCTCCCCACTTCCCAAAGGCTGCTGGAAATGACTGAGGCGTGCACAGGGCTGACAGGGCACAGCTGTGGCTGGGCAGTGGCAGATGCTGCTGACTCAGGCTGGGTGCTGCCCCATCATCTCTGCCTGGGCTGGCACCCTTCCAGGGCAGGGACCCCTTCTTAGAGCAGGTGAACACCACCCTGGCCCATGGGAGGTGCGAGGTGCCCTTGCTCCAGCACCGGGCCATGCACCCTTGAGCCTCACTGTCCCAGTGTCCTGCTTCTCCCTGAGCAGGAGGAATGCCAAAGTGTTTCCAAAGACAAGGAGTCTCAAATGAGAGGCACCACCTGCCCGAGTCTGATGGACAAAAATGCTATGTTTTTGCTTGAATTTTAAATAGGAATACCACATGTTTTTTCATCACAGCTTCCCCACCAACCGCCACTTTCACACTTTGTCTGATAAAAATCACATAATGTGATAACATGGTAATTAGGTTTCAATTGCCCATTTCTCAAAGACACCCTGACACTTTGTCCTATCTTGGCTTCAATCTGGGTGTATCCACGCTGCTGATTAACACTAAAACTCTTAAAATACTCTTAAATTATTCTTAAAATAAAAAATTGAATTATTCTTAAAACAGTCTTTAAAATTATTAAGCATATTCTTAAATTATTCTTAAAAATGGTCTTAAACAGGTCCATAAGGCAGGTGATAGAAGCATACAGAAAACAGCTGAAAGAGACAAAAGAATTATGTCAGAACAGCAACCATTAAGGCTTTTTTTACAACATAAGGACAAGTTCCTTGGCTTCAGTGATATTTCCAAAATAACAAGTGAATAACCCTGCTACAGTCAAATGGAGTTCAAGTGGAGGCATTAGAAAAACAGATGAGACAATTTATATGAACCTCTAGTTACTTCTAGTGGCAGATCTCAATGCAGACAAAACCCTGCTTGAAATTTAGGTGGTTTTGATTCAACCCTTCATCCAGGATTTTTTGAGTCTGCCCCTGGAGGTGTCTGAGCAACAGGGTGTAATTGTGCTCTTTTATGCTGAAAGAGCAATGTTTATCATTTTTTTAATGATGGAAAAGGGAAAAAATTTGCAACCAGGTTTGCATATCCTTATCAGATATAAAGGAAGTTTAGAAATTTAAATATGGGCAAAAAAGATGGGGAAACACTGCTTGTGTCACTGCATACGACAAGTTTGACTGTTCTTGTTTTCCTGGAGTGCTCTACAGCCTAGTGTGGAGATTATCTGATACCTGGCAAATGAAATATGACTAATTGTGGAAGTGGTTTTCCTGAGTGTAGGGTGATTTATTTAATATCTCTCTACCTTAAATGGCAAAGGAACACTTTGAAGAAAATACAGTTGTTAAAGTTCTGAGTTTATTTCCACTTTAGGGTTGAGGAAAGCTTTGACCCTAGGGACTCTCCTACTAAAACCAGACTTCTCAATCTCAGTATAGCTGAGGCAGAGAGTGAACAAACTTGAAAAACTCCTTAAAATGACGGCAGGTTTACATCTCCTGCTACAAAGAGCCAGCCAAAAATAAAGCTAAAGTTTTCTGAAGAAAACACCACCAAAATAGCTTCTGCAACACTTCTTCAAAGTCTCCAGGTGAGGTTTTAGCTGCTCCAGCTCTTGGGGGCTTTCACATTCCATCAGAGGAGAATGGATGGAGCATTACCTGTGTGAGACTGGTCTTGGCCAACCCTAGGGCAGGTTTTACATGCCTTGGTGGGATGAAATGTGTGCTCACACCTCTGATACAGCTGTGCAAAGATCAGGTGGCACAGCTTAACCTGGTGAGGAAAGTGGGTTTAAGACTAGTGCCTGGCTTTGCCAGCAATGGCTGAGCACCCCACTTTGTTGCTTTGCCACAGGGGGCCAGAGGGAGGCATTTGAGCTGCTGGGAAAAGAAGTTATGGAGCTTTGTTTGACCATAAAAAGAATTGATGTTCATAAGCTGATCTAGCTAAAGCACTGCAAAACCATGCAAGTGAAACCTCATTTTAAGTCTAATTCTATCTATTTATGCATTTCTGTACCAGCTTTGTGCCTTCCTCCCATCAAAGCAAGCTAGATTAACATAAACCACATTTATGTCAGCTTCTGTGTAACCCTTTGTATTCAGGTTTCTCTAAAACCTGCTTTTAAACTGTCTTGAAGACAAAACACCATACTCATCTTTTCTAAAAACTTAGTCAAAGCATCACCACGTGTTCCTGGAGCAGGGACTGGCACGTTTCTGTTTACTGCCTGCACTTCTACCAAAGCCAATATGAAACACCACTGGAGCACCTCAGCCAGTGCTTTGTGCAGTAGCCCTGCTGTGGTCAGTGGAACTGCACTTGTGGGACTAAATTTGGCCCTGTGGATCTCTGTCCTGCTGAGCTGCATTGGGAAAAATGAACAGGGAAGAGAAATATGCAAGGGTGAACTGACATTCTGCTGTGGAATTGGAGCCATCATAATGATTAAAAATATATATTCTTAATTTTACTTTTGAAAAATTAAAACCAGGCAGGAAAAATCTGGCCCTTCATGCATCTTCCTCTTCCCAGTTCTCCCTGTGCAACTTTAGCTCCAGCCCTCTTTTCCCCACAAGTTGTTTTGCAACCTCTGTTCCTTGTTGCACTTTGTGTCCAGAACACAAACAGCCCCATGAGAACAATCAGGGTCTAATGCATGATGGTGAACATTCAGGATATTTAAATAGGGTGGGTTTTGGAGTCAGGACCTCAGGCAAGATGTGGTTCCCAATCCAGCTACATTACCTCAGAAAACTAGTTTTGTTGGCTCTCTGGAAAACTCTCAAAAAGAAGAGTAATACTAGAGCACAAGTTTTGCTGTAGTTGACCCAGGTAGTCCCATCTCTTCCTTCTTTAGCTAATTTGGACCACAAGGATCACAGCTGGAGCTCCCATGTCCTACTGATAGAGGTGCGAGCTAAAACTGTCCCCAGAAGGTGAAACTCCTGCAAAAATTTCCCTAATTCATCTCTTTCTAAGACACCTCAGCTTATTTTTTAACTTTTTTTTTTTTGAGAAAATAGCATGTCTTAAGGGTGTCAAAAAAAACCACAGCAGAATGAGCAGCTGAGAGTGAGGTGCAAGGCGGGAAGACAAAGAATTTGGGCCAAGGTGGATGGGGGGAGTTTGGCCTGCTTACAGGATTGTCTGTGACCTGGCTCAGATTCCCTGTTCTCTGATGAGCAGGTCTGACTGTCACAGTACTTTTGGGAAGTGACAAGAGCTGGTAGCAGAGCAGAAGATGTGTGGGAGTCCTGCCACCAGCTCTGCAGAGCCAGACAGCTGCACAGCTGCCATGCCAGAAGTGGAAGCTGGGGCACGCAGCCAAACTGGCTTTGCACAAAAGGGAACCAACCAGGCGCTTGGGGGCCGGATCCTGCTCTCTGTTTAAGCAGGTAAAGTTAAGGGTTATCTAGGACATCTCATACCCAGCTGGCAATGCAGGCTGCAGAGCTTGGTTCCTTGGGTCAGTGTGGTGCAGCAGAAGAGGAAGAGGCACTGGAGCATCTGAGGACACAAAAAAAGAAAGATAGGCTCAAGTGTGGCAAGATGTTCATCCTCATTGCCTGCTGTCTCCTCAGTGCTGCACTGACCATCCTGCCCTGTCCCTGGCTGCCTGTGGCCTCCCTAGATCTCCCCTCAGCCTGCCATGGGCTTGTGCTCTGTTGCTGAACCCCTGCTAGCCAAGGCAGGCAAGCAGCTCTATGCAGGAGTGAGGGGCTGGCACAGGAATGGCTGCACTCGATGGACTCATCCCATGCTGAGGAGACATCCCTTGCTGGAGGGCTGCGTGCAGCAAAGGCACCACCAGGCTGCATTTTGCCATGGGCTGGTGACCCCCAGAACAGGTGCCTGTATCCCTCCTTTGGCTCTTCCCTGAGTGCCTTTATGTCCCTTGCCTTCCTCTGCTCCAGGCTGCCCCTGATATCCCCTGGTGATGTCCAGTAGAGATGAAAGGACTACTCAGAGAAGTAGATGGGACATGGGAAATGAGGCTGTGTGAGTGTAGAAACACCTAACATGGGGTTTTCTAGGGAAAAACTGAAACTGGGAGCTCACACCGTGCTTCCTACTCCGGCATTGCTCCAGCATGGAGCATTTTCTCCATTTTAATCGTGTACCGTGAAATCTGAAGGCACTCTAGGACCACATTCACAATTAGAGACAGGGAAGCTGGGGAACAGCTGCAGCAGCCAGGGAGACAAGAGCTCGCACATACTCAAACATACAGAAACACTCTTTCCAGAAAACTGGACTGTATCTGACTATTTGCTTGGGGGGGGGAATCTCAATGCCCAGAGGCAGCCAGTGCTGTCCCCATGCCAGCTTCCAGCTCCATCTGGGCATCCCTGCAGCCTCAGGAGCCAGCAGCTGCTGAGCACACTGCAGCTCTGAAAGCTGCTCCCTCAGGGGCTCCTGCACGGGTCCTGCTGCTGTCGGCCGAGGAGGAGGAGGAGGACGCTGAAGCAAAGCCTAGCTGAGAGGTAGGTAATGCTCAAAGGCATTTGCTTTACCTACCGAGCCCTGAGGAAAACTTTCCCAAACCCTGGCAATTTGCTACAAGGGGAATGACCAGGGGTAGTATTTTATCTTTAGGACAGCCTGTTATTTTCTTTCTGATGCTCATCTGTTGTTTTTTAGACTCCAGGAAGCTTAATTGCTGCTCCTGCAGCTGCTTTGCACTGTCTTGGAAGAGGCTATGTTGAAAGTTAGTCAGTCCTTATACCCTGGCTGGTCCCTGTATTTTTGCCCCCATGGCTCTGGATGACCCTGTGCATCTGTGAGCTCTGCAGCCCTTCTCACCTTTGATAATCCAGTGATTGTGCTGGAGATGAGAGAGGATGTGAAACACAAGCATGCTGGGGATGTTTTCAGCTCAGGAGCTGTGTGTTCTCACTCTGGTGATGACAAAAGGGCTGATCCTTTCTCTCCTGTGTAGTTCTCTGAAAACACTTCAAATGAAGTGTAAGACCTGTGTGTCCCTCACTGCCAGCAGAGTTGGCTGCTTTTTGTGACAGCAGGATTTTCTCTCTGCATGCAGCAATTCCCTGCCCTCTGCTCTCACACCACAGGTAAACCTCTTCCTTTCAGTGCCCCGTGCACTCTGTGGCCGCAAAGGAGCCTGAGTGGGATGTCAGGCAGCAGTAGGAAGCAGCTGCTTGCCCAGCTGCCTCTCTTCCCCCCAGCCTGTGGCTCAGCCTTGCTCTGCACAGTGAGCCAGTCACCCTGCTGATGCTGCTGAAAACTTTTTGTTTCCTGGAAGACTGGATGCCCTTGCTTTTTGAATAAGATCAATTTTCAGCCAGAGCAGGCAGAGGTCCCTGCTGTGGCCCTTGTAATGCTTCAGGACAGCACAGCCATGCTGAAGCTGGATCTGTGCTAACTGGAGTTATGGCTGTTTTGCTACACCAACCTCTCTGAATCCTTTCCAGGTTCCTTCATTATTTTTGTACTGGTTGTGTGAATTTTTTTCCCAATGAGTTTCTTGGAGGACAGTGGAGCACCCTTGGGATCAACAGGATGGAGGGTGCTGAACGCTACTTTTGATAGGGTTGTGTAACACCTGAAGGGCATTTGTGTGATCTTGTTGGCCCCTAGCACCTTGAGACAGACCATAGCTTAGGATTCTAGACATAAGATTAACTTAAACTCAACTTTGTGTTAAAAGCAAGACTGGATGTCAGACTTGCAGATATTCCCAGGGCTGAGTTTTTAACATCCCCAGTGATTTAATTACGCTTTTTTGTCACAGGTTTCTAGAGAGTCTTGAGAACAATGTGTAGTTTTCCTGTGCACTCACTCCCTTCTTTTGTGCAAAGAGGCCAAAGAGGTGTGTTTTATACCAAGCTAAACAGCGAGAGCATAAATGAAACCATGATGGGAGCACACTCACACTATTGAATAGTATGCCTTGCTGGGAAGTATATTAACCTTCCTTGGTTTATGTGGTCAGCTGCTGTTTGATGTCTTATCACAATATCTACTCACATTTCAAAGAGCAAAGAAAACCCCAAAATGTTGTGAATCTTTTTTTTTATATATATATAATGTGATTTCCCTTTACTGCCTTGGACTGTGGATTTATTTTATTATGTTACAGAGAAGAATTTCTGGTTTAAATTTGCCTTTGATTTTCCAAGTTGAAATGAACCATAGCAGAGACAAATGAGGGTTGGTTTATTCCATCTTCAGACCCATTTTACTGATAAAAGTCCTAAATAGTCAAAAAGACAAGCTTACTTTATCCCAGCTTATGGCAACTATCTTTGACAAAGTGAGGTGCAAAGATTTCCCAGTGCTGACTGCCCCCACCTACACACTGGGCTATTCCTCAGAGAAAACTGAGACTGGGAAGAGTTTTCCAAGTTGGGAATTGCTCACTTTGCACATATTTGATACAATAAAGGTAAAGCAAGCAGACATAATTTTGAATTAAGGAAACATTAACATCCAAACCTTTTTTTTTGTTTTGTTTTGAACATTATTTGTGATTAATTCAAGAGCTTTCCTTTTCTTCAAAGAATGCCTAAAGCACTGTGACTCAGCACTTGACTGTGGGTTACCTCAGATGTCCTTTGTTCTGTCCAAGAAATATGGACATATTACCATTTTTCTTGTCTATGAATTAGGTCTGGTCTTGAGTTAGGTCCTGCTCAGAAAGACTCTCAAAAGGTTAATGAAACTTTTGACCTTTTACTCTCCTGCCTACCAGTTTACAAGGTAGGAAGTCTTGAATTGTTGGTCTTTGGAATTATTTGAGCTTATCAGAAAAGAGTCAGCAGAAAAAAAGTGTATGTTGTAAAAGGAAAAAGAGAATTTAACTATGCAGTGGAAAAGTTAATCTGCTTTACCCACTCATTTGAAACCCACAACAGAAAAAAAATAAAGCTGCAGTTTAATATTGAGAAGGAAACCTGACCCACACATCTGCATACCAGAAAGTGACTCGTCCTTGTCTTATTCAACCCAGCTTCTTGCTTGGTTTGTTATTTTTTTAACATTTTAAGCTGTGTCTATTATCTTCATTGAGCTGTGCATGTCTTTCCCCAGCGCACAGGAGAGGAGGATGGTGTAGGTAGTGGGAATCTGTTTTAGCCTGTCTAGCTTAAGGGATCTTCCTCACTGCTGTGGTGAAGTGAGGGTAAGAAGGTGAATGCAAAGAGCAAACTCCTTTCTGTCAGTGCATGATCAGCCAAAGTCATATCTGCAGTCCCAGGCTGCTGCTGGCAAACCTTGGTGTGCCTCCCTGTAAGCAGCAGGGGCTTGATTATTTGCTGCTTCTCTCCAGCAGCACCATGCAAGATCAGGAGAGAGTTTAAACGTGGTGAGCACTGATCCCTGCAGGTTTTGTACCTGCACTGCCGCCTTCAGCTTAAGACAAGACACGGGTATCTGATGAGCAGTAGAACAGTCTACCCTGCTTGCTCATGATGTGCCTGGACCCTGAGTGCAAGGGCCTTCCCTCTCCCCCAAAATGTCCTGGCTCCTGGTTCCAGCACAGCAGCTGTGCTTGTTCTGCTTGTTTGCAGTGGTGTGGATGGTGGACACGCCTGGTGTGGACAGCAGGGTGGGTCTTTGCTGTGGAAAATGAGCTCCCAAGAGCCTGGTGCCACACCTCACTAGAGACCTATGCCCCTGGATGTCTCCACCAGAAAGGTTTGAAATTCTCTCTCTGTTCAACCCCTGCCCCGGGTTGAACACAGCACAAAAGTGTGTAAATGTCTGCATTCTGCATTGTCAAACTCCTTTAGCCTTATATTTATCGTTGTGAGCTTGGCCCTTACACTCCCAGCTTTAGCCAAAGACATTCTGATGCCTTCATTTGCCAGGCCCTTTGACTCATCACCTCCCATGGAGAGGGTTGAGCGTACCTTGAGGTTTTCAGCTCTTGGTATCTTGCACGTTTCCTGCAAGAGGTGGCAGAAAAATGTTTCCTGAGATGAAATAAGCGAAAAAGAGTAGCTATGAAAATCAGACCAAAAGAACCTAAAAAACCTAAGAAAGATAGTAAAGCTGTTCATCAGCTTCCTGTTTACCAGCGGCGTTTGGTGGCGTTGCCAAGCTCTCCTCACACCTCTGCTCACACTGCAGCAGTGTAGGTGTGTGTTACCCCAACAAAGCCTTTTTCTGTGCCCCTGGCAAGGGCAGAGTCCTGAAGCACACAGGACAATGCCACACAGATGCCTGCTCTGACATTGTAGCCACTGTGGTCAGGATGAGAAATGCCAGATGCCCAAATTTCAGTGCATGATGCTCTTGTGCTGAGAACAGCCTGCCAGTGGTAGTGTACAGGCTTGAATCCAGGGTCCCTGAGTCATCAGCCCAGTTTTAAACTACACAGACTTTCCTGTTTTAAGAGCATAATTTCATGGGTTTCACCTTTTTTCCTTTAAAAATCTGATAATCCTCAGGAGTTTCTTCCAAAGGAGGCTCCTGTAGTGAAAATGGAGTCAGACATGGGCCCTGGTACCCACATGGGGAGGTTCCCACCCTGAGGCCTCCTGGTTCCTCACAGCCACTGGGCTGGCATGGTCTGAGGCCACTTGAGAGGCAGAAATGGTGCAGCCACTTGTGCTTTTCAGTGGTCTCTGACAGGCACTGCCTGGCCCAGTGCCAGGACCAGAGCTGTGCCTTGGCTGGGCTGTGCAGGGTGGGGTGCTGGGTGCTACTGGTGCAGGGCCACCCAGCAGTGCTGGTGGTGGCCAGTGGTCACCTTTGCTGTGAGCCAGTGTGGCCAGTGCCAAGGTGTGGTGGTGAGCTCTGGGCAGCCAGCCAGCACAGCAACCCTTGATAATCTGGTGGGGAGCCATCAGCTTCTGCCAGAGAGGGGATTATGTGCCAGTCAGTGCAATTGCAGTTGCTGGGAAGCACTAGAAGAAATAAGCAGGCAGCAGGAAAATAAAAGGAGCAGGAGCTGATACAGATTTGCCAAGAGGCAGCTCTGTCAAATCAGACTCACTTACAGGCCTGTGCCACCTGGCAAAGCAGTGTTGTCCCATACCTCAGAGCTAGCAAACTCTCTGAGCACCTCCAACAGACTTCATGTGAGTGCCTAAGTGCTCAGACAAACTCCTGGGTGGGGGGGTTGCCACTGGACAGGAGAGCTGCCCAGGAGGATCCTGCATCCAGGGCTGCACCCTGCTCTTGCACAAACCAGCAGTTGCTGCATTCTGCTGCTTTGCATGATTTTGCTATTTTTACACATGCCATCATATTGAGAAGGGATACAAATGTGCTGGGGGACATGACTGCTTAAACTGACCTTGAGAGATTGAAAAAGCCTTGCAGCAGTGGGCTGCAGTGCACTGAGGAGAAGTTTCCCCTTCTCCCCATGGGCAGGCTCAGCTGAGGCCACAAACACCAGATGGAGAAGACAGCAATTCTGGAGAAAGCATCTGGGGGCTGACATTCAGCACAAAAGAAGTGTGAATCACCAGTGCTGAGCAATTGCAACAGAAAACAGCTACCCCAGGCAGGTGACTCCTCCAGTCTGCTTTGCCAGTTTTGGGCACTGCAATGCAACAAATATATTAAGAAGAACTGGGCAGTCACCAAAGAAGAACAACATCTACCATTAACAATTTCGAAAGCATGACCTCAAAAGAAAAAATATTAATTGTGTTAAGATTGAAGGAAAATATTATCCTATAATATTTTAAAATAGAAGTAATTGTTCCTCCATGGCTAAGGTAAATAACTGCCTCAAATTATACCAGGAAAGTTTTGGATTAAGACAAATTTACTAGGGGTGAATCTGGGGAAGCACTAGGATGGGTCATTAGGAGAAGCTGAGGGAAAAGCGGAGGCTGTAGGAGCAGGTGGAACAACTTCATAGCAAGAGTAACAGTGGGACACTGCCCCTGCCTTCAAGACAGGGGACAGATTCCATGATCTCCCAGTCCCATGCAGCCCTGCCTTCTGTGATTTCTCTGTTCCAATCGATTCTTGCTTGCAGCCTTGTCTGCTCCCCACCCTCTGCCAAAGCACCATCAGATGCAAATCTGAGAGGTGCCTGTGCCCTGGTGAACCGAAGGTTTGGGACAGCAAAGGTTTAAAAACCTAAGTGCTCCAGGGTGAGAAAAAAAGGCATCAAGTAAGGGACAGATGGAGAAGATCTTTGTTTCCAAAGACTCCATAGGCAAGAGATGTATTTGTTTACTCCTTTGTGTCCCACAATTACCCTGTCGAAAGGCATGGGTGAGAAAATCCCACTCACTGCTGACACTGCCATGAATGAGTTACTGTGCTGGGAGTTTTGCAACGCACTGATTTCTGCTTGGCTGAAACCAAACCATTGTGCAAGGCTGCAGCTGTCAAGGCCATAATCCTTGTGGCTTTGGTGTCAGCAGTGAAAAGCAGAATGTGGAGCAGAGAGAGCTGGACCAGGCCTCACCAAACACCTCCAGCTGCTTCTCCCACACAAACTCAGCACCAGTTTTTGGAGGATTCTCTGGCTTACAGCCTTTTTTATTGCACTGAGCATCTGCTGCAGGAGAGAGAGCCAGAAGGATGCCAAATAGGTTTTTCCAGTGCACATTTGTACATGTCTGCATATGCAAGCACTTTGTTACGGTAATACAAATCCACATTTTAGTGGAGGGTGTCCATTTTTTGCTGATCAAGCTGAAAAGAAAAATAAAAATTTCTGCCTGCTATCAGCAGAACAGACACATCTTGGTTCTACTGGAAAGTTTTTGAAGCTTTGAAGTCTGCTTGTTTTTGAGGAAGAAGGGTTAGAAGAAGAGGTTATTTATAAAAAAATTTGCTATATTTGAAAATGACACATTTTAAAATGAAAAATGGCAATGTGTCTGGGACTTCTCAGAATAAAGTATTGTAATTGTTCTTTTTTCCCCCTTGATTTGTAGGGGAGAAATCATCCCTCCAGACTACTAGACACTTTCAGAGATATTTTAGTCAACAAAAATATACTTTTTTGATGTCAAAAGACCCCATCACTCAGAATCTTACCTGGTAACAAAGTCTCCCCCCTCCCCCCCCTTTGTACATGGGCATACAAATATGTTATTCTCTTTGGGGAAAGGAAGTGAAGCATTCTGCCATATGTCTTATTTTTACCTCTACACTGGCACTGCTCTGAGGAAATGAATTTTTGTTAAGATAATGTGGTCCTGCTAAGATGGTGTGTTGATAGCTGATGCTGATAGGCCCAGACATTGTGAAAATAACTAAAGCAGGCAAGAATTCCTCAAAAGATAGCTCCTGTGTAGCGTTTCCTCTTGTACCTCACAGGTGACTGCCAGTCCTGGGCATCCAGGGCTCAGTGTCCCCCTTGCCCATCCCTGCTGCCCTAAGGAAGAAGGGTGCAAGAGATTCACTGAGGGTGCTGCAGCTGGGGAAGGGCAGTTGCTGGTCCACACAAGCAGCAGAGACACTTAAGAGAGGTTTATTGGGACAGAGAGATGGCCAGGAGGAGGAATCTGGGGTGGGACACTCATCAAAACTCTACTTGCCAAGCTGCTCCCACGCTGCCGAGGTCATGCTCACCCAGACCTCCACTGCTACCTTCTCCTGCAAAACTGAGCTGTTCTCATTGTTTTCCTCACCAACAATAATGACTGCTGGTATTTTGCAAGGCATTTCAGCTGAACAACCCAGCATCTCTGAACATCCCATAATCCCCATTGCAGTTAATCCTGTTTGTTTTCCTCTGCTGGCCTAACTCATCTCTTCCCTCTTCCAATATGACACAGTGAGCCCTGAGATGTAAAGTGAGAGCAGATCTGAAAGGGAAAGGCCTCCTTTTGACTAAGAAGCTTCTTTTATTTTGCTGTTGAGCAAAGGCAGAGGAAAGTGATCTTCTTGGATAACAGCACCTGACTTGGCTGGTTACCACAGCTCTGAGATAGGTGGAAGCTGAGCATCACATTGAGGTAAATGTGTCCTCCACTTTCCAGATAGGTGCTGTGGTAGCAAGCAGATCCAGGAAATATTAGGCTTTTCTTGGAAAATAGAGTGAGAGAGGTAGGCTCTCTCACTCTGCTTTTATTCCCATATTTTCCTAGTGGCTGCTACCCCAACACCAGAGCCTGAGCTGTGGTGTCAGAAAGGTGCCATCCTTCGCAGATGTCTTAACAACAAGAGCCATACCAGGGCTTGTGGCCAGCACTCCTGAGGCCAAAGCAAGCTCTTGCTGCTGGTGTCTTCTGTGGCAGCTACAGCTCCTCTCTGTGTTCAAACTCAATTCACCCAGACCACCTGCAGGAAGAAGGAGAGGTTCCTACAAGAGCAGGCACAGGGGTTCTGCAGCAGCTAAGCTGACCCTGTCCCCAGGCTGAGGGGCTGCAGTGATGGCACAGGGCAAGGAAACCCTCTAGGACTGATGTCAGAGGCTGAGCTGGTGTGCATGGGGTGTCTCCACTGCCAGAGAACGTTTCTGGCTGAAGGAGCTGGAGATGTGGCCATGCTCTTTATCTCACAGCAAGACTCCTTTTGGTGGCAGCATTTGCCACAGTCTTTCCATGTAACATAGGGCTTCAGTGCAGCAGCACTTCCCTGACCTTGGGGCTCTCAGTAGTTTGGAGGAGTGGAAATCTGCATTTGCTGATCACTTTTGGGCTGACAGAAGGTAAAACAACAGAAACTGCAACTCTGAGGGTAAATAAAGGCACGGCTGTGGTGGCAGCTAAAGGGGAAGCACGAGCAGTGGGATGCACAAACACTGGAGGCTCCCCAGCCCTGCCATCTGTCTGGGGCTGTGGTGGCTGCTGCAGGCTGACCCTGACAGCCACTGCCAAAACAGGAGAAGACAAAACAGAAAGCTCTTCATACAGCAGTATTTTTGCTATGCTTTTAAACTTGAATGGAGCCTGCCTGCACCAGCCTTTTCACAAAGAGGTGATGCTCTTCCCTCCTGTAGCTCACAGTCCTGAGTGGGTGCATGGACACAAACTGGCCATAGGCTGGAGCACCAGAGATATCCACAGCCAGTTGCTGTAAGGTATTTCTTCCTCACAGGAAATCCCACAGGAATATGGAGAGGATGGCTAGCCCTGGAATTAGGGACCAGCTAAAGTTGAGGGACACTGCAGGGCAGCAGCCAGGGCTGCTGGAGAAGGAAGCTCTGGGGTGGATTTTGGATATGCTCTTAACAAATAGATTTGAGACCTTCTTGCTGCTCAGCTCCCACCCAGCACCTTGGGGACATCCCGAGGCCCTGGGAGGGATTGCCTGGTGCCTGCTGTCCTATCCCTGGCTATGAGAGCCCCCAGGTCACAAGGACCATTTCACAGCTTGCTTTACAACTCTGAGCCCTTGCACTGCTCCTCCTGCCACCTTGCAGCCTCTCAGCACCTCTCACAGTTTAACACTTTTGAGTGCAGATGACCTTTAAGTTCTGTGTTCCTGTCTTACCACCTCTCGCTGGTTTACCACAATTTCTTTGTTATCTTTCTCAAATGACTTACAAAGGGCTCTGTGCTGGCTTGGTTGAAAGTTCAGGTTTGACTGCATGGCTCCTTTGTAACTCAGGGCTTGGAATTACTACTCAAAGTAATGAAAAAGTGTCAGGAAAGACACAAGTCATTACAGCCTGGCTCATAGCTGATATGAAGAAATTTGGAAATGTGTACCTCTCCTCCTCCCTCCACCAGATATCTTCCTTTGAGCTTTCAAGGGAAGTTCAGCACACCTGCATCTTGCAGCACCCCAGGTCTGTGAACATGCTGGTGGTTATTTATCTCTACTGCCCCTCAGCCCAGCAGGGCTCTGTGTGCCCGTGCTCCTCTTGGGTTACCTGTGGGAGAGCCAGCAGGGCTCAGCATGGGGAGAAGAATAAAATCTGTCTGTGGGTCTTCCCTGTCTCCCAACACAGGCATCTCCTATTGGTTTTCATCATCATAATTATCTCCATTTCAGCCAACATCATTATTATAGTCTCTTCAGTTCCCAAGCCACCCCTGTGGGTTTTCCCTCCCATCCACCCTCAAACCTACCAGTCAGGAACATCATTTTTCCTAAACTCATCTCTACTCCATTCCTTTCACTGCTTTTGTCAAATCACATCGCTTTTGTCCTTTCATGAATTCTCCTTCTCTGCTGAGAAAAGCTCAGGTTCTGCCTGTGTGTCAGGAACACCAACCACCCAGAAAGCAGCTGCAGGCACAAAAACCTTTCTGAAAGCCAGGTAGGGCCAGGGACTCACACCTGTATATCACTTCCCAAAACACAGCAGAGCTGCTCTTGGAAATGTTCCATCAGGCTCTAGAATTCTACTGTTTTCTCCAAAACACTGCCAATCACCACAACTTTTTCCTTGCTCTCCTTATTACCAAGCTGTTATCCATATGCCTTGGTCTGCCCAAAGTACAGCAGCCAGCCCAGCCATCCTCCAGCCATATCAGTCACCAGGCACGCTCACTTCTCTCTTACCTTTTGTTCTCTTGATTTCAAGCTCTTTTCCTCAGTCTTTGGGTCATCTGCATCTTCTTGCTTGCTCCAATTTTCTCCAACTCATGCAGCATTTCCCTACTGCCTCTCCCAGCTTCCTGCCTCCCGTTGCCTGACTGTGCAGAATGGTGGCTGGTGAAAGTACACAGCTGGAAGATTTCCCAATTAAAAATATGCATTTTGAATAAACTGAAATATTTTTGCAAGATCATACCTTTTGCAGCAGAAAATACCTCAAGAAAAAAATGCAAGATTTTTTTTTCAATTTTAGAATATGTACTAATTTTTAAAAATTATTTTTAAATATTCTTTTATTGGTTTCATGTCAAACTATTGTTTTGGGTTTTTTTATATGTGTTAATAACTTATCAACCAAACTATGCAAAAAAGCATATGATGGAAGAAGAGGCATCTTCAATTTATTAATGTTTTATTCCTAAGAAATAATGAAAGCTGGCCTTATTGATCTCTAAACAAATATAAATAAACCTAAATAGAATAAAACTACATTATGTTGTACTGTGTGTCTGTAACACCAGGACATAATATTGATATATAATTAATCATGTCATTAGTATCTAGAGAATACAGTAAAATAAAGTATTCTTGCAATGATGTTCAAAAATAAGTTCTGAAAAAAACATGAACAGAATAAGAGGAGCTGGTGTCTCTTGTGTAACGAGACCAACTTGGAGGCAGAGTGATGCCCTGGTCACTTTTACCATTTTGAATACCTCATTTTCTGACTGTGCTACTGACTAGTTCCAGGTCCTTCATTACATTATTCCTTTTTCCCCAGCCTGTTTTCTCACTTTTCTTTTTCTTTCACAGTATTTAGCTTTCCTTCTCTTTCACACCCTCTTTCACTACTCACGTATGCAACAACGATCAGCAGCCTGTAAAGGTACTTTGGGCTGGAGCTGCAGCCAAAGAACATGTGAATAACAGTATTTTGGACCTGCCACATACTTGTTTGGGGGCTCTTGAGTGAACCTCCAGCATTCCCTGTGCTCTTAAAATCAGGAAAATTGTGCCTGTTGAAATGAATGGATAAAAAGCGTATCATTTGTCTGACTTAGAAAGCACCACAATTTACGGTATTCCACTAAATGTAAGTAATTTAAAGCAATTGCATAAAACAAAAATATTTCAAGCCTGTCTGTTTCAATATTAAAAACCCCAAGGTAGCAAAGAAACTGAAGTATCTCCACTAAATAATAACTGCTTAAAAAATTATGGCAAAGTGGTATCAGTAACTGTGAGTTCTTATTTTCTCAAAAAGCTCATAAGTTTTTAATGGGGAGGTATATGAACAGACTGCAGTATACAAGTTGTTACTAGCTGAAGAAAATGAAAAACTAAAATAATGTGACCTGGAACTTATATATCAGCTTCTGTAAAAAGCTGCAAATTTATTGGGATGTCTCCTGTGATGGAGACATCTGACCTTTTAAATTTTTCACTTAAATTAGGAGAGGTGGTGAAGAAGGGGGATTTAGCAAACACATTAAAAGGAGTGCTACCCATTACTGTGTTCAAAAGGAGATATATTTGATTTTTGTTTCACAGAAGGTGCTTGATAGCCCTTTCAAGGTTTTCCTGTTTACCACAGATAAAGAATCTCCTCTTTGCCTCCAAGCCTGTTCTGCACCTGGCAGCTGCCCATTCGACAGCCGATATCACCAAATCTCAGCCGTCTGCACCAGCCAAGCGAGGGTGAAGCAAACTCCTGGAAACCCCTGAGCCCAAGCAACAGGGGACGAGGAGAAGGGGACCAGGACCATCTGAGACAGCAGAGGCTTCTTGCTGCCAAAGGTAAAGTCCATCCATATTCAGTGTGCTATTAAGGGGCTGACTGTGGCAAGCAGGGGACCTGCAGCAGCCACCTCTCCCTTGATAACCTCTGTAAAACTGCTTTTTCAGTTTGACTCTTCTGCTGAGTGATGTGGAGAGGGGAGAAAATGGCCCCCCTGGTTGGGGGCTGTTGAAGGCATTAATGGTGTAAGGGTGGTCTAAAGCCAAGCATCTCCAGTCTCTGTTCAGCCCAGGAAAAACACTTGAATTTCACCAGAAATAGAAGTTTTATAACTATAAACCTAGATTTAAGTATCTCTACATATCTATCTACATATTTACAGATCTATATATATGTAACAGAGTATTCATTATTTTTTTTTGAATAGTTTTTAGTTTTGATGGCTGAATCTATGAACTGCTTTTAAGAGGTCCTTGGCAGGCAATTAAGAAACATGAGCCAGTGCTGCATCACTTAGTCACAGTGTGTAAGCTTCACACATCAAAAGCATTAGCAGGAAATGTTTTCTACCTGTATCTGTTGCTGCAAGAAGAGCCATTATCTAGTGACTTACCAACCCAATATTTAAAGGTTTATGCCTTACACAAAGTTAAAATTAATAATGCAGATGTCCTAGCTACAGCTAAGAGCTCAATATAGTAGAGAATTACACTATCTATGTGGGTTGCAGCATGGCTTTTCTCTCATTATTTGTTATTTCTGAACAAAGACTTCTGTGGGGTTGAATGCTGTATTTGTAACAGCTTTCCCTGCATTGCACATACCAACTGAAACAGTTGTGGTGTCCCAAGGAAGGCTGAGGCAGGTCAGTGAGGGATGAGCAGCATCCACACCTGGAGCAGAGGATGGACACTGACACTCCTCTGGCCTGTACACACAGATCATTCTCTTCCCCCTACAGGTGGCACAGCCTGGCAAGAAGGGTGAATTGTGATTCCTTTCTATCAACACAAAAAGTTTTCTCTGTTCTCTCTCTTTTTGTATCCCCAGCCATTAATTTTTAATTCAGGGGAGCACACCTCCTACTTCTATAGAATTAATCACTTCCATTCATATTATTGCTTCATCCTAGCAGCAATGACTATTACAAATCATTCTTCCTTCCTGGAAACTGTGTGTCTTTGAAGCTCTTTCAAGATGTGGCCAAACTGTAAGCAGGTGCAACATAGGTGCAGCACAATATAAACTTTCAAATGTCTTAGCAGTGAAAACCCAAATTATTTTGAAAGAATAATTACTTCTTAAAATGTGAACACTCAAGTCTGGAAACCCAATCTGCTTTTATAGAGGTCATGAACTGACATCTAAACCAATACAAAAAGTGGCCAGAGCACTGACTCACTTTTAGAGAGAATGTCAGATTATTTTACTATTTTGAGGCTGCCTTCATTGCAGTTCTTCAGAAATGAGAGAGAGGAAACAGTCCCACTAATGTTTTGGTTTCCTCTACACTAGAAAACTGAAGCTGGACAGAACAGGCAGGAGCACTAAGCTGCTGTAGCAAAAGGCACAGCCAAGCTGCTCACCAGCTGCCCTGGAGGTCAGTGGCAGCCCAGAGCCTGGCACTGCAAGTGTTGCTGTGCAGCCCTGTGAACTCCTTATTGCTTCAGAGTTTTTTGTCTGCAATCCTGGACCTACCCATGGAAAAGTAGCTTGCATGTCCCTGCACTCCCTGCCAGTACCTAGTGCTGATCAGCTCTGCTAAAAATGAGGTTATGCTGCTGGGTGATGAGGGTCTTTATGCTACAGGCAGAAAGGAAACCCCAGGAAGCACAGGAAAATTGACATCCTTAGATCAGATGCAGGATTTGTATTTTTTTTTTTATCATTATGACTACTCAGGCACTGGAATTTTCCCCTGTCATTGTAATGATGAGGGGCTGGTCCACAGGCCCTAAAGCAGTTTTGGGAAAACAGAGAGCATCCCAGTGCTCACACTTACACATGTATAGGAGCAATGAGCAGGCTGCAGGGCAGCCCTTTGGGTGGTACAGCTTTTCTTGTCCAGCCAGTGAGACCAAGACTGCCTTTTGTAGTCCCCCTCTGCCTGGAGGCTGACCCACAGACTCAACAGAGCACAGACAGAGGCAGGAGCCACCGTGGGAGTGCTGTGCCAGGATGGCCAGACATTTGTAACCCTTTCTCTTTGCTGCACAGGTGTCTGAGATGAATCCCACCAGCCAATTCCTTGGCACAACAGAATATGACTATGGATACGATGAAAACACTGCTCCGTGCAACGAAGGAAACAACTTTCGCAGGTTTAAATCCCTCTTTCTGCCAATTCTTTACTGCCTCGTGTTTGTCTTCTGCCTCCTGGGGAACTCCCTGGTCCTCTGGGTTCTCCTGACCAGGAAAAGGCTGACAACAATGACTGATATCTGCCTGCTGAACCTCGCAGCCTCTGATCTCCTCTTCGTTGTGCCTCTCCCTTTCCAAGCCCACTACGCTTCAGACCAGTGGATTTTTGGCAATGCCATGTGCAAGATAATGGCTGGCATTTACTACACAGGTTTTTACAGCAGCATTTTCTTTATAACCCTCATGAGTGTAGACAGGTACATAGCAATCGTCCATGCTGTCTATGCCATGAGGATACGGACAGCCACCTGTGGCATAATCATCAGTTTGATCCTGTGGCTGGTGGCTGGCTTGGTTTCTGTCCCCAACATCATGTTCAGCCAGGAGCTGGAGATCGAGCAGGCTTTGCAGTGTGTCCCCACGTACCCCCCAGGTGACAATACCTGGAAGGTGGCTTCTCAGTTTGCAGCCAATGTCCTGGGCCTCTTGATTCCCTTTAGCATCCTCGTTTGCTGCTACACTCAGATACTGAAAAACCTGCAAAAATGCAAAAACCGCAACAAGGTCAAGGCCATCAAGATGATCTTCATCATCGTCATCGTTTTCTTCCTCTTCTGGACTCCTTTCAACGTGGCGCTGTTCCTCGACTCCCTGCAGAGCCTGCACCTCATCAACGACTGCCAGGCGAGCTCCCAGATCGCGCTGGCGCTGCAGCTGACAGAAACCATCTCCTTCATCCACTGCTGCCTGAACCCCATCATCTACGCCTTCGCTGGCGTCACGTTCAAGGCCCATCTCAAGGGGCTCCTGCAGTCCTGTGGCCGGGCCCTCTCCGGCCCGGCCGGAGCTGCCGGGACTGCGCAGTCCTTTTCGGCACCCACGCAGCTCTCCGGCTGGTCTGACAGCGCAGGGGGCCTGTGAGCTCACCTGAGCCGCCTTCTGCTGCGCTGAGGGGCTGGCCAGGGTCTGCTGTGCCCCTGGAGGAGGTGCCAGGTGTGCAGCGTCCCCTGGAGATGCAGTCTGCCCGTGCCTCCTGTTGGGACACGCTGTGAACTGCCACATAAGAATTCCTGACATTGGTTTCCCAAGAGAACTGGCACATTTGTAAAATGGTGGCCATACATTGTCACAGAATAATTTTTAATTAAGTTTTAGAGCTCCTTTAATACACTTCAGCAAGCAAGCTGCTTCTTCTAGTTTCTCATTTCTCCTCTGACAAAAGCATCGCTTCTGCCTCACCCCCAAGCATGCTCTGCCTTGTGGAACTGAATCCCTGGGATGTGTGTGTGACACCTCTCTGGAAAGTGGGGAAGTGGACATGCATGGCATTGCTTCACACTGCAAAGAGGGAATCAGCCACTGTCACAATTTCCCCTTTGCCTCAGCTCCCAGACAATAAAGCCCCTCAGCTCAGGACTCTGTTTGTTGTGGGATGGTCCCAGGGGTGCAGCCCTGGAATCCTTGGAACTGCTGCCTCCCAGAGCAGCCTTTGGTAGTGATGCCTCCCAAAATAACAAAGCAATAGCTCCAGGTGCCCCCTATACTGGTCACTCATGGAGGCTCCTACACTGGAAAACGTTGTCCTCAGAGCAGGTGGGGGCTCTGCATGCCCTCTGGAGCTGTGGGAGCTCCAAGTCTGTGCCTCCAGCTCTCACTGCTAAGGGTAACCATCATAAAATGGCCTGTAGCAAAGTAGCTCTGACTCTTCTCCCAAATGTCTTTATTTCCTGCCATTTTAGAAATGCTTTCTGTGAATAAACATTAGCTACACCTTTTTTGTCTTGGTTCTTGAAAGTCTCAAGCCTCGATTAGGATAAGGAAACTTTGTGTCTGCTTATTTTTAAGTGGATATCACGTAAAATGTGTCTGATGGAATTGAGAAACACCCTGAAGCTCTTCAGCAAAATAAGTCTTATCTCCACTTTCCTGCTGAGGAAGCTTTGTTCTCCAAATCCCAGTAAAAATTCACAGGGAAAACCCAAAATTTATATTGAGTTAGTATTACTACAAACACATTTTTAAAAGTTAATCAAGAGAACACCTGAAATCAGGGACAACACAGCCTGGATATTGTAAAAGATTTTATTTTTTAGGGTAATAAAAATTTTAAATATTTTCCTAATTCTACCTTTCCTTCTGAAAATATAATTGCATGTTTTTATACTTCCTAAAAATTTCAAAATAAAATTTAAACTTTGGTGCCAAATATTCTTGCTATTAGCTATACGGTATAGAAAATACTTCTTTCATTTATTATAGATAGCATAAGTAACATTTCCAGGTTTTATTCCCCAATGGATAAGAAATGCCTGCACCTCAATTACTATATTGTTTTACTTCTCAGAAAACTTCTATTTAGAAATAAAACTCTCTGTTTGTGCAGTTCTCTGGGGTTTTTTGGACTGCATAGGGTCTTTAATGATTGAAAAGAAATATGGGTCAGCATCTCAGGTCAGGTATCTTCTCCCTGTAGCCAGATTTTGGAGTTTGGATAAAAGTATTTCTGTTTAAAATATTCAGTGACATTTGCCATCAGTTTACCTGTTGATCTTCCAGATGAAAATGGAAGGGAGAAGAAACAGAACATATATATATATATATATATATATTCTGCTTTACCTGATATTTTGAGAAGAAGGGATAATGGAAATGTATGAACAGTAGACTAAGATTCTCTCCAGGTTACAAGACAAGGGTCAAACTCTGGTTTCTATTATTTTTTTGTCCAGCTTCTACTGAAATCATGTTCCCTCTGTGTGTGCAGTAGCAGAACTTAGTCCAAATTATATATGAAGCCTTGAGCTTTGCTGGGCTCACTGCAGAGTTTTTACCTACTCCTCATCTTCCACTGCTGTGTTTGAAAGACAGGTATTTAAGAATTCAGGAGCATAAATCCAAGCCCCACACCCTCTGCCCAAGCACAGGCAATCCCTCACAGATCCAGACTGCAGATTCTGAGGACACTTCTCCCTTCAGCAGGCTCCACCTCAGTATAATGTGGCTGCCAAAAGGAATAATACCTGTAGCTATTTTGTCCCTTTTATTGTGAGAACTCTCAGAACAGAGACACAAATACACCCAGCATCACCCTAGGCACTTTTACACAGCAGACCACCCAGAAGCATTGTGCCTCTTCTCTAAATATGGAATTTTATTTTTAACAGTTTGGACCACAAGACTTTATGACACTCTTATATGTGATGGAAAGAATCTATGAAGACACTAAGCGATGTTCAAAAAATTTTTGCACTTGTATGCACTGAAAGAGTTCTGGAAAAGAGCACTGCATTCATAGGATAATAATAATGAGCTGTTGAGTGCCATTTCTTTAATTATGCATTTTCTTTAGGCAGAAACTTGTCCACAACAATCTACTTTCCTCTGCAGATGTAATAATCTTGGAATAAAGCAGGTAGCAGATGCACTATTTCCTCAGTTTCAAGGTTCTAACACACAGTAAAATTGGTTAAAGAAAGTTTGCAATCTACTCATAACAAGATGATTTCGTTCTCATGTGCTGAGATGTTGTCAGCTGCCAACACCACTGCAAAAGCACCAAGGAACATTCAGGTTTGATGTCACCTGGATTTCCTGGGGCTGGGTGTGATACTGTGAATATATATGCCAAAGTATATATAGTGCCACTGAATTAGTGGAAAGGTGATTGCTATTCAGAAGAGGATGGAATAAGGAAATTATTGCTGTCTGTAGAGCAGATCTTCTAACGAGATGTTGCACATCTAAAGCAATTTTTGTTTCTCCAGAGACCAGGCTGTATTGAAACCACTGATATCATACTGCCAGTTAAACTACTGAGTACCACTTTTCACATTTAGTAACATTTCCCTGCCTAGTTCTGAAGTGTGTGTCTTCTGAAGGGCTTGAACGTCCTAGCTATTGGTTTTCATCTAACATATTTCACAGTACTCCACTTTTCTGTCTCATGTTTCTCTGCTTTTTTGTAGCGTGATGCCTGTGACACTGTGACCTTATCCAGGTCTGCCCTTACTCTGCTCCAAGGCCTCTTGACCAAATGTGCACATCCTCAAAAACACCTCCCAGACCTTTAAAATAAAGGAAGTATACTAATAGTGTGCAAAGCACTGCAAAGGAGCACTGGGAGTTAGAAAAGTAATCATGTATATTGTGGTGCTGTTGGTGATTCCTTCTGGCTTTTCTCCAGCCTATGATTGCCAGTTCCTATGATTTCTCCAGCCTGTGATTTCACAGTGTTCCTCAGTTCTACTGACTTGCCATAGGACAGCTCAAACTTAAGAAGGTGTGAGACTGAATTTTAGATGTCCTCCATTTGGCCCACTCCTCAGGCTAGGGTCATGAGAAATCTGATTTGATGAGGGCTTCTGGGAGATTGAAAATGTGAACTCGAAAGATCATTCTACAAGAAGAAAAGTTCCTGAAATTGAAGTTCTGCCTACTCAGGAGCAGTACTGGGAGGTTCTGCATGCTCTTGCTCTCTGTATCTTTGACTCCATGAAGCTCCCCTCTTTCTGTAAGGAAAAGCACCTGGTGTGAGAGCAGAGGAAAGTGCTGGCTTGTTCTGGATTTGCCCTTGGTTTTTAGCAGGTGTAGAGGTCTATGATCCAGCTAAGGGACTATGCCCTGCTAATGGGAACAGCTGATAGAAGGACAAGGAAGACAACCCACAGAACTTGCAGAAAACATCTACTCTTCCTTGCTTCTTCCACTTCTAGGGGAGAAAACCAAGTGTTGATTTCTGACTAAATACTGAAGTTTCACTTATCCAATCCTTTTCAATATCCCTCACCAGCTCTCATTTAAGATGCTTAAGCAGTATGACGAGTGAGAATCAACCCACAGAAACCATCAGTTGAAACAATGACAGAAATCCTGCAATAGTCCGGGATAATGCAGCTTTGGGAAAAAAAAATCACAATAAACTTCCTCTTAAAATATTAATTATTCCATCTAATCTTAGTGAGTTTGAGACACCATAAGTATATGCCTCCAAAGAGCTGTAAAATTTATTTACAGTCCTACCAGGTGTTCTTTACTGCCCTTTAGAGGGCAGTGGGTTCCAGGCAGGCCCCAGTCAGTGTCAGCCCCAGGAAACTTTACAGTGAACAATCTTCACACAGACAGTCTGCTTCAGAGATACAAACCTGTGAGGTCAGAAAACCATCCTGTGCTCAGGATAAACAGCAGCTGAGAGCTGTGACAATCAGCTCATAGGGCTGCTGCTTCTGGACCTAGCTCAGATGTACCTGTAACCCCAAAACATGAACACATTTCTCCACTTACTACAACCTGCGCAGCAAAATGTCCTTAGGACTGGCTGTTGGAGAACCCCTCAGGTTCTCCAGCAGTTCAGGAACATGGAAGTGAATAGTCTGTTACAGCAGGGGCCTGGGAGACATGAAAAACCCTCAAAATTGGCAGATGGGATGGAATATTTGTGACAAAACCAAGCACAGGTTCTCAATAATGAATATGGAAAGCAACGTCAATAACAGCTGTTGTATGGTAGAAGATGGAATTGCAAAGTAGAAGATCATCTCATCTCTTGGCAGAAGGTGGAAACATGAAGTTATCCCTGGGCACTGCTTTTAATTCCAGGAGTTGCTTTAGCCCTCTACAACTTAGAAATTTCAACCCCCTGTAATGTATTTTTGATCTTTCAGTTTCCTTGCCTCTTTTTCTTTTCTCTGGATCACTTCCCTTAGCACAGACTTCCCAATCCTAAGGACTACTTCCTCTGTTTTAGGAGTCTCTAGCACCTTGGTTTCTTTTCCAGTGTAAACTACAGAAAGTAGTAAAAAGTAGTTATTCTTTCTAACACAATGCTGCAACACAGAGAAATACAGTCTGAGTATGACAGCAGAGGCCTTGAGAAGTAGGGAAGGAGCAAGAGGTGTAGAGAGACCATTTCATGAGGGACTGGCTGGCTGAACAAATGTAACTATTTTTTTTTTTTTGGATGACATAGTAGTAGTATCAGACTTCATTGTTGTTGTTTCTACTCAGAAATATTCATGTCATTGTTATTTTTTCCTCTTATCAACCTTTTACTTTCCTGAGATATTTAGATCTGGACTAATAAGGATTGTGGGATTTCAGTGCTAAAAAGTTCAGTTACACTAAAAAAAGAAAACCCATTTGGTTTCTCTGTAAAGTGTTCCCTTTTTGCCCACTGTAAGCTTTACATTTGCCCTACAGGTGAGGTCAACCAGACAGCACTGAACACCTTGGTATTGCAAATTTATGAGGTACAGCAGCCCTTTGGGGAAACCCAAAACAGGTGTGAGAGAGTGAATGTGCCTCACCCTGGAAGCCTGAGATTTCACAGGGGAGTGTATAATAATCAGTCTAAAGCCAGGTGCTGTCACAGGTTTGAGATCCTACTGAATTCAGTAAGGCAGGACACACCACTCATTGGGAACTTCCATAATATTTCCCAGGGCTTGAAAATCAGAGTTAAAAAGATCCAAGTAAGAAGTATGTATTACCTGCTTCTCTTATTGAAGCTCAAGTTATAAAGAAGGATAGTTGGAACAGCCAAAATCAATGACATTGCTCATTTGTGGCCACACTCTATAACTATTTGTAGTCCTTACACTAGAATCTTGGCTACAGAAACACACCTCACAACACCTTCTGTCTCATATCTTGTGTGGGCTTTGCTCTTCTTAATTAGAAATACATATAACCAAAATACATTATCCAGTGCAAACCCCAAATGCATTAATAATCCAGAAGTGAGATACACAACTTTCTGTGGTTTGCAATTTCTGCTGAAATGACCTCATAACACCACTGAGTTCTGAAGCTTGCCTGACTTTAACTTTCTTTAAGGACCTGAAAATCTCAGAGGTCTGCTCACCACTCTGGTGGCCCTTAGGTGACTTCTGTGCCCAGCTGCTTGCCCTCTCTCTTACTCTGTCAGCAGTTCCTCTCCTTCTCTTGGCCTGAGGAAGACAATCAGGTGTCCTCTCTCATCCATCCCAGAGCACTCCAGTGTCAGCTGGAGTCTGTCAGTCTGTCTCTCCCCCTAGTGGGTCATCCTGCTCTCTTCCTCCACACTGATTCTCAAGCCAGCTGACAAACTGTTTTCACTTGTCACAGCTTTCTCACACAGCTTCTCCAGGCTGTGGCTCATGTCCAGAGCCTTTGGCCCTAATTTTTTTAAGCTTCTTTCTCAGGCAGAGAAATGTTGTGTCCCAGAAGAGACTCCCTGATTTCAGGTTAAAAACCCACAAACCCACAGGCTGGGGAGGCTTAGACTTCCCTGACAGTCTTTTCAATAAAGATGTGTAGAGGGAGGGAAGCTGGAAGTGCCAATGGTGAGCATTTCATGTTTAATGCATTTAATGGTGAGCATCTCATGTTTAAAGCATTTAATGTTTAATGCATTTTACATATGAACAACCAGGAGACAAGAAATGGTCCCTGGACAGCGTGAAGAGCAGTAATAGACAGTGAACTTCTCCAATATTCAATAGAATTGAAATACAGTGTGACTTGATGAAGTCTTGTAAAATGGAGCACCAGTGTACAAGTTAACTCCCCAAACAAACATGCCAGTGATAGTTAGATTTTGAGACCTCAGGTGAAACCAAGGCCCTTTAGGCAATGAAAATACATGGGGTTTTTTGCTAAGATCGATGTAAGTCTTTATGTAGGCCTTTATTTCAGCATATTTTAGTACAGCTGAGGCAGAAGTATCACCTTTCCTTTTAATTCTCTTGCACATACAGCTTTTTTGTTGGAGTTATTTTTATCACTAACTTGTAGCTTGCTTTCATCTTAACAATTACACAATCTTTCCAAGAAGAATGACAAGCTAGTTTGCATGTGCTAAATGTAAAAACAACTCCTGCAATATGATCTGAGAGCTTCACAAACACAGATGGACTTGGCTTCCTATCACTGCTGCTGAGACTGCTTTGCACAGTGGCACAAACACCCTGTCTACAACCATTCAGCTAACAGAGTAAGTGTGAAACACCTCCCTTATGACAAAGCTGTAACTTAGGTCTTCCATTCTCATTACAAAACAGGAATTAGTACTGCCTTAGGATTAAAAAAAAAAAAAAGAGAAGGAGGATGCAATAAAGTTTAACATACCACAGTACAGAAAATACAGAAAACATCATGGTCATCCTTCTTTGCTGAGGATAGAGAAGAGTTTGTATTACCACAGACTATGGACTATGCTAAAAGTTTTGATGACTTATTTGAAGTCCTGTGTATTCTTCTATTTCCTCTGTAGAAGTTACTAAGGAAGTGGTGTCTCTACCCCATAAACAAGACTTGTCAGAAAATAACTAAGACCAGATTCAGTATGTGTGTAAGTTAGTGTAGTGTGGCTACCAAGCTGGCTTCAGGCTCTTCACTGGACTCTTTCTCAGAAATGCAGCAGGGTCTCCCAGGTAGGTGCACAGGAGTGTGGGGCCAGGCACTGAGAAAACTGAAGACTATTCGGGTCCATTTGTGTCTTTCGGGTTCAGTTTCACTGGGCAGGCCTGCAGACACCTAGAAGTAAAATCAGGGAAGAATTGCATTTCCGAGATGCCAAATCCTGTGCCACAAATACTATTGGAATCTGCAAGCTTTTCACAGGACAGGCACAAGTTTCATCAAGGGAGTTAGAGCTGATTTTATCCTACCCACCCTAAAGTGACTAATTCTAGCACACAAATTAAGCACCTTCCCTTTTTATTTACACTAAGATTTTCATAGATGGCCTCTGCTGTTGTGTTCCTCGTGTTCCAAGACTCCGTGAAGATCAAGAACCAGCAGCTGCAACAGATGAGAACCCTGCCCCAGCATAGCACTTTGATTTGGAGAAAAACAGTTTACAAATTAGGCACTGATTTGTAACTTCCACAAATTACAGGATGCTTGTAAAATAGACATAATTGTATTGCTTCATCTCATAAATGTGGTAAGAAGACAAATACTGTAATATCTGTGACAGACTCAGATATTAGCCTGGCAGAACCAGAGACAAGATCACGAGGGAAAAGCAAGATTCTACAGTCCGAGAAGGGCCTGGATAGTGTACATTAAATAGGGGCTGGTCCTGCACTGTAGTGGGAGAATAAGAGATAAATAAAGAGAACCCCAAATAACCAGTCCCTCAGCTGGGAGAGTGCCTCCTACAAACTGAACCAAGCATTGTGATGGTGTGCTGAGCACTATGAAGCTTGTACAGAGGGGTTAACATGAAGGGCAGGTTGCACTGATATGTCCTTGTGTCATTCTTCTGTGAGTAACACACAATATCTTAAGAATGTGTAGGACTCTGAGTTTATTTACATCTCTGTTATCAAGGCTTACTCCTCCAAGGTTCTGTGAAGTGCCCTAAAGCTGTAAGGAAGTACTGTGACACCTGAAGCAAATTGCATAAGCCATCAATAGCAACTGTTTTATGTATCTTCCTAGCCCTCCTAAAAGTTTTAGAACACCTGCATGGGTATGAGGATGGAGGGGAAGAGGAGGGCAGGCTTTGCAGCCTTACTTCTGTGCCATGATAGGTAGCACATACAGTTTTCATGGGCATGAGCAGATTACAGTCTTCACAGTGCCATGACAAATCTGTTCCAGCTTCTGGGTGCATTGCCACCTGGACTGGTCTTTAGATCTACTTTAAATCTACTCCTCTTCAGCAATGGAAGTAGACAGCATTATCAGGCTTACCTGCTAAAAAATTGCCTTGGCCCCAAAGAACAGCAAAACAAAAATATTTGACTTGATGTTTTTTCAAAATAAAAGGTTTCTCATCTCTAAAAGCCCTGAAGATTTTATTCAGGTTACCTGAAACAGTTTTAGCAATGCATGGGTTGGCTGTCTATTATGAACTTGTTGCCTAGGCTGTTTATATCACTAAAGAGAGCTCCCTCCATAAAGTAATTAATTCCAGCCTAAGGTGGAGCAATCTTGAACAGTTTGCCATCCTCTGCAAATACCTATCTCTGTGCCTTGACTTGAGAGGGAGCCCTTAGATTAGCTAGCCAACTACCAGCTAAGGGTGGGAGAGATGATTCCTGCAGCCTTCAACTTCCAGTTTGAAGGAGTTGGAAAAGAATTATCTACTAACAGACCTTGCAAAGGCCTGCTTTGGGCTCCTCCTTGTGCTCAACCAAAGTTGCCATGTGCTTGTCCCTGTAAACTTGAAGACAGTCAGCAAAATGTCTGATGAGGGCTGTTTTGGGTGAGGGTGCTTGAGAGGAGCCCACAGCATAGTTCTCACTAAGATGTTTGTTGAATCCCTCTTTTAGCACCAAAGTTCTGCTTCATTCAATGTCATCATAACGGGGCAGGTGAAGCACAGCGGAGCAATGGGAAAGCGGCTCCCTCAGTATTCACTTTCCTCATGCTGGCCTGCTTTGCCTTGAATTCTTGAACATGGGGACTGAAGTCAGCATTTCTCCTTCCTTGGAAAGCCTAGAACATGAGATGAACTGCAAGGCCATCACTTATTTTAGTCAGCTTATTTACTATAGTCTTACTGGCATATAGCTGAAGACCAGTCATTTCTGTTTAGGTAATCTGCTCGGTAATTTTACCAACATTTTTGCCATCATTGAACTGTCTCCAACTATCCCTTTCCCTCCACAGGGAAAGACAGTTCTTCAAGAAAGAAGGAAAATTATTTCAGTGCCTTTAAGTGTATCCCTTGAAGCCTGACTTCATTATGCACATAATGTATTACTGTCACACAAAGTTAGTTCTCTCTTACATTCAGCAACTGGTGGAGTCATAGAAGTGCATCATGGTTTGATTCCCCTACTTTAGTTCTCTCAGTGGTAACCTTGTGACAGCTTGTAGGAAGCCTCAGATGAAGTAAGAAGGTTTTGTTGCAGAAATTCTTCATTCTTTTTTGGTGCTTCCCTTTGGTCAAGCAGTATTCCCTGTTTATAGAATTTCAATTAATTAGCATGGTGACGTTTACTTTTTTCTTATTGTTTGTTCCAATTTTGTATGGAGATGGAGAATCTAATTTTATATGGCAAATAATCTTCTCCTGGCAATGTCTCTGGGAGGCTTTTCTCCCACTGCTTCCTTGGCTTCTATCTCCTAGACAGTTATATGGATTAGCTAATGTTTATAGAGCCCATTAAACCCATAAAGGAAAGATACTATGGTAAATCATAGAAATTAAGTCTGAAAGAGCTCTCCAGAGATCATCTAGTCCTTTCACAATCACTTCTCACAGGCCATGCTTTCTAGATCAATGAACAGTTTCTTTCCCCTGGATTTCTTCAGAGTCTCCTCATGGCTGAAAAAGGCCTTTTCAGGGGGTTCTGTCCTTTGTAACAGGCTCTATCCTCTGCAAGAGGATAATAATTCAGCTACAATTCAAAATGTAGTCACAGGGGCCTAAAATTAAGTGCCTAATATGAAGTGTTTCTTTTCCTTTTAATATGTCTTGGTTTTTTTCTCCTGTATTTTAATTTTGCTCATACTTTTTGAAGCAGCTTCAGATTATTTGCATTTCCATTTTGGAAGGAGACCATTCCAGATTTTCCAAGGAGCAGCCTGAAAACACTGCCGTCCACTTGTCTTCAGGCTAAGCACCCAGACTGGAGGCATGAAGAATTAAAATTCTTTCCAAACAATACGTGAAAAACTCTGGGTTTTCCCTCAATTTAGAATTGGTCAGTCAGGGATGACTCATCACCATCACAAGGCTCCATCAAACCCATTACCAGAACTCAAAACTGCTGCTTAGCCCCCAGGTTATGAAAATCGCACATAGGTCTTCCAAGAAGGACTTCTGTAATCTTTCCTAGAACTGGCTGGGGGTTGGTGCCTCCAGAAGGACCCTGACCAAGGTAGAAGGAAGCTCCAGTTTCACAAGGCAGGGAGAGAAGAGGTCAAGGATTAACTCTGGTATTCCCAGAAGACTGCACCCACGCAAAGACCCTGGACAGTGGATTCCAAAGGAGTTTCTCCTTAAAGTCTGAGATAAGTCCCTTCTCCAGGTGACATCCTTCTTTTTCATGTGGCAATGAAAATGAAGTTTTTTAGGCAAGATTTTTGATTCTGAAAGTCAATTCATTTCTTTACCAGGCATAGTAGATCACAAAACATGACACAGGCAAACAAGACTTCTGAACTAGCAGCCTGTACATTGGGAAGAGATGTCCTGGGCAGTAAAAAGAATTTCAAATTCAGACAACAACTCGGAGGAAGATGGTACAGAATGAAAATACGGCTTGGGTCTCCCTGTTATCCACTGAGTCACAATAGGTAAGGCATTTTCTACTCAGGCTTGAAAGTTTTCAATGTTTTGCTGTCCATACTTACAGCAAAATCTACCCAGCCCCTTCCCTTATGTGATTTCAGCCATCACATCCCTCTTCCTACAGCTTTGCTTAGGCACTCTTTCTGAACAGCTTTATGAGTCTCTTTTATACAGACTGTAATATGTGTGATCAGGTTATGTATCCCTGGGTTTATTGAAATAATTTTTTTAGAAAATGAAAAAAAAACAGCTATAATTGTAGAACAAGCCAGTCTTACTTCAGGAATACTGTAGTAAAACACTGTGCAGTCTTAGAGAAAATGGTCAAGAGCTGTTGCCAAAAGAGTGCAAATTTGAAAAATGTAGCCTTGCTATAAAATTGAAAAAGACTCCATAGAGAGCAGAGAAGTGGCCATATTATTCATCAGTCCTGTTTTATAACGATCTATGGGACTCAGTGAGATGCATCCCAGAGTCCTGAGGGAATTAGTTGACAGTAGTTACCAAGCCCCTCTCCATGATAGTCCCAGGTGACTGGAAAAAGGGAAACATTGTACCTATCTTAAAACAGAGTAGAAAGGAGGACCCTGGGAACTACTGACCTGTCAGCCTCACCTCTGTGCCTGGGAAGATCCTGGAACTGATCCTCCTAGAAGCTGTGCTATGGCATGTGGAGGACAGGGAGGTGATTCAGGATGACCAGCATGGATTCACCAAGGCAAAGTCCTGCCTGACCAACCCAGTGGCCTCCTGTGATAGAGTGATTGCAAGAGTGAGCAAGGGAAGGGCTATGGGTGTTGTTTATCTGGACTTCTGAACAGTCCCCCCAACATCCTTCTCTCTAAGTTGGAGAGAGATGGATCCAATGGATGAATTGATAGATATATTGGCAAGCAGTTGGACTGTACTGTCTGGAGGGAAGTTGTCAATGGCTCAGAGTCCCAATGGACATCAGTGACAAGTGCTGTCCCTCTGAGGTCTGCATTGGGACCAAGTGCTATTTAATGTCTTTATTAATGACAAAGGGATTGAGTGGACCCCCAGCAAATTTGCAGGTGGCACCAAGCTGAGTGGGGCTATTGACACACCTGAAAGATGGGATGCCATCTGGGGGGCCTGGACAAGCTTGAGAAGTGGGAATTCCATGAGATTTAACATGACCAAGTGCAAGTGCTGCACCTGGGTTAGGGTAACCCCCATTATCACACAGGCTGGGGGATGAACTGATCAAGAACAGCCCTGGGGAGAAGGACTTGGGAATGCTGGTGGATGAGAGTCTGGACATGAGCCAGCAATGTGCACTTGCTGCCCAGAGAGCCAAACACATCCTGGGCTGCATCAAAAGCAGCGTGGGCAGCAGGGCCAGGGAGGGGATTCTGCCCCTCTGCTCTGTTCTGGAGAGACCTCACCTGGAGAGCTGCATCAGCTCTGGGGTTCCAGCACAGGAAGGACAGGGACCTGTTGGAGTGAGTCCAGAGGAGGCCACCAAGACAATTAGAGGGATAGAGTACTTTTCCTGTGAGAAAAGGCTGAGGAAATTTGGTTTGTTCAACCTGGGAAAGAGAAGGTTTTAGGGTGATCTAATTGCAGCCTTCCAGTACCTAAGAGAGCCTCCAAGAAAGGAGAGGGACTTTTTACAAGGGCGTGGAGTGACAGGAAAAGGTAGAATGGATTCAAACTGGAAGAGAGTAAATTGAGATTAGAAGTTTCCAGAGCAGGTAGAAATACATATTGACCTGAGAATGAGATTTTATTGAATGGAACCAGGCAGTCTTAACCCGGTAGAGATGGAGTAATTCAGAAACTGACTTCTCCAGTACCAGCTGGAACAGAACAAGTAGGGACCCATAAAGTCTTCATCCACCAGTTCTGACCTCAGTCTGGAAACTGAGCCTTTTCAGAGAAGAAGAAACTTACCCTCCTTTTGCAATATAGCACAGGAAGTGCTGTTTCCTATTTTCAGATATATGTTCGTTCACAAAGAAGAAGAACCCACAGTTAGACCAGCTTGATGAAACAGTGAGTAGCCGATTTTTTTCCTTATCTTTATATCTAAATGTGTGTATATATAAGAGAAATTCACTAAGTGGGGAGTATATGTGCCTAATGACAATGGCAATAGAGCTAATATTGAAGCAGAGATAATATCTTTGTGAACAGCTGGGTCTTGTAACGAGCTTACAGCTTGGGATAAGGCTAAATGTGAAAGTAGAGAATTCAACTGGACAATTGGTGTAGAAAATTGTAATCTTACCTGGTCTTGGTTTTGAAGCAGTTCCAGGAGATCTATAGATTGAAGTTGTGTTCTGCTAATGATAAAAATTGGTCAGACATGAAATCCTTCACACTTAACCTAAACTCTCTAAGCCACATCTTCCTCTGTCAGATGCAGTTGGCAGGTGTTCTCCATCCCTATCCTATCACATTGTTTCTCTATATAATTCAAGCATGTAAACTGTTAAAAGTGTTATTTCATTATCATGTTTTAAAGGGATATTTGTGATTGGGTCCTTTTTAATGTGACGTCTCTCAGTCACTGCATTAGAAAGTCTATACTCCATATGTCAGCTATATCTCAATGAGATATTGGTTTTATATCCAGCTTTCAGTTCTTGTTAATGAGGTTTTACATGAATAAAAATCATCAGTACGACACTGGAATTTTTCTACTCACACACAAGAAAATGTGAGCTCCTCTGCTCGGATAAATGAGACTTGCCACTTCTATATTAGCAAAAAAGCTACACTAACCTAAGAAATATTTTTCATTTTTTTTACCTTCTTGGGAGAATTGCATTGTCATTTGCCTGGAAGAGTTGACAGCAACAGAGCAGGGGGCTTGAACCTGTCAGTGTAGAGATCCTTAGAGCAATGACAGGACATCATCTGTTCCTATGGATTATGCTAGCAATCTCCACTCCAAACTATTAACCTTCCATTTTGTACTTGAGTTCACCCTCAGAATGGTTGTGACTACAACTGTTGCTTGAATTACTCTGAATTCAATGTTTTGTCAGATACAGGAAGAAAAACCTAAGCTAAACTACAGCTAAAAACCCTGAAGAGACATACTGCTCAGAAATTAGCCTCCACAAGAGAAGAGCCCATGAATACATATACTCATAATTTGGAGGAAGATATTTAATGCCTCTCTCTCAGAATGCTTATTTTCAGTGCTTATGACACTCCTTTACTGTACATTTTTTTAGGTAAGAACATATCCTATTTCTTTTGTCTTGAGACTCATAGACTGACTCCATTTAACTGCAGAAAAGCTCAGAATTTTTGCCAGACTGTCTTTCTGGTTTTGATGGGGAATGTAAACAATTGGATCCTGAGGGCTCACAGAGAATTAAGCCTTTTATTTTCACCCCAGAATACATTTTACTTTGAAAGTAAAATATACTGTTTTGCAGGGTTGAAAAAACCCATCAGTTAGGAGGCAAGTAATTCTGAATGTTTCTAATGCTCAGCTGTTATAAAAGAGGAAAATGTTTCCCAGGCAAGGTTTAATTTTGGAAGAGGCTCTTTCCCCTGTCAAATCCTAGAAAGAAATCCTGTGGTCACTATGACAGGAAAAGATGTGTTTGTGGGAAACTATCAGTTCAGAGTCTTAAAAAGAAGATTTAGTTTACACTTCCACCTTTTCCTTCATCTTTCCTGGTAACTCAGGGAAAGTTCATACTTTTATGCTTGCTTCTCAAGCAAGTGCAGGTGTCTGTGCACATATTTCTCTGTAGTTGGCTCCTCCTAGAAAGGCAAAGTTAAAGAGGCAGAGCTGTTAGCAGGAAACTCTGGGTACATCTCTTGCAAAGCCTGCTATCAGGATATGTGGTATTATCTTCATTATTTAAGTTTCAGTATTACTCAGTGCTCTGTTGCACTTCTCTCTCTTCAGAAAGTGCCCTGCATGCTGCTGACACATAATTTTAAGCTGACTAGAGGTCATTAGGCAATTTCTTTTTCTGTATGCCAAATGCTGGCATTTGTGAAAGGAGAGTGAGGGCAGGGGCAGTAGCACTATGTTACCCACTCATATATTTCAATCTTGTCTTAAACTGAAAAGAGGTGAAGGGAACTTTGGGGAGGTCATTCAGTTTTGAGATAAGCAGCTCCATTCATGCACAGATGCTCTTGTAGTTATTCCAAGTTCTGGTTTCTGAGAGGAAACTTTGTCCAAACCCCCTTTAGAGCCCAGAAGACTCATTGGGCTGTGACAAATGTCATCCCTGAATAAGTCACAGCAGCAACTCAGGAGCTGCTTTGCTTGAGTGACCTGAACAGTCCTACCAGCACCTAGACATTTTCCAGCTTAAAGGTTCACACTGTAGATAGCAGCTAATGCTCAAGAGCTTCTCTCAAAGCAGCCAAAATACAGCAATCTGGAAAGACATGTTTCAGGGCTACGTCTTCATTACAAGAATCTCTGATGTTGCCCTAAGTGCGCCTTTGTTAAAACTTGGAGAAATGAAATTATGTTTATTTGAGCTCACAAAGTTACAAGTATTCGGCAAACCAAGTTTTCTCCCATCCAAGATGTAACACAATTTTCTTTGCAAGAACTGTTTTTCCACAGTGCAGGTATCTGACCCATGGCTTGGTCACTCCTCTCTGTATCCAGTTTCTCTGGCAACTCAGGACATAACCAGTCCTCCAAGGGGAAACAACAGCAGCCTCTTATTGGACTGCTCAGGCATTTAGACACTTTCACATGGTTAGAACACAGGATAAATTAGAAAGTTCTCCTCTTAGGCTTGGCATGTTTGCCCACTTTTGCAAAAATCATTCAGAATTTCTGTTAGTAACAAAAACTACCCTGTGCATTCAGAAATAGTTGGAGTGTGGTCAGGACAGTGGGTGTGCAGTCCAGAAAATGAGAAAGCCCCTCAAATGAAAATAATCAAGACTTTCTGAATATTCCTGTGTAAGAAAAGAAAGAGGGAAATAAACCAAACAATTAATTACAAGTTCCAAAATCAGAATTGCTCATATTATGTTTAAACAGCTCAAGAGCAGAGATAAACCTGGAGATTCTTTGCTCTAACACACCCATTTCTGAAGGTTCACACCTAGATAATTTTAAAGCCACAACCAGACATCTTGTCAAGGAGATGCTTCTTTCTGCACAGAAATGAAAACGGGAAACATGGTTAAAGATAAATGAAAAAAAATTTAAATCAAATGCAACCAGTAATTTCCAATAGAATTTTTTAGCCAGGTTAGTTTTCTAGAGTTCTTTGTGATTAACATTGCCCGTCTGCAAAGCAGAAGCAATTTTTTAAAAGTATCTCAGAAAATATTTTTAACATTTTGTGCCTGTTGTGAAGAGGAGGATCTGGATTCTAGACTATACAACTGCTTAATGATTTCCCATGAGGTCAGAGACAGTAAACAAAACAACCACAGCACACCACAGCAGTGTCCACTGTATAGGGCAGGAGCTCAGTTGTGGTGGTGGGAAGGTGAACTTGGTCTGACTGTGATGGACTTACTTTTCTTCCCAGCAGACCTTGTGGTGATGTCTTCTAGATTTGTGACCACAGCTGAGACCCAAACTGACCAAAAGGATATTCTCTGCCATATAACATCACACTCAGCAATAAAACTAGGGACAGAGGGAGGTTTTTCCAGAGTAGGCATTGCTCAAAGTCTGGCTAGCATTTGTCTGCTTGGCAGTACCTGGCAAGCATTTGTCCTTGTATTACCTCTTGTGGGTTTGTTCAGTTTCATTCTCTTATTCAGCTGTCTTTTTCTCAACCTACAAGTTTTTCTTTCTTCAGAACTTCTGATTCTCTCCATGATCCTGCTGTGGGGAAATGAGTGGGTGACTAGATGAGACCTTAGCTGCTGGCTGGGATCAAGTCCTTACAGGACATAAGACTTGGACAGCAAAGGAGACAAATCTGTAGGGAGTCAGTTAAGTTTAGGTTTTTTGCTCCCACAATTATGTTCTGCTGGTTTTACAACTCAAAATAAGTTCCAAACTTGGAAGAAAAAAAAAGTTTCTTTTTATACCAATACAAAGATTCTACAAGGCTAAGTGCACCAAGGGAAGTATAGATCAAATATTAGGAAAAATTCCTTCACTGAAAGGGGTATCAAGCTCTGGAACAGGCTGCCTAGGGAAGTGGTTGAGTCACCATCCCTGGAGGTATTTAAAAGCTATATACATGTGATGCTTAGGGACGTGGTTTAGTGGTGGAGTTGACAGTGTTAATGGTTGGACTCAATGATCTTAGAAGTCTTTTCCAATCTAAATGAGTCTATGATTCTACAATACTATGATTCTATATAGATTATAAGTGTACATATATATTATAAGTGCACGTATATGTATATTTACTTGTGCATATACACACATGAAAAACTGTTTTACTACTGTGTGACCAGCAAAATTTGTTCAAGAAGATTATTTGTATAATAGATACATCCACCAAGACAAAAATCCAGATCAAAACTATGTCCTCTGGATCCTGAAAGCTCTGTAATTACATATCAGGAAATCAGCCTTTCCTCAAACAGCTAATCTGACATAAGCTTAAGATGCTTCAAAAATGTCACATGCTGCAGCTCAGAACAGCCTAACATGTAATTAAATTGACTATCTACTGAAGAGCAGAGCAGGGGCCTGCCTCTG